>VXAX01004748.1:482774-683157 GCA_013399835.1 Leptocoma aspasia
CCAGGAGCCCGCACTGAGAGCGGTCCAGAGGCGATACCTGGGAAGGTTCGCGGTGCCCGAGCCGGGTGCGGTCCTGTCGGTGCGGTGCCGTGCATGGACACAGAGCCGGCGAGCACAGCTCCCCTGCCCCCGGGCCGCTCTCGGTGCGGGCTCCTGCCTCCTCTCCCCGTTTGAAACCAGCCGTCCCCAGTTTTAGCATTTTCAGCTGAGGTGGGAGCGCGCTGCCTTGCTCCAGTGATGCGCTTGGTCATTGGGTCATCCCTTCACCTTTCTCGGATCAGTGTGAGATTTACTCCGTACTTAGCCAAATCACAAGTTTTGGAACTGAAGTCTTTGAAGGCAGGAGTGACTCTGAATTGCAGAGGCTCTGCTTGGGAGGCGTTTCAGGAGCGGGTCTGTCCTACCTTTCTGTGCTAGAGAAAACCCATTCAGCACCCAGTCCTGCTGTGCCTTAGGGGGGAAGGTGTCAGAGGAAGCTGTAATTCAGCTGTAATACTGAATCTGGTGTGCTTTTGCTAATTAATACCTTTCCTTTGGCCCAACAGTTAGGAGACAGCTCTGAGGAGGGGAAGTGATGCACTGGTCCATGAGTAACTCTTCATGCAGTAGCTTTACTTGTCAGACTCAGTGTCACTGACTGCATTAATTTAGCCTTTCCTCTGCAGGGAATTTGCAACACTATTTTCATTTTTTTAATATTTGGGAAGTTGTCTTTAAAATTTTCTGAACTGAACAATCTTTAAAAAACCAAACCCCAAACTAATCCTACCAAATCAAGAAACCTCAGTCCCTAGTAAGCACAGGAAGCACTTTCCAGTGTTGGGGTGCCACATTGCATTCTCCTGAAAAAGTGTGTCACATTTTGGAATATGTCTACATTAAACTGTCATGAAAGTTTTTGAACTCTTTGCCTGTTTCTGCTTATACCTTAGCTTAGCAGAAACCAGCTCTGTTCCCTCAGTGGGGAATACTGGAGTTCACAGCTGGAGACTTTGGAAGAGACCAGGTTCTACCTTGTGTGTAATTCTTGTTTTTTAGATACTTCTTGGTAGTTTCCCAGGTTTCTTCTATATATTTGCTAAAGATATTGTAAGTATCTGTTCTCCACAGGTCTGTTGATATTACAGGATTAGTACTTGATAGTTTTAAGAGAAATGGGAGGTCTAGGTGGATCCTTTAGAAAGGGTACAGTAGAAACTATAAAACCCAGAAAATGCATTAAATGCCAAAGCTGCCTTTTGCAGGAGACCCACTTGGCTTTCAGTTTGTGGAGTAATTTCAGTGTTACACTAGCAGTAGATATTGCTGGCCAACAGTTACATAAAAATAAATAAGGACAGGACATTGCTTATTGCGTCCTTTCAAAGAAATAATAATTGAAGTAGAATTTCTAAAACCTGTTTAGTGCTTGCGTGGGTAAAGCTGATGGGTTTTGTGGGGGGGGGGACATGTATATTGTTTTGTTTCAGGAAGGGTTTGGATAGTCCAAGTGATGCACATTTTTTTTTTAATGCCTCCAAGTGATCTTGATTCACAGGAGACGACATGATTTCTCTGCTGGTGGGACTTGTGCTTGACAGTGTTGTAGGGCACTCAAAAATGGCAGACATTTCAGCAAAGAGACTACTGAATGTGAAATAAGTTATCTTGCAGAGTTCAGGATGAAATGAGTCTGAACAAAAGCAGCAGAAGAAGTAGCTTGACTCATTGATACGCAGTCTCTGGAATTTTCCTCTGTGTGGGCAGAAAACCTTCTTATTGTTAGAATGAATCTACTTTGGGTTACAAGCTTCAAACAATTCATTCAAATTATTCATGAAAGGGCTTTCAGATGGAAAATTTGGAAGAGCAGAGCAGAAAGGGAAAGGTATATGCAGACATGCACTGTGGGACATTGTGTATATAAAATACACTTTTCTACTTAAATTTCTGTTACTGGATGAGATGTTCTGTCCAGCCACTAATCCATCTTTTTTTCATGTAAGGGGTTTTAAGAAGTTTGTTAGAAGAGTGGTCTTGTTGTTTTGTGCATAAGGAGGTTGGCTTAATTTACTGTAATTTGCAGCCACATGCCTCAGTCCTGTAAAATGCCAGAATTCCTCAAAATAAAAGTAAGAACAGGTGTATAAAAAATAGTTACAGATCTTCAGTGAGAAATGTATTTTTATGGCAGGACAGGATAGCATTCCTTTAGTCTGTTGGATATAGATGACTTGAATTTCCTTTGCCATAAACTGTTCACTCTTTATTCACAAATCTTGCAGAAATAGTTAATAATTTGCTGAAATATTTTCCATTAGTATTTGCAAATGATGTGATGTAGTGCAGTTTTGATGCACTACGTCTTGATTTTCTCTGCATGAGGTTCTCCTCGTGATCAGTTTACACGTTGCTGTCAATCTTTTTATGGAGAAGGGCATGCTATTTTTAGTTTCTTAGGACTACCAGGCCTTTTTGTGTTGCTGTTTTGAATAGCTTGTAACTTCATAACTAGTTTTATTAATTGGCATTTAGCTGTGGGACATCAGAACAGTAGTAGGTGGGTGGGCAAAACAAAGGTATCCTAAAATACCTCTCTACAGTATATTTGCAGATGCTGAGGAGTGCTTCTGGTTTGGGTGTATTTTATTGAAGCCATTCCTTTTTTGGTAAAGAAAAAGTACTTTGGCAAAGTCTTGTAGATGAGTTTAGAGGTAAATACTTTATTTCTGAGGGAAGTGAGCTGGACTGGGTCTTAAAACTTGAAGCTTAAGGTGTTTTTTGATGATGATGCTATTAAAGGTAGCTGGAGCCTCAGAACATGTTATGTTTCCCCTCTCTTACTGTATTTCTGATGTCTAGTGAGTTGCTTTAGCCAAGTATTACCTCTGCTCTTTGCCTGTGAGACATGAACAGACATTATTGTAATTGTTGTTCTGAGTCTAAGGAGCTTGAGTTAATTAACTGTTGTTTATAATCACAGGCTTCAGTCCTGCAAAGTGCTAGACTTCCTCAAGAAACCCAATGGCTCTACTGTACTCTTTATTCTTATAGTGGCTGCTAGTGCTCTTGGGTAAATTGTGCAGACAAACCAGATTTTTTTCTGTTTCATATTTTCTCCTTCATGTCTTCTTCATTCCCATCCCTTGATTTCAAAAATGCTTTTCCAAATCTTCATGAAGAACTCGTGTTGCAAGTCCCTCAGACATACTTGTAATAATGATAATAGAGTCTGCTCTGGCAGCCTGGCATCACAGGTGTTCTGGCAGCAGCAGCTTGGTTATTCAGCCTCTTAACTGTCAGAGAAAGTGTTCTATTTACAGAGGCTATTTGTTTGTTTACAGGACTTTCTCAAAGCATTCTGCTATTTTTAATCACGTCATATTTATCTTTTCAGAGGTTTTTTTTGTGTGAATGTAACACATTGTTTTAAAGACGTGGACCAAAAAAGCAATAGAGTGATCAAATGCTAAAATAGTCGCATTTGGGCTTTGCTCTTTTGCATACTTGTGCAGAGAAAAATGGGATGTCTTGTGTTTTCAGATGGATAAAGCAACTGCTTGAGTTTGTGATTTGTTCTTATGCTTTGGGAAGAATTTTCCAAAACATATCTCTTCTCTCTAAAGTGGTTAAGGGTGCAGCATCTGCTTCCAAATGCATTCCATTTGTGTATCTTTGGAGTCAATTCTTGATGTGAGTTTTTCCATCTTCCTATCTTGGTGGGACCTCAGACAAGAACAGGGTCAGGATGACCAATCCTCATGCAAATGTTTGTGAAACTGGCTTGTGTACAAACTTGTCACCTGGTCAAAACAGTATGGAAGAAAACACGCTATTTTTAGAAATTGCTTGTTTCAACAATATGTAATTTCTATAGATTTAAAAAAGAAGGAGTAGTCCTCCAAATCTCCTTGCATGAAATAGCCTTAGTCTATTGGATCAGTTTTCTGCTAATTTTTAGTGCAGTATCCTGTATTTTGGCCAGTTTCCAGTAGGTTCCTATCTCACTGGCAACAAATTGCTGCTTTTAATGAAATTAAGTTGGAATACTGATTATCTACACATTCTGCTACAGCTGTCTCTGTAATTTTACAGATCACAAGATGTTGCATTACCATTAGTCTGCTAGGCTGTAACCCAGGAGAAAGAAATCTGCGTTTTAGATGCTTAAATATTCATTGGAGAAGGGACTGGAGACCAGGTACCCTTTGTAACTGTTTAAGTCCAGAGCCTTTCCGGTCAGTGAATATTTAAATATCATGTGGGAAAGGGAGTATTTTCTGTAGGAGGTCCTGGAAATGGGTCACCCAGACTCTTTAATGTACCCTTGAGAGGTGGAATGAGTTTGGGTCCTGCTGGGCAGAACAGATCTGGGACTGAGTCTGCCATGTTCTGAGGCTCCTGGATAGCAAAGAGCTGCACAACTGCATAATCTGTTTTCCTTCTCTTCCTGAGTGGTCTTAGGAGAATTTGAGTTTTCCCTTCCATTTGGTTTTGTCAAAAACACCTGAAATGTGGCTGCTTGTTCCAGTCTGTCTCTTGTTTGATCCTAAGTAGATTCTTTTTTTAACAGATTTTGGTTTTCTGCTTATTTGCTTCACCATGGAACTGAGAATTTAGTTATTCTCTTAGTTTTAGTACTAGTCTTTCATGGATTAATGGCATGCAATAGAAATCTTTCCATATGTTACCTTCTGTGAGATGAATTCTTTGAAGAGCGATTTTTTTTTTAATTATACTGAGAAATAAACTTATTTGGTAGTTTTTTCAGTAGGTGAATTAACCCAGGTTAAAAATGAATCTGTAAAATATTGAGCTGTAGGGGTTTGGTAACTTTACAAGTTATTCTAGTTGGGGGATCTACTCCATTCTGAAGAGGGAAGGTAAAGCTCTTGCAGACTGGTAGCCCAAATTGACTTTTAGAGAGTGTTTTCTTTTTTTAATACTATGAGTGGGTGTGAGTTTAGCATGTGTGTTGAGGGGGAAAAGATGGCAAACTGAACTCACCTCTTGGCCAGACTCTAGTTTAAGAAATGAGTTCTGGTTAGACTGCAGGAACCTTTTAATTTATTCATGCATACAGATACATAAAAATTGTATGAAAAGTATATATATATATATTTACATGTATGTGTATGTAGATATTGTCTTTGGTTTTTGTCACTGAGGCTTGAAGGTATTTTTTCATGATGTTTCTGCCTAATTGTCATTTCTAAGTCTTGAAACTAGGTCTTTTAAACAGAAAATGTTTTCTTTGGTTTTCATTATGTTCATTTAGTCATGGTACATTTCAGAGAGAGAAATAAGAGGAAGTGGCTTGTACTGGTCTTAAATCCCAGTGGAACTCCTGTTTTTGCTTGTTATGTTTTAACAATATTCCCTAGGTAGGCCTCATTCTAAAATGTGAGGAATCTATGCAATAATGATCATAAAATAATTTTTACTAGTAATGTCCTTCTTTACAGTCAGCCTAATTTAACATCCTGATTATGTTTTCCTGAGAGCCACAGCAAGTGTGCATAAACAATTTGGATTAGACTGAAAGCATATGTCTATAATGATGATTTAAAAACCCAACAAACCCTTGCCTCCAAAACACAGTTCTTGTCTTTTTAGCCTTGGGGGGAATGGCTTTTTAACTATTGTTTGAAGTCTGTTGAAGCTATAGCTTTGAAGAGAAGTTGAAATATAAATATTTAAGTGCAACGTCATTGATAATTCGATTTAGATTAATTCCTTTATCTAAGAAAACTGTGATTCTTAATGGGTATTTTTATACCAAATACTCTGTAAAGAGGAACCTACTTTTCAAGCTGCTAATGAAGATGCAAACCCTCTGCTTTGGTCATGGCATAATATTATTTGCAAATATTGAGAGTAGGATGCAGACAAAGACTTGAAATTCACTTTAGGACCTAGACTGGGACTGGTCTCATTTAAGAATATCACGGCTTTAAGTTTTTTGTGTAAAAGTGACGTGAACAATGCTGACTCCCTCAAATCATGCTGCTGTTGTACTTCTGTTTCAAGCTAATGGCAGTGTTGAAGAATGACATCAGTCTCTGCAAGCACTCAATCAATTTAGTTGGGTTGGTTTTTCTTTTAACGCTGTTTTTGATGTGGATTTTGTTGTCATTGTGGTGGTGGTTTTTTTTTTTTTTCCCCAGGAAATAGAGCTGGTTTTCATAGTCTGGGATGTTAATTATTTCTGGTTGCTGAAGACCTGGAGTAGCTTGCAGCCACTAACACCTGTAGAAATTTTTAAGTTTTATGTGAAAATTTCTTTACTTTTTTTTTCTTCCCCCTTCTTTTTTCCTCTCAATCCTTTGCTTGTTAGAATAGATATTATATGTATATTGAAAGAAATGATCAATGCTTTGTACCATCTGCTGCCCATTTCTAAAGCGTTTCATCAGTGCAGGCTTATTTTGGTTTAGTATTTGGCTTTTATCACACACAGATACTATACCTGTGACAAAGTGAGTGGTTTGTTCAAGGCCTGAAAGGGAATTGTATCAGGATTGTAACAAGAGTTCTGACCTGTGGTTTATACTTGTGACACTGTATTATTTCTTTTTGTCCTGTATTGGACAATATTAAACAAATGTATAAGGTCTAAGGCTCTCTTTAGTCATGATAACTGAAAGGTAAAATCTGCATGGCCTTACTTTTCCCCAAAGAGTGCAATGTGACCTGCCTGTCCTTTGTCATAGGTGGTTAACAAGAGGGAAGACATAAGGGCTGAGTTTTCAGACTTGATAGTCCTGAATAACACCAGCAAAATTTGTAAGCTGAAGTTGTGTGAAAAATAAATTAACACCTAAAATATTTACCACTTGGAGTTTTCTTTTCAGCTGGATGATACTTGAAAGCATAACCCAGAAAATGTGGACATGGCATGTGATGCATGTTTCACCTTCACTTTAAGAAGTGAAGCGAATTGAAAGTATTTTTTTCTTCATGTTTTTGCATCTAAGTGCATCTAATCACCTGGTGATCTTTTTTTTTTTTTTTTCTCCTAGGTATACGAAGCTTGGCTATGCAGGAAATACAGAACCTCAGTTCATTATCCCATCATGTGAGTTGATTTTTTTGTCCCTCCAAATTGTAATATACACTGCTGTCACTGAGCACTTTCAGGATTAAATGACGTGCTTCCAGCTCCCAAATCAGCCGTCACAGTCCCGTGTCCATCTGGGAAGGGATATTCATTGTGTTAGCATCTTTGGCTGGAGTGTGGCTAAACAGAGCTCCGTGTTTGCAGTTAGCTGGGACTGTTGCTCATTAAACCAGCTCTTGGTTGCTATGACAAAGATGAAGAGAACTCCAGTCCAATTTCCTTTTTATCTCCATTATTTTTTGGCCAGGACTCTTGAGTAGACAGAATGCAATTTACCTCCTGTCTACCTGACACCATGGTTACAGCCTGGATAATCTGGGGAAGGCTCCCAATCAAATTAAGTACTAAAGTGCAGGTGGTGTCTGCCTTATTTACATTGTCTGAGACTGTAGACAATTTAATATTCAAAAAAGTTGTTCCTATTAGAAAGTGTTTCTTTTGGGTGTGTGTTTACCAATTAAAATGTTCTTGCACATTTAACATGCTTTTGTTGAACAGATTTACTCTTTAATTTTTTGTGTGTGTTAAACTTGTTTAAAATGTTGTACTTTTCTTGTGTTCTTGATTTTAATTGACATCTTAATAGTTTCTCTGAAATGCTGTATATATATGTATAAATAGTAAAACTGATTATGTATTTACATCTATAATGACATCTGTTACCTCCATTTATGTTAAACACTGCTTTTTACTTTTTGTAAACTTTGCCAATTAACTACTTATTAATGCATCTAGACTACCTTGTAGCTACTCATGGTGGCTATACTTTCTACTCGTGGTAGAAAGCATAAAGATAAGGAAATTATAAAAGTAATTGGTGGCCAGAGAAGTGAAGGGGACCCATGTTCTTCACCAGGTGTAGCTGCAGTATTGCTTACAGGGTCACTATTTTAAGTATTGTAAAATTTGAAACCTAAACCACTGGTAAAGATTTAAACGTCTTGTGTTAAAGAAGTGGGATAGCAGGGATTTCCTGTGAATTTGCTATAAATCCTGTTTTATACAACTATAAACCTTTTGGGGGGGTAGATGTTTTTCCAAAAGAATTGTTTGCCTGTGAGTCATTTTTTGGTGCTAGTAGTATTCGGTATGTTTGTGAATGATGCCTGCCTACTCTGCATTTTCTGCTATATGTTATTTAGATCCTGATTATGACCTGTTAAAAGAAAACTATATAAATAAGGTTACGTTTTAGGAGTACTTCATTCAATTTTTATTTTTAGCTTGCCCCAGATTTGATTTTTGCTGTCTCATCTTCTTGCCTACAGCAGCCATCATCTAATAATTTTAGTGATAGTTGCAGGCTACTAATGGGAAGCGTAACTGTCTCCAGAGATCTCTCTGTAGCCCTGCAAATTGATTTCTTCCCTCCCTCTTTCCTCTTTCTCACCAACCAGGATAATGACTCCAATACTTATTTTTGAATACACAGTTTATTTTCTTCTTCTCCTGTGCTCTTCCTCTAGAGTTGAAACTCAGATAATCATGTTGCTTACTGGAATGCTGCACTTGTACAGGTTTAGTGACTGCTGTAGTCTGTAACAAAATGCATTTTCAATATTTTCTATGAATTATTATGTACAGTCACAAGGGATGGGTGACCAGAATCCTACAGGATGCAGTGAGAATGAACTCAGCTCTATTGGCTTGTCAACAGATCACTTCCATGATTTCTACTTCATGTATCCCAATTTTTATTTGTGGAAAAGAATCCTTAAGTAAATAAACATTCATCATTTGGTATTTAGCTGTTTTAATTTTGTTTTGATTTGGTTTTTGGGTTTATTTTAAGGTATTGCAATCCGAGAGTCAGCCAAAGTGGGGGACCAGGCTCAGAGGAGGGTAATGAAAGGTGTTGATGATCTGGACTTTTTCATAGGAGATGAAGCCATAGATAAACCTACCTATGCTACAAAGGTGAGCATTCAGGAGACTTTGACAGCCTTTCCCAAGTCTCACATTTTTATGATAAAATGTTCTAGGACTTCTGGATAGCCATTCAAAACACGTTTGCTTTTTTGGTAAAGTATTTTTATTGCTTTTTAAAAACTGCATTATTTGATCCATGGCTTTACCCTTTTTTAGATATCTGTTTTACTAGTGCTGACTTCTGTGGTTAGTGTTTGTGTAAATATTCATTGATACAGTGCAGCTGTTCAGTTTTCAAAATTCTGAGCTATTAAAATACTCATATGCACTGAATATTTAAATTCTTGCTAGAAGTGTGCCCTTTTAACATGGCATACAAACTGGGAAATGTGTTGGATACTTTTGCTTCAGGGAAAGTCACAATTGTTTTGTGAAGGACTGTCTTCAATGCAGCTTTTCTGTGAATCATATTTTCCATACCCTAGTAAAGGACTTCTTGTACTTAAAAAGCATTACTGGCTTATGAATTATGTGGAAAAATATAATACTTTATACGTCCTTCTGTGTTACTTAAATGTCAGTTGTGTTCTTAACATTGAACAAAATGTAAACATCATTCCTGCCAGAAATTTCCGTTGAAAAATATATAGCCTATGTGGTCTTTATTTCTTTTTATAATACGGAAAGGCATATTGAAGCCAAGTATGATTCTCAACTTTTTAAGTGATAAAATTTATACAAAACGAGGTTAAAATACAGTTCTGCAACAGACTGACAGGAATAGAGTCTGAATTCTGGCTGCTAGTCCTGCAAGGTAGAATTGGGCTTGGAAGTACCTGGGAGCAGGAGGTAACTTTGAATTGTGCCTCTGGATTAAAGTCAGGATGGAGTGTTTGATAAGATACCTGTGAGATGAGGTGTCAGACTGTTCCTGTTGCTGGGTTTATTTGTCCTTGCACGATCCAGTGCTGACAGGTTTTGCTGTTGCAGTGGCCTATCCGACATGGAATTGTTGAAGACTGGGACCTCATGGAGAGGTTCATGGAGCAAGTCATTTTTAAGTACCTTCGAGCTGAGCCTGAGGATCACTATTTTTTAATGGTGAGTTAGCGAGGCCTGATGAGGAAATAGTCTTGTAAAAGGAAAACCAAATACCATTCCAAGCACGAGTAGCTCTGCTGGAGGATTTTTCCCTGTATGTCTTATTTCTCTGGCAATGACAGGGTTTGGGTTGGGAGGAAAAACTAATCTTTAAAGCTGCATTATAACTATATTCTCTTAATTTTGTGGTGCAGGCTACTATTGCTTTTGAAAAAAAGCAATTGCTTCTAATGCTTTTGAAAAGCTTCAAACACTATTTAAATTCTGTTTGAAATTTTTTGAGTGCACTTGAGGATTTTAAAAGTTTGATTACCATACCAAGCTAATCAAGGCAGGATCCTATTGAGGTGCTTTTTCAAAACTCTTTGTTTTTGCAGACAGAGCCTCCACTGAACACACCAGAAAACANCTATATAATAAATATACTAAAATTTATAGTTTACTATAAATTAAGGAGCATCAAATGAAATCTTATTTTTAAATTTTTAGTGTTGTCTGGGACTTCTTTCCTTGCAAAAGTATGTATTTCGTTATGTATTAATTTAGCTTGCAGACCACAGGAAGGTCACAGTAAGGAACCATAAATCCAGCTTTTAAAAGCCTATTTCTGTGTAAAACCTTACCTTCTGTTACTGTGATGCCTCAGTTCTCTTAAATATCTATGATTATCATGTGTTTATGTCTCCTGCATGCCAACAGTGTCTGACAAGAAATGTCCTAACTTTGACACCCTGCATTTTGAGTGTTTATTATATCTGATAATGTGTGCTTTTTGTATGATTTATTGTATTTTACTGTTTCCACTCTGCTTATGTGGAAACACCTACAAATTTATATAAGTCCCTGTTCTTATACATGATCAATCTCATCAGTTTTGTGTGTACTCATCAGTGAGTATGTTGAAAATACAGAGTTATCTGTGCATACTGACATCTGTTGATGTCATGTTGTGTATTTTTGAACCATACTGTGTCCTTGAATGATCAGGTATATTAGAAATGAAAATCTGATTCCCTTTAACTTCATCTTGCATTTTCTCAGTATTTTATCATATGGGCAGTGCTGGGAACAAACAGCATTTACTGCATGAAACTCTGAGAAGCGCAAAAAAAAAGCAAGGAAAGAAATAATGTGGCTCAGCAATACCAGTGTTTTCAGTAAATGCATCCTAAAAAAAATTCAGCAAGTAGATTTTTTATTTTTGTTGGGTCTGTTGTAAGATCCTACTTCTGTTTGAGTTTTCTATTCCTGTTAGATTTTTCTTATCTGANTCCCAATTTTTATTTGTGGAAAAGAATCCTTAAGTAAATAAACATTCATCATTTGGTATTTAGCTGTTTTAATTTTGTTTTGATTTGGTTTTTGGGTTTATTTTAAGGTATTGCAATCCGAGAGTCAGCCAAAGTGGGGGACCAGGCTCAGAGGAGGGTAATGAAAGGTGTTGATGATCTGGACTTTTTCATAGGAGATGAAGCCATAGATAAACCTACCTATGCTACAAAGGTGAGCATTCAGGAGACTTTGACAGCCTTTCCCAAGTCTCACATTTTTATGATAAAATGTTCTAGGACTTCTGGATAGCCATTCAAAACACGTTTGCTTTTTTGGTAAAGTATTTTTATTGCTTTTTAAAAACTGCATTATTTGATCCATGGCTTTACCCTTTTTTAGATATCTGTTTTACTAGTGCTGACTTCTGTGGTTAGTGTTTGTGTAAATATTCATTGATACAGTGCAGCTGTTCAGTTTTCAAAATTCTGAGCTATTAAAATAGTCATATGCACTGAATATTTAAATTCTTGCTAGAAGTGTGCCCTTTTAACATGGCATACAAACTGGGAAATGTGTTGGATACTTTTGCTTCAGGGAAAGTCACAATTGTTTTGTGAAGGACTGTCTTCAATGCAGCTTTTCTGTGAATCATATTTTCCATACCCTAGTAAAGGACTTCTTGTACTTAAAAAGCATTACTGGCTTATGAATTATGTGGAAAAATATAATACTTTATACGTCCTTCTGTGTTACTTAAATGTCAGTTGTGTTCTTAACATTGAACAAAATGTAAACATCATTCCTGCCAGAAATTTCCGTTGAAAAATATATAGCCTATGTGGTCTTTATTTCTTTTTATAATACGGAAAGGCATATTGAAGCCAAGTATGATTCTCAACTTTTTAAGTGATAAAATTTATACAAAACGAGGTTAAAATACAGTTCTGCAACAGACTGACAGGAATAGAGTCTGAATTCTGGCTGCTAGTCCTGCAAGGTAGAATTGGGCTTGGAAGTACCTGGGAGCAGGAGGTAACTTTGAATTGTGCCTCTGGATTAAAGTCAGGATGGAGTGTTTGATAAGATACCTGTGAGATGAGGTGTCAGACTGTTCCTGTTGCTGGGTTTATTTGTCCTTGCACGATCCAGTGCTGACAGGTTTTGCTGTTGCAGTGGCCTATCCGACATGGAATTGTTGAAGACTGGGACCTCATGGAGAGGTTCATGGAGCAAGTCATTTTTAAGTACCTTCGAGCTGAGCCTGAGGATCACTATTTTTTAATGGTGAGTTAGCGAGGCCTGATGAGGAAATAGTCTTGTAAAAGGAAAACCAAATACCATTCCAAGCACGAGTAGCTCTGCTGGAGGATTTTTCCCTGTATGTCTTATTTCTCTGGCAATGACAGGGTTTGGGTTGGGAGGAAAAACTAATCTTTAAAGCTGCATTATAACTATATTCTCTTAATTTTGTGGTGCAGGCTACTATTGCTTTTGAAAAAAAGCAATTGCTTCTAATGCTTTTGAAAAGCTTCAAACACTATTTAAATTCTGTTTGAAATTTTTTGAGTGCACTTGAGGATTTTAAAAGTTTGATTACCATACCAAGCTAATCAAGGCAGGATCCTATTGAGGTGCTTTTTCAAAACTCTTTGTTTTTGCAGACAGAGCCTCCACTGAACACACCAGAAAACAGAGAATATCTTGCAGAAATCATGTTTGAATCATTTAACATCCCAGGACTTTACATTGCTGTGCAGGTGAACAAAGTGAATTTGTTCTTCTAAAGTACAAAAATAACTGCAGTGTTTTGGCCTTTGGTAGGCACGTGTCTAAAATGTTTGAAACAGTACCTTTTGAGAGGGTAAATTAGAACACTGTGCCTGCTTCTAAATATAAACTCTGTGTGCTGTAGGCAGTGCTGGCCTTAGCTGCCTCCTGGACGTCACGGCAGGTTGGGGAACGGACTCTGACTGGAATTGTCATCGACAGCGGTGACGGAGTGACCCACGTAATCCCCGTGGTAAGGAGCAGGATGCACTTTGAGATCAGCACTGCTTTGGACAGGGTTTGTTTACTATAAATTTAAGCAGCATCAAACATATTTTCTTATNCTGCATTTTGAGTGTTTATTATATCTGATAATGTGTGCTTTTTGTATGATTTATTGTATTTTACTGTTTCCACTCTGCTTATGTGGAAACACCTACAAATTTATATAAGTCCCTGTTCTTATACATGATCAATCTCATCAGTTTTGTGTGTACTCATCAGTGAGTATGTTGAAAATACAGAGTTATCTGTGCATACTGACATCTGTTGATGTCATGTTGTGTATTTTTGAACCATACTGTGTCCTTGAATGATCAGGTATATTAGAAATGAAAATCTGATTCCCTTTAACTTCATCTTGCATTTTCTCAGTATTTTATCATATGGGCAGTGCTGGGAACAAACAGCATTTACTGCATGAAACTCTGAGAAGCGCAAAAAAAAAGCAAGGAAAGAAATAATGTGGCTCAGCAATACCAGTGTTTTCAGTAAATGCATCCTAAAAAAAATTCAGCAAGTAGATTTTTTATTTTTGTTGGGTCTGTTGTAAGATCCTACTTCTGTTTGAGTTTTCTATTCCTGTTAGATTTTTCTTATCTGAGAAATTTCATTTTATATTTTATTCTATTAATTTTTCACTCTCAGAACACAGGTAGTTTATATTATGTTGGCTTTTCTGATGATGCCATTAAGGCACCATCAGATCTGACTAATGTATACAAGACTGTTTGTCACTTGTGTATCTATAAGATAGTCAATATCTGTTTATATGTGGTAATCAAGGTATTTAAATAAAAATGATACCCACTTTGCAGTAGGGTGCACAGTTTTAAAGTGATTTTACAGCTTCAAGATTTTACTTTTAATAAAAAATCAGAGTATTATAAAAATGAATGTTAATTATTGTTACACAGTAAGTTTTCCCCTTAAATATGTCTTTTCCTCTCCTCCTACATAGGCAGAAGGCTATGTAATTGGAAGTTGCATCAAACATATTCCTATTGCAGGTAGAGATATTACTTACTTTATTCAACAGCTTCTAAGGGAAAGGGAGGTAGGAATTCCTCCTGAACAATCTCTGGAGACAGCAAAAGCCATAAAGGTACACCCTCCTTTATCTCTTAATAAATACATAATAAATCTCCGTGAGCTAATTTTTTGGCTCTAGCAAGTTGCCAGTGGCTCTCTTAAAAATGCAGATGTATACAGTGTATTATAATTACACCAGCTTCTGGTGGTTTATCCAATCGAGAGTGGGGAAAGGAGAAAGAGGAAGAAAATATTCATGCTAGACTGTTTGGAGTGAGTATGTTCTGCAGATTAAATCAGCATCTAAACTTCGGAGTTGTTTAAAATTTGCTTTGTAATAGAATTAAAAAAAAACAAGAGTAGGGTGATTGTGTAGGCCTGCTCTTGCAGTGAAGGCTTGCCCTGGAAATTCTTTATTGTCACAGCCCTACTGTTGGTGATGTTTTCATTTAGAGAGGCAAATGTAGCTGAGTCAGCGTGTGCAGCCCTTTGGAAGCAAATGGGCCCCGTGCCTTGTGGGGCTGAGGCTTCAGTAGTGATTTGGGTGAGAAAGTCCCTTGAACAGCTCCATCTGTAAAAATGCTCACATTTTTCTTTTCTGGTTGCGTTACTTTAATTAATGGTGTGCTAATTACTCCAGCTGCTTTTAATGCCTGGTGTTTCTGAACAGGAGAAATACTGTTACATTTGCCCCGACATAGTGAAGGAATTTGCCAAGTACGACGGAGACGCTCGCAAGTGGATCAAACAATACACGGGCATCAACGCCATCAACAAAACCAAGTTTGTTATAGATGTTGGTTATGAGAGGTTCCTGGGGCCCGAAATCTTCTTCCATCCCGAGGTAAGAGCAGGGAATAGCTGTGCTCAGTTGTGCCATTCCCGGTGCCTGGGCGCCATCCCGTGGCAGTGAGGGGCCAGTGAGTCTCCTGAACACAAGCCAGGTGCACTCACAGGTAACTTTAGTACAGCAGAAAAGGGTTTTTCTGATGTCCAGTCTAACGTTTAAAACATCTTGTTCTGTTCCTATAAAGGCAATCTGAACTTGAGAAGAAATTGTTTGAATTCAATTTTTATATAGTGTTTTCCTCTTTCTTTCAGTTCCGTTTAAACAAGTCTGCCTTTATATGCTGCCAATCCCTTTTGGCGCTACTAAGCATGGCATTGATGATATTCTAAACATTGGATGCAGACTTTTGGAACTGAGTCAGTTTTTAAGGCATGGATGATAAATTTATCTTTGAAGGAAGTCTATTGAAATCGCTCTTGGTGTAGTCATAAGTAGTATGTACAGTTCTGGGAAAGATTGCCTCATCTGTCTGATTTTTGGTAGTTCAGTTTGAGTGAGTTTCAGAATATTGTTGAGAGGAGGATGTCAAGTTTTAATACAGGTTCTTTCCATTCCTGCACACTTGGTTGAACTTTTGCAGGCACCCATAGTCTGTAATACTGTTAAAAACTTCTATTAAAATCCACATCAACACTGGTGAAGTTTCCCTTTTTCTACCTTCATCCTTGGAAGAATATTAAAAAGCTTCTCTCTGCTACCTTTTGTCTGAATTCCCGTTTTAATCTTCTGTGGTCAGTTTGTAGCCATCTGATCTTCTGCCAGTGTTAAATCTCTAGGCTAAATAGTTTTTCTTCCCTGCTGTTTACCAATGATTTAACAGAGAAGCATTGAATCCCCTGTCAGACAATTTTAAGAGCTGTTTCTATATTTTAAGAGACTATTTCCATAGTCTCTAAAAAGACTGTTGGGAATGGGATAAAGGACCAATTTCCATTTTTTTCATTTCTTGGTAGTTTCTTGACTCCCTATTGAAAAACCACCCAAACCTGAACTGACTTCCTAGACAAGAAAAACATAATAGATGATGTGTACTGCATCCAAAGAGAATTTCTTGTGTTACATTAATTCCTCACTTGAAAGGGTAGCAACTTAGCTAGGTAAAAGCTGCCTTTGGTAAAGTTGTAATCTTTTCCTATTTTTAGTTTACAGAATTTGTTCTGAAGTCTTTAATACTCCTGAAGTTAGGTCTTGTGACTTGTGGCTATCCAGATTATTTCTCTACTTTTTAAATTAGATATTTTATTTGCTGTTCTCCAACCACATTGTATTGGCTGGCAGACTGTGATTTTGCATTCAGTTCTGTTGTCCCTGTTCTGAGATGATGTTGTACCCTACCTCTAATTTCTACTTTATTCCTCTTCCCCTGCTGTTTTACAAATATCTTCATGGAGAGCTCAGGAGTTTTCAGGCTGTAGTTCATTCAGATGAAAACTCGGTGTGCAGCAGCTTCTCTTTTGATTTATGTGGCTTCATGTTTTTGTTTCTTGCATGATTAATTCTTACTGTGGAAGTTAGCTTGAATTCTTGGGAAGTGCCCCCATCATTCTTAGGGCATCTGAGTGCCAAGCCAACTTCCTTTGCTAATTTTCTTTCAGTTCAGTCTAAACTTGTTATGTTTGACTGTTGTTATTTGTTCATCCATGTAGATACCTTATCTTTTTTTGAATGTAAATCCCATGTACTTCTACACGAAAGCTTATAATATATCTAGAAAAATATATTATTTTGTAATGGTAATTAATTTAATTTTTCAGAGTTTATCTCTGAAAGGAAAAAAACATGGGCTATTACGAGTTCTTTTCTTTAAAGCTTATGTTACATTTTAAGTGGAAAATTTCCACTAGACTGTTTTCTAGCATTAGCAACTTTTGACTCTTTAGTTTTATAAATGCAGAAATTTACATTAGCACTGTGTTCACGGTTGCATTGATGGGGACTTTCACTCAAAACCTTAGACTATTTATGCTTTTTTGAACATTAGGTACTTCCTGGGCTTTGGAAAAAAAAAATCTGACTTTTTGGTGGGAATTTAACTGAAGTATTTTAATAGCATTAAAATCTTTTTGCAGGGAAACGTTCTAATTTGCACACTGGTGTTTTTAATCTCACTTGAAAGGAAAGGCAGGACCACAGTGCATGGTAATAGTGTGTTTAATATTGCAGGAGAACTTAGACTCATCTTGCAGGCAATAAAAGTGCATAGTGCATAAATTGTAAACAGTGAATTTCTGACCAAGGAAGAGAATCTGAGTTTCTCAACAGAAAAAGGAATTCTCATTTCCCTTGTAGAGAAGCATTTGTTTTAATGTAGAATAAGTGGTGAGCAAGACTTGAAACTCCCACTTCTCCCTCATTGTAAAGTCTTTCCACAGTCTTATTTCTGCCTTATTATTATAATCTCTGTTCTTTGGATGAAAAGTCTAATGCCTGTTCTGTTTCATTTTAGTTTGCTAACCCTGATTTCATGGAATCCATTTCGGATGTAGTTGATGAAGTTATACAGAACTGTCCCATTGATGTCCGGCGTCCATTATATAAGGTATGGCCCTTCTCCTCTAAGATTCATGTAATTTATTTAAACCCTAAATATCAGCATCATGGCTACCACTTCCTCCACAATGAGAAATGTCAACTTTGGATAGAAATTAAACAAAGTGCCACTTCTGAATGTCGGTAGGTATTTGCTGCTTTTTAGTTTTGAAAGAAAAGTTTCTATAAAGGCTTGGTATGTAGGTAAGTATTGTCCCAGAGGAGCTGTGGCAGAGGGATGTTATTTGTATCTGACATTTGTAATGTGAATTCTTGTGCATGAAGGACTTCTGGTTCTGTCCATTTTAAGGCTTATACTGTGGTCTTACCCCTCTCAGTCCCCTCCTTTATTAAGTAGTGGTTTCCAATATTTTTTTTCATAGTCTTGTCGTGTACCTGCCTGTTGTCTGCAGTTTAGTCAGTGCTGCATCATTTACAAAGTACATGAAAACTGAAAATATTTTAGGAGAGAGCAATTAGGCCAGCTTAAACCCAGGGTGTAGTCCAAAGAGTACTTACAGTTCCTGATTCTTTAAGGAGTGAAAAGTAAGGTACTGACATGCATAGTCCATGGCCAGCTCTGTCCGCATTGGTAGCACATCCCACATCCCATGGTTCCCTTTTTTCTATTTGTTCAGGAGCAGTACAATTTTGGAAATAACAGCATAAAGCTATAGCATGCAGAGATTTGTCTGCTCATGCAAAAGGTCCTTACCTGGTAGAATGAGAATTACGTTCCAACTAAGTCATGTCTCAGGATAATTTGTAACTATTAAAATTTTACAGTCTCTTCTCCTTGCCTGGTAAACACCCTCTGTAATCTAGAATGAGATGTAGCACTCTAGAGCAGATCTGTGGGGCAGGATGAAAGGGGAAGTTGGGCTACTTAACAGGCTCATATGTCAGTTCTGCAGTGGATGTCTTCAGTGACTTCAAGCTTAGGTAGCAGCAGGGTTTAGGAACCCCTTAGTATGTGGTTGTGCTTAGGGGTCTCTGCTTTTTATCTGAAAGACCAAAGCTTCCTCAGAGAAACAGATTCTTTGGTAGGGGTAGGGTTTGGTACTGATTAGAAAGTGGTGTTTAAAATTTGAGGTTAAGTTACTTCTGCCTCATCATAATCAGCAGACAAATAACTTTCCCTTGGCTTGCCACTGATTGAGATTTTGTTTTTCCTTTTTCTGTTTTTCATTATACTTGCTTAATTAAAATAATGTTTCACAATTACCTGTCAAATGTACTAAGAGATGTCAGTAGTTATTAATGGGAATGGTTGCAATCTTCTTTAAGCAAGGTCACTTCAAAGGGATGAGCAACTCTTGTTCTCATTGTTTAAAATGGGTATGGATGTAGAAATACTCCACTCATACTTTCTCTCTGAGGTTTATCAGTTTCACTTGCCCACGGGGCTGAGTGGTGGCCAGCCGAGGCCCTGTGCTTTGGAGGTGAGTTTCCATCAAGTGTATTTGAATTCTTCCTCAGTGTTCCTGCAGAAAAGTACCCTTATTGCAGGGTTTATGTGGTATGTAGCCTTTGAATTGTTGTTCCACAACCCATCTTTTGATGTCCTATGGTACTTCTGAGTTTTACTGCCAGTCTCCCAGTTTCCTAATCTGATCAACATCTCTCTCACAAGGCCAAGACCTTATAATTGTCTTACCTCATGTTGAT
This sequence comes from Leptocoma aspasia, assembly GCA_013399835.1. NCBI lineage: Eukaryota > Metazoa > Chordata > Aves > Passeriformes > Nectariniidae > Leptocoma > Leptocoma aspasia. The sequence goes on from VXAX01004748.1 coordinate 502,241, forward strand.
GTTTGGACCAGCAGAACCTTGATAAGACTTCTTTAGCCAGTGACAACTGTGACATCTGTGACAACCCAGCCTAAAGGGAAGAAAGCATCTAAAATTTTTAAATTCTCATTGGTCAAAAGAAATTACAAAAGTCAGAGGGTCTGAAAGTTTTATTAATAAGTTACACACTGGGCATGGAAATTGGTCTGTTAGTCTCTGACCTACTATCTAAGCACACAGCAGTAGGTTTTGGGTAAAGGGGTAGGGTGAAAGGGAAGAGAGGAATTAAAGAGGGAGAGATGAATTAAAGAAATAAAGAGAGAAAAAGGGAGCATCAGTCCTGGTTTCAGTGTTGATCCAGCTGCATCAGTCTGGCCAATGGCATGTCCAAGGTCCTGGGGGCACCCCCGGGCTTGGGGTGGGGGTACCTTTTTATGGAGAGGTGTCTCTGCCCCGGATATGGGTTTCTTGCTTTCCGTGTAAATTAGTTACCATGTGCAGTCTGTTCTTTCAGGCCTTTCTGGAAGTGGGTTGGAGGGCTTTAGGGGCTTTTGGTGGCAGTAATCCCACCCTATAATCCATGCCAACTTCCTCCTACTCATTCCTTGTACTGTGTTGTGGTTTGTTCTCATGGACAAATGCTCTACGTGTGCCTGGCCCCTCTTCTCCAGCCAAATCCTGCTCTTCCTCACAATGTGTTAATACCAGTAGTCCCTGGTTATTAACAGCAATTCTTGTTTGCTATTACCAACAGTCCTTGGTTGGCTCCACAGCCATTTAGTTATTGGTGTTTGAGACATACACATGAGCCCCTTATTTTTTGGGAATTGAGAGCTCAAAAGAATTTCACTGTGGACTGCTGTTTACAGGATCAGTAGAGTGGGCTTTAATCATAGTACTTTCATCCTGGCCACAATTTGAACTGGTAAGTTTCTTTGAAATTTCAATAACAAATCATACTTCACTGGAGTTGTTATTTGGGTAAGAAAAAAGTTTCCAAGGCTGTTTGTTAAAGGAGAGGTTCTCACTTAACACCTGTTAATTCTGGGAACAGATAGTGTTTCAGTGTTAACAGACAGTTAAGCTCAAGAAGGGCTTAGTCCAAGTGCAGTTTGTCAGGGCTGAGGTTTAATGAGCATTTCCCAGATCCCACTGGGGCCTGGGGGGGGGGAGATGAACCCCTGAAATCCATCCCACAACTGAAATCACCTTCTCTGTGCCTCCACAAGATCCCATAACCTGCAGCTGCCCAATACCAAGCACAAGCATCCTTTCACACATGATGAAGCCTTTTTTAATTGTACAATGATTGCCAGCAATGCACTCTCCAATTCCCATGATTACATCATCTTAATGTGATTGCTTGGAAAAACTGATTTGTGTTCTCTAACACGGAGTTGAGAGATCTGGATTGCTTGGGATGAATTGCTTTCTGCTAGAACAAGAAAAGATAGGTATGGGTTTGAAACCAGGAGACTTGAATTGAAATTTGAAGAAATGAGGTGGGTTTTAATGGGTTTTATTATTTAATTTTTTTTTTTCAAACCCAAAGCTTCAGACAGCAAAATGAAATTTAAAATGAAATGAGAAATGACAGAGGAGATAATTTTTGGATTTTAACACATGGATCAAACAATTTGGCATCCTGGCTACATTGATCATTCCTGTGTGTTGTATTCTACTGAAAAATTACCCATCCTGCATGCTGCTAAAAATCCTGCATTTGTAGGGCTCAGTGAGACATTTGATCACCCTTAGTGTTCTCTGGGAAGAATGGTGTATAGTTCATCTAGTTCTATTTTTTTGAGAATATCTTAGCTTCCTTTTTTCTTAAAATATTGTTCCACAACTTTTCCTTGCACTTGCCTCATAATTATATGAAGACGTAGTATAACTGACATCTCAGAAATGGAGAGAAATTACAGGGAGAGTGCAGTACCATGGTGGGGGCTGTGGTCTGCACAAAAATGAGACACTTCCCCAGCTTTCAGCCTCCTGTGAGCACACCATTAAACTCTGTATTACTGCCCAGCTTGGATCAGTGATGACCATCTGCACCTGAGGTACAGCCACAGCAGATGCTGGTGTGGAATGTTTTTAGCACTAGTTGGTATTTAAAATTCTCTTTTCAATCCGAAAGTGCTGTGAAACTTGTCCTAACATTTGTCAGTTAGGACATGAGTTTTGGCACTTAGTGTCAAAAAACAGTCTCCTCCTGAATGTAGTTATAACAACTTCAGAGGTGGACAAAGGGCTTTGAAAAGTTTTAAAAACTGCTTGCTATCCTAATAAACAGTATTTTTTGTTAGTAACAGGTTCAGAAACTATCACTTTTATTCCACGCTCTACTTCATCTTTCTTTTTCCTTATCCAGAGTCTCTCCCCAGGTACTTCCAGAGTAAAGATGAGAACAGTATTAACAGTTCTGAGGTCCTTGCCTTCTCCCAGTACAAAGGACAGAAGTGTAGGGTCGCTGGCTGTCCCAGCAATTGATTTCTCTCAACTTTTCTCTGCTGTGTTTTTAGCACAAATACCTGAAAGAAAGAATATAAGATAAATTACATCTGAAGCCAGGTAAATTCTGTCAGAAATACCTCTGAAAGGTCCTTGCCAAGCATGCTTAAGCATTCATAATTCAGATCATGCTGAATCAAATGACAACATCCTTGACCTAAAACTTCTAAGCCAACTTCTCAAGTTGAAAATTCTTCATGAGGTGGGGGACTGTAGGATATTGGCAAGTGTGGTGTTTTATTGGAGATTAATTATCCAGGTTTTCTGTGGAAACACAGGTGCATGGAGACAAGATTTTGACAAATGGGCTCTTTTCCTTAAAGAAGGTGACTTCTTAGCTGGGTGTGCAGCTGTTGTGGACTCAGATTAGTCTCTCTCAAAATGAAAACTTAGTGAAATAGTGAGGTCCAGCTCATTGCTACAATTAAGACTTGGGCTGCGCTTGTTGTGTCAGTATTCAGTCAGCAAGTTAAACTGCCGAGCTCACAAGAGCCCATCCTCAAACACTGCAGAGGACCCGGGTGCAGAGGCTAATGGGGAGTTAAAAAGCCCCTGACATCACTTCTGACTTCAGTTGCTGGTAAATAGAATCACGATTTCTGTGATAGACACAGAAAGCTGTTCTCACACAAGGTGTGAGAGCAGCTCCAGCTGCACAGTGTGGTGGGTAGATGGCACTGTAGGACTGGCTTTGCTGATCTGTGCTCAGCACCACAGAAATTCCCTATTACTGACCCAGGGCAGTGAGGAAAGGGTGGAGAGACTGCCAGGCCATGGCAGGACATGGGAAAGGAGCAGCATTCCTGCTGAATACTGCAGTATTCCTGTGGTATGTGAATGAAAGCCCCAAGAGATTAACTCTGTCATTGTAGCACAGGAGTACTGAGGAGAAGCCCTGCTTATTCCTATCACAGCTGTAAATAAATTTTTAAGATTACTCCTGCTAGTTGGTTTAACAACAGCTCAATGCATCTGCAGGATTTTCTGGTTCCTTTTGTGTCTGAGGCATATTTCTGCAGAATGGCACACCATAAGTCATGCTGAAATCTCTTGCTATTTCTTGAAATGTGAAATGAACATTGAATTCATGATTTTAAGGAAAAATAAATGGTTTCTTTGTTATTAGAAGTAAATATATTTTAAAAAGAGTGTTTCTCACAATAAATTTACTTTTGTATGCTGTGTTTATTGTTCGGTATGAACAACATTTATCCTTACACTTTCCATACTGTGTTGGCAAATAGTGCCCTGTTTTAATCAAATTAACAGAGACATGTAGCTTAATTAATTCACATGCTAATGAAATGCTTGGCTTCAGCTTATGAACCTTCCTAGTTTTACCCATAATAATTTTTATTAACAGTCATATATTGACCTCATTAAATGTCTCTGGTGGTCTGGTCACGTCATGTTAATTTTAATTTAGTCTTTCCATTGAAAAAAGGGAAAAGGGGATGTGTTGTTCTTACTTGCCAGAAGAGCAGGGGATGCTTTTCAGTTTGGTGCTGCAAAGTCTGATGTGTCCAGCTGAGAGTGTGCTCACACCATGGTGCAGTGTGGATATGCACAAACCAGTTCAGCACCTTGTGTTTGGTAGTGCTGAGTTCTTCAGGAGGTAATTTCACTCTTTGGAATTTTTATGTAAGCTTGATTTAGTCAGAGATTTCTGTTGCAGGAGCTGGGTTGCTTTGTTGGATAATCTCATATCTCTGCAGTATTACATTGTACAGGCATAAAACCAGAAATGGTACAACGAGAAGCTCAGTACCACAGAGTTCATAAGAGAAGCAAAGGGTAAAGATGAGAAGGGAGAAATTTCTTGCCAGCCCTCTGAGGTGATCTCAATGATCTTAGAGGTCTTTTCCACCCACCCTTAATGATTCTGTGATTGGTATCCACTCCCCATGTCTCTTTACAGAAATAGCCTACTTCCATTTATTTGCTTGTTGTGGTTAACTTTTTCAGGTGTGTGGAAGGGCTTTATCCCTCTCTGCTAAGGGAACACATTCTTTTGAAACAACTTAAATGTTCAGCCAGTTAGCTGTAAAAGTGAAAGCCAGCTGGAGGTTCTTTCCATCAGCAGGTATGATAATTGGTGTTAGCTGAGAAACATGTGGGCTGCTTGGAGCTGTTAAAGCAGCTGAAGTGTGTTTGAGCAGACTAAGATCAGAAGAAGTCTTCTTTAAAGGAGTCAGCTGGAAACAGATACTTAAAGCATAACTTCTTTGATGTCTTTTTCTGGGAGGCCAGAGGATTCTCTGACAGGCTGAAAACCCAAACATCACTAGTAAGCTTTCTCCACAGATGTATTTAGCATGCTTTATTTTTATGGTTTTTTAAGTAGTTATTGGAATTAGTCAGATTTATTCTGGAGAAGGTATTTGAGAGGTCAGGATGGAGGGAGGTGGGTGGTGCCCCCTTGGTTGTTTTTTGGGGTTTGTTTTTGTTTTTTTTAATCTGACCATCTTTTCTCATCTTCATTGTGTCCTTTGTAAGTGGTGGGTGTGGTGTTTGAGGGGTTTGGAATGGATACGGATTCTGCTTTCATTGTAAGTGGTGAATATCTGGCTTCTGACCTGACTTGCTGAGTTGAGAACTTGCTGAAGGCTGTATGGCAAGTCTTCTACTAAACAGTTAGCATGGATTTGGTCTGGCACTGACAAGAGATGCAGGGAGCAGGGGAACTGTAACTGTATAATTAAACATTTTCTAAATGCAGTTGGTGTCACCTAGTTACTTATATCCAGAATTTTTTCTTAGCCTGGCTGGTTCAGATATGTGACAGTGAGGTGGCTCATCTTTTCAGCATTTGTACCTTGGTGCTTCTGTTCTCCTTGGCCAGTGTTATTGTTGAGCTGATTTCGGTGTGTAGAAGTACTTGAATAATCATAATTTGAAGAAGATGTAACTTCTTAGCCTCCAACCCTGGAATGATAACTAGGTTATCCTCCCAATGATGCTGCTAACTCTGTAGTTACATGAATTGGTCTTGGATGTATTCGAAAAATTATTCTTGGGTTTATTCTGGAATCTATTTTTAGTGATAGCATTGTCCACTTTATGGAGTATGCTTGAAGTTTAATTTGCTTTGAATAGAATTACTGCTTTCACATTCTTTGCCAACTTCATTATCTCCAGGTAATATTTTCTGATGACATCTTTTTAATTGCTATTTCATCACTCAGGTTTGTTGTTGTCTTCTTTTTCCCATTAGCAATTTCCTTTTCCCAAGTGGAGTGCATGACCACTTTGATGCAGGGGAAGAGATGTTCTTGTGTATGGGGAGAGTAGGGGGAATCCTCCCTCCTGCTTTAACTTCAGGATCAGCTGTGATTTCTGGCTCCTTTCCTCCTCCCTGTCCTCCTCTTTTCCTTTTGGAAATGTTTCAGTAATGTTACGGGGGCTTGTGCTTTTTTTGTTTAAAGCACACCTGCCTTGTTATGCATTCTTTTATACTGTAGATAATCTGAAGCTGTGAAGAAATGAGTTTTTTCCTACTGTAATGGTTTTTATGATGTGCAGGGGTTTTTTTCTCATGAAGAAACAAACAGCTTTCTTCTCACTTTACAAGGTACAAACAAGATTTCCCTGGTTATCTGTTGCTTAAAATCCAAGCACTTCTGCACCCTGCAAGTCTGAACACTTATTATGCATGTCTTTGACTCTCAGATCCACGTGCAGGCTGAAAATGGCAGGTCAGGGATTCTTTCATTATGTGCACAGTCTTGGTCTGCAGTGTCAAAAAATGTTACTGAGAAATAATCCTTGGACCTGTGTACAATGAACTCCTGATCCAAGTTCCTTGTGGACATGTGTCAAAGGCATGTGAGTGGTTTTAGCACTGTGCAAAGGCACATGTGCAGTTTTGTCACGTTCTTTTTTCTGATCGTGAATTGCATTTTTGCAAATCCACTGATATTCTATGGGTCCTGTTTTGAATCCCCCACCTTTGAAGTCACATCTGTGTTAGTCTGGGATGCTGCAGCGTTATCAGAATTAGGGATGGTAAATTCTAAAATGTCTGTTCAGAATCCAAGTACAAGTCCAGGCTGAGAGGCATTTGGTTCTGCTCTGAAAACTGAGTAATATCAGACAAGCAAGGGAGGAGGCATCATGTCTTCCTCTGTGCTGCAGTTCTCTGTGAAGGTGTGGTGCCTTTTGGAAGAACTCTGGAAATTAAAAAAAGAAAATAAAGTTCTAGATAATCTTGTAGCTGTTGTAGCAATGTAATATGATGAGATTTGAACCTTATTTAGTGTCAGGGCTAGAATTGCTTGCTGTGAACATCCTCAGAGAAACTTCTTGATGTAGTGTCTTATTTCTGCTGTTCAGCATGTGTAGGGTACTAGCTCATGGTTTTAATGGAATCCTCCTTTGTAATAATCCATCTACATAAATGTATTTAAAGGAGAAAAGTAGGGGAGCCATGAACTTCCTGTGAACTGGGGGGTGCTTAAGGTGTTCGACCTACCTTGTCAGCTTCCTAATGATGCTGAAATTCACATAGTCACCTCTGCAGTGTTGGCTGTTGGGAAACTTGCTTGAAGGTGGATTTACAGAATGTGTCTTTAATTTCTGCACAGAATGTGGTCCTCTCAGGAGGATCCACGATGTTCAGGGACTTTGGACGACGACTGCAAAGGGATTTGAAGAGAGTGGTGGATGCGAGATTGCGGCTTAGTGAGGAACTCAGTGGTGGTCGGATAAAGGTGAGTATTTCAAGTGCATTTATTACATGACTAGTGACAGAAATCAAGTTCCAAGTTTTCACCTCACTAATGAAAATATGCTGTAGAGTCAGTAGGACATGTTCATGCGTTGTTAAAAGCACTGGTAGCCTTGCAGTGTATGACATCTCTTTACAGGAATCTCAAAATTACTGTGAGCAGTTCTGGTTTTCCTTCTGGGAGATGTGTGAGCAGTAGGCAAGAGGGATTTAACTTTGTGTCCTTCATCATAGTTATCATGAAGAGTTTTATGACTTGGTCTCCTAGGGGGAGCATATCTGAATAATAAGTGTGGTAGAGGTGTGAATGGAGGGTTGAAGGTGTGTGGTTCTGACCATGTTAAGTTTGAAAACCACCTAAAATATAAACTGTTTTCCTTAGCCCAAACCAGTGGAAGTTCAAGTGATAACACACCACATGCAGCGTTATGCAGTTTGGTTTGGAGGTTCCATGCTGGCTTCAACAGTAAGTCTTCATCAAAGTCTTCTTCTTAATTATTTACTTAATTTTTATTGCATATTGAATTCTGGGTGCATTTGATCTGAGTACTAAGTTCTAAACTTTCTTGTTGTGACGGCCTAAACTGTGTCACATTCTGGAATCCTTACCCAAGTTTTATCTCAGTAAAATTTGTACAGGGCAAATGGGAGCTTTGCTTGAGTAAGGATATCATGAGTTGACATAATTCTAAAGTAGTTTTGATAGGATAGTTCCAATATAGTGTCTTTATTCTTTAAATCAGCACTAGAGATTAGTTAGGACTTCAGGAATATAGAATCCAAATCAATGGTCTTAAATGCAAGAGAGAAGCAAATACAGGAAAATGGGAAGAATTACTCTCTGCCAAATGGGATTTCTTACTGCTGTGTTTAAAAGCAGTCTTATGACCAGACAAACATCTTTTGATTAGTTGCATTCATATCCTAATATTTCTCATTTTATTGTATTTCAAAATGTAATACAATGTCGTAAAGCTGCAATCTACAGAAATGCCAAGATGTTATTTATTTGGGTTTTTTTTCTGCTTATGTTCTTATGCTTTTGGGGGGATTTGTTTTATATTTTTATAGCCAGAGTTTTTCCAAGTATGTCACACCAAGAAGGACTATGAAGAGTATGGCCCTAGCATTTGTCGTCATAATCCCGTTTTTGGAGTCATGTCATAATGCTCATCCAATGGAAGTAAGATCTCTGATACCATGCTGGTGAAGAAACTCATGCAGTGCAGAGGAAGGCAGCAGATACTGTAAATACTGAAGCAAGATGTGGTTAACTCTGAGGCATTTGGATCACCATTGTGCACTAAAGCACAGCTTACATCCCCAAGTCATTTCAGTACGAGCCATTTCTTTGCTGACTACTCAGAGCCTTTCCTTCTTTCTTCCTAAATGTGAGGTAATTGAAAATAGGTAAGTCTCAGTTTAGGAGGTTGTGCAAATACTACTGAAACTGAATCTAGAAGAATAAGGCAGTGTTTTACTGCTCGTGGAAAGATCTAAACCTTTCCCACTTGTGCCCTGAGTTTGCAATCAAACCTTTAGCAATGGAGCACTAAATACCACATTGCCTTTAGGGGAGTTGGAATGGATACAAGTACCTACCCAAATGGAATAGATTGCAGGTTTGGGACAGTACTTTGTAAATGTAGGTTTTCATATCATTTTGTATTTTATGATATTGATAGGGTGAGTTGATGACTAGTTCTAAGTACGAACAGCTGTCAATGTCATGGAGTGGTGTTATGCATTTCCAGGTGTGAGGCATGTATTGGAGTAGTGCTGGTATATTTTTGGGGGGAAAAAATAAGCCATGTATGATAGAAACTGATCTGTTCATGTTTGGATGATACAAAGTGATTTACAGTATTGTACGAAGTTTATTATAGCCCCTGTTCCTTTGTTTTGAATTTTCTGAAACTGTTTTTTAAGAGATGATGTTTTATTTTGCTGTCGGTGAGTGGTAGATGACACACAGGCCTTGCACCAGTGAAATAAAAGCTGTTAACATCTTTATGAATGTTTGTTGTAGTCCTGATTTACTCCCACACTTCATCTCATGAGGCTGGCTTTGCATTTGTATGTCAGTCTATGTGGGATCACAATACACTGAATGTAAAGGGACCTCTGGAGATTTCTGATCCTGACTCTTGTTTAGTGCAGGGCTCACTTCAAAATCTCTGCTCAGGGACAGTAAAGTTTCTGTGAATGGAGGTTCCTGAACACCTGAGCAAGCTGTTCCAGGGCTTAACTACTCTGTTATGGGTATGTGTTCTTGTGTTATGGACAGAGCTTTTGCTCTTCTGTGATTTAAATCTAATAGAGTAGGAAATCCTGCCTGCCCTGTCCTTGCTGATATTTATCCTATCTCTCAGCAGAGGTTTTATACAGTGTGTGTAGCCCAACAAGAATTTTGTAAGACAAATCAGTTTGATTTAGCTTGCATGGAGGGATTGAGACCAAGCAATTATTTCTTCAGCATAAGGTAGAAATTAACCAAAATGGGACTGCAGGACTCAAGTCTGGTTCTGAATGCTTCTGAACTTCAAGCTCAGCACTCAGGGGAAAAACATTGAAGCGTAATTTGCTCAATCCTCTCACTAAGAAAGAAATGGATATTCTATTACAATGTGCACTGTTTCAGCTTGTTCCAGTGTCACATCAGCTTGTCTGTGTTTAAATCTACATTTCACGTTTGTCAATGCACTGCTGCCTACTTAGGATTTTGGCCTGTACAGCAGAATCCATGGGCACAGCCTGGCTGAAATCAGGCTTCAGAGGAAGAGTTATACATTTGGTGCACTGAGAAAGTGGTTGCTGAGGCACCACCACACTCACATAGTGCTACAAAATAGGGAATGCTGGGCAAGTAGCATGGGAAGTTACATGTGGCTTGCAAAGAGCTCTAGCCAGGCATTAAGGCATCTTGAAATTTGCAGGAGGTGGGTAATTTTTTGATGAAAACTTCTGACACAAGGCATGGGCACCCATTTTGTCTTAGGGGGAAAAAAAGCTTTCCGAAAGTGAGCAAGACTTGCATTGAAAACAAACCAGGAAATGTGCTCATGTTTGCTTTTCATGAAAAAAAATATAGTTAGTAAGATTATTTAGGATGTTTGAATGATCTGAAGCTGAATTTCCCTGTTCTTAAAGTTTTTGGAAGGCTGAGCTTACCTGCCACACTACAGACCCTGTGAGTTTAAAACAGTCATTGGGCTGAAAAAAATCCAAAGTGAGATAAGTCAGGGGACCAATGCAAATATGAGTTATTAGCCCCTTCTGCGTTTCTGCTGTGGGATAATTTGAGTTCCAGGGCAAGTAAGCTTGCCTTTTCAGTTACATTTTATGGATTTGTTGGAAATAGTTAATGAACAGCCACAGTGACTCTGAAAATGATCCGTCACCTTGTGTTTTGGGTGCAAACCTAAGAAGGAGCGCTTTGGCTTTGGATTCTTTTGGACAGAGGAAGGAATTGAACCCAAGACTCATAAACAAGAAGGACCAGGAGGTACCTAGTCCAGTTCCAGGCACTTTCACACCAGCATGGTTTCCTAAGGAATGCTCTTTCTAAACATAATACATTTCTGGAGCTTGGTGAGGATAAAGGTTTGCTGCTCTTACAGCTGTTGTCAAAGTGGTTGTGATCCTGCTTTGTCCCTGGTGATCACAGGACACTTCTGTGAGATGATTTGATGTGTTAACCTTGCAGGCAAGTTCACCCCACCCCTGTTTTCCTGAACACAGTTTGAGTGCTTCACCATGCTTGTGGAAACTGCAAGTTTATGAATTGAACAGTCAACCTGGACCTAAATTGGTCTTGAGCTTTGCTGCTGCTTTCTAAATGAGCCTGTGAGGTTGGGTCCTCTGGTTTGTTTGTTTCTTTGGGGTTTTTTTAATTGGTTTGTAGAATGCCTTGAACGTCTTTTTAAAATCTCTTCAAAGATCTAGATCAGCATGACTCAGGTGGAGGGGCCTGCATGGAGGCAGAATACAGGTAAGCTAAGCTACAGCAATAAGTTCAGCCTGGTCTGCAAAGCTGCAAGTGGGGATTTTGGCTTTGCTGAAGATTTATGATACTGTGTGCCCATTAGAAAAAGGGATTACCTGCCCCCCTCAGCCAGTTAGCAGATGATGTGTTCTACCTTTGATTATCTTTGGCTTGATTTGAGTCAGTGCTCTAGAACTGGAAGGTATTGTTTCCTGCTATCAATCTTCTGAGCCTTTCCCTTTTTTTCCAGTAGTATTTAAAAACACTTGAAGCTTTTTTATGAACCTGAAGAGCACTGTGCATATGTTCAGTGTGATACTTTCAATTAACTACAATTAGTGAAGTCTTGACATGTGCTGGAGTACTGATCTTTCTGTAAATAATTCATTCTTTATGATTGCTGGGTTCTCTCTCATCTGGAAAAATTGCTGTTGTGTCAAACAAGTGTTGGAGATGGAACAAGCAAAAACCTTATTGAAAACCACCAGGGATACTGAGCAGAGATGTGCAGCCTCCAGCCTAATGGGAAAGAGTGTTGCATGATATTAAGAAGTGCTGCATGGTGCCTTCAGATAGTTACAGAAAATGAAAGCTCAGGTAAAACTCTGAAACAGCCACTTACCTCACTTTCATACACTGGTGTCCAGCAAGAGCATTTTTGTAAAAGGTAAAGAAAAATGAAGTAGTGAAGGGGAGTGTTTGCATAACTTTCCAGCTTCCTAGGTTTCTTTTCTGCAAGCTAAACATATGTGATGGAAGAAAGAATCAAAAGGGTATTTATTCATATCTTGCTTTTGTGGTCACTTTTTTTCTTGCTGTTTCAACTCTGATGATTCCTCTGTCAATATCCAGGGCCTGATCCTGATTTCTCTTTGGCATTATTGATCCTATATTGATACTATTATGTATTTTTTTTTCATTTATTACAGCCACTTGCCATGTCAGTCTTGCCCATGCTGCACCACTTCAGGCAGGTTGCTTCATTCCTGTGTGCTTTTTCCTGACCTTTTCCTAGGGACTGCCTCTTGGACAACACCTTAGGACCCAGTGTGTGTGCTCTGACATAAGTGACAAATCCTTAGATGCAGATGTCTGACATGGTCACTTGGGTTTCAGAAGTAGTATAATTACATTCTGAGGACAAGTCATCTCATCCTAGCATGTATGCATCTAAAAGCAGCTGGTTCATTCATCCTTTGGCAGTGCTTTTTCCATTCAGTTAATAAAATTCTGTGATATGATGCATGGATGTTGCATCTAATTCTTAAAGGCTCAAAGTTTGAGGGAAAAAAAAACCAAACCCACCCTGATTTTTGGTCTGTTGGTGGAACACACTGAGGCTGTGGCTGAGGGAGCTGAGGAGGGGCTGCTGCACTTCCTGCACTGCACCCAAGAAAAGTGCTGAAGGATGCTGCTCTACTGCTTCAGCTTCCAAACAACCTGAGAATTTTTACCTTGATGTTGTTTAAATGAACACCTGTGTGGTCCTGCTTGTGTGTTCACAGCTTGGGTCTCACTGTGCCAACCTGTTACATTTCCTGCCTGTTTTTATGGAAGATGAACTCCTGTGAGCTGCAGCTTTCTCTGGTGCCACATAAGGGTGAGCTGGCACAGCTGGGACACACAGAGCTGCCGTGGTGTGATCTCAGCACAGAGCTCTCAGCAGCTTTCCCAGCTGTGCCAGCACTTGTCACATTGTTCAAGAAGGAGGTTTTGTCCACTCTAAGCAGTATCATAGTTTTTAAGATAAGTGCCTTGCAGCTCTCTCCTGCTGGGCAGGTGGAAGGCTCTGGAGGAGACTGAGAACCCATCTGCTGCTTTCAGCTACTGCTGAGGTAGAGGTCAAGCTAAATCAGGACATTTGGATTATTTTTCAACTTTCCATCCGGTGAAGTTGGGAAAAAGGAGGAGAATTTGGTAACTCTTTTAGGGGTTTAAATGAGATTTTATATTTTTACCAATATGTTACAATAAAGGCCTGTCATACTAGGGAGAGGCATGGGGTTCATATAAGTACCTGTAAATAAACAAGCTTCCTGTCACCTCTCCTGCTTTTCTAGTGCTATTTCCCTTTAAGTCCTCTTGAGTTCAGCTGCTGAATATGACAAGATTTTATTATTAGTAATTGTTTCTCACTTAGATGTAATTTGAGGTTTGGTGCTGCTTTACTTCTGATTCCAGGAACCTGTTACATCTTCCCAATTGCTTAGACTATTTTAAAATTAAAGACTTTACATTTCCCAACAACCATGGTATCTTGTGTTATTAATGAATATATGGAAAATCATGAAGGAATTTCCCCCCCATTTTCAATTTGTTTTCCAGTTTAATCCAGGCAAGGAAGTGACAGAGCTGCAGTCAGGGGAGGTGTTTCTCTGCATAGGAAACAAAGTGAGTGGATGTGGATTTGAAAAGTCAGTAAGTAAAAGGTATTTATGAGAATGATTGCCTCCATATATCTTGAGTTTGTGATGCACTTAAAGAAGTGGTGCCCTGTTATGTGTGTTCGTATCAGTAAGTAAAGGAGCAGAGTGGTTTAACTGGGAGGCTGTGTTCCTCTCAAGCAATTTTTCAGCAGTTTGCTGTTCTATTGTTTTTTCCAGCACCCTGTGGGGTAATGACAAGAGTTGCAGCCACTTTTACAGAGGGAAAATTGTTCACTGCCTTTGACAGGTGGTATGAAGGAGAAATATATTTTTAGTGTAAACCTGTATTTCTTGTAATTCTATTGTTGCTGGTAATCTGCAGTTGAGTGCAGGGTGTAGTTGGATTAGTTGCAATAAGAATTAGTTAAAACACAATTGAAGATGTGTTGCTGAGGTGGTGGGCACCTCCCTGGCCCACAGAGGAGCACAGAACTGACAGCTGGGTGTGTGCTGTCTGGTGTGTATGGTCTCTTGTGCTGACCCAATCCAAAACTCCATTTTGGATTGGGTCAGCATCTACTGCAGTGTAAGTCCTCATAACATCTTTCAAAGAATTGCTAGAAATCTATTTCTGCCCTTTTCTTGGTGGCTGAGTGACATTAAGTGGCAATTTAAGATAGATTTTTTGTAATAGTTCTGACTTCTGCTTCTAGTCAGGTGTTCTTGGACACCAACTACTGATGTGACAAATCTGCAGAGTGAGAGTAGAAATCCTGGTGTTTCTAGGTTGTATATTCTGATGTTTATGAGTTGTTCCTTGTTTAACAGCCTGCATCCCTGGCTCTGCTGTTGCTCTTGCACAACTTCTCAGCCCATTTGCTCGTGTAGTTGTGTGCTATGTCTGTAATGCATTAGATGATATTGGCAATTAAAGGATTACAGCCAGGATCTAATTATGGCCCTGTGGAATAAAGTTTTCAAATTATTCTGCTGCAGTCTATAATTACACTGTGTGTGCCCTGATGCCAAGGATTAATAGGGGGATTACAGGCTGTTTTCCTGCAACATGCAGTTCGTGGATATGCTGTTCACAACTCACTGGCTTTAAGGAGCTGGTGACCTCTTGTGGGGAATATTATTAAAGGATACAGTCCAGGAGAAGGTTTTGTGTTATGCTTGTTTCCTTCCCTAACACTGAGTTTATCATGCAGGGACTGGTCAGAGTAGCTCAGATCTTGAGCAGAAAACCCTGAAATTGGAAGTGAAAGCAGACAAGCTTCAGCAGACAACCTTGCACTGTTAAACTCACTCCTCTTTTGCACTCTTCCTTCACACCTCAGCATAAAGCTGTGGAATCCCCATTGCTGTGGAAAGGAGAAGGGAGCTTTCATGATATATTGCTATATATTACACAACTAGTAGGATATAAATATTTTGTTTCTGTATATCTGGAAATTATGTACTCCAAGAACCTCTGCAATCAACACTTCTCTGAAGAACTGCAGTTGTTCACTTGTAATGAAGATAAACCAATGCTGGCGCTGTTTGAAATGGATGAAAATGTAACCAAGGACTGTCCTTGGAGTAGCAGAAGAGTGCTGAACTGTTGTTTGGAAAGCTTAGGCTGCTTTCTGCCGAATTACAACACATTAACTAAATGCCATTTAACTTTGTGAACTTGGCTTTGTGAACATGACTCTCCTAAAGGGTAGTATCAAACCTTAGATTAATTTTGAAATGCATCATCTTGCTTCCCATGTCAGTTCTGAGTGGCTGAAGCAATCCTTGTAAACCAAACATGCTCAGAGCCCTTCTTTGGCACCGAGACCCACTTGCATGGAGCAGCCTGTTCTTACTCAGCTCCCCTGACTGTGCCAATGAGGTGACCACACCTGGGCTGCTTTATGGGCTGGGCTCTGCACTGTGTTAATTCCTGAGCTGTGTTCTGCCATTACTTGGCTCACTGACAGTTGGCCATGGCCAAAATGGTGCTGTGGATCATGATTACAATTTAACGGCGTAGTTGATGGCACTCCAGCACCTGGGAATGTTCCTTGGCAGTGTTTAATTTGCCAGCATAAATCAAACCTGTGTCTTTTGAGTAGCAGAGTGATGCTAAATATTTCAAACAGGATGTTTTATTTTCCTAAGACCCCATATCTTTGTCATGCTGGTTTTTACATGAATCTGATTTATGTTTTAGGAGAGTGCTTTTACTATAGTTGCCAAAGAAATGTGAACCTTGGACTGTCAGATAACAATGATGAAAAAAGACTCTCCAGTTTGCTTAAGGAAAAAAAAAATCATAGTTTTTAAGACATTGTTACAGTTCTTAATGTCTGAATAGGATTTAAATGTTTAAGTTGTACATATGTAACAATACAGGTCAGCTCATACTCCTGACTTTTTGTAGCTTTTGCAGTTTTTCATGGTTAATAGGATTTTTTTGCTTCATCTTTTCATTTCACTGTTTTGCATGAGTTACCATCATGTAACCTCAGTAAAGCTGTCATTACAGAGATGTATCTAGCATCCAATTTGTCTTTGAGAATCTTTCCTCCTGATGGGAACATGTGAGAAAGGAAGAACCACCCTCCCTGATTTTCGCATTTCTCTGGATGGCTTTACAGAACTATCAGTCGAACAATTTGTTCTGGAGTATTGCTACAAATAAGGCCTGGCAGCTGGAGCCAGCCTGCTGTGTGCATGGCATGAACATTAAAGCTCTTCTGTCTTTCTCTTCAAGCAGAAACTGCTTTGAAACTGTAGTAAAAATTCTCCTTTGTCCTTTTGGGTCTGTATGATATTTTCCCTCTTCCGTCTGCCAAAGTTTTCTTCTGTCTTGGTCATAAGAAGTTGGTATGGATGTTTTGATTAAATAATTTAACAAAAAAGATGAGCTGTGACGAAATGTGACTTTTCAGTGGAAAGGGGAAGACGTTTTGGGTGACTCTGCTACAAATAGTAATTTTTGAGAACAGGGAATACAGTTCTCAGTATTTGGCAAGGTGCAGTCTTTTGAACCTGTGCCTTCTCAAATGAGTCCAACTTAGTGAAATAGTAAAGCAGAGTTAAATAACACTGCTAGATGCAGTTGCCATTGTGGTTTGTGTAGCAGCAGAAGAGCAGTGAAAAATAAACTGTTAATATCAGCAGATGACAAGTTTAGTGGTGTCATTCTTTTCCAAGCCAAGCATTGTGGCACATAGGTAATATCTTATAAAAGCCTTATAAATTCAGGCCTTGCACTGCTGAGTTACCAGCTAGCCTGTAAGTTCCCATAAGAAAGAATCAGAGGAATAGGAAGCAGTTAGCACAACAACCTATTCTGGTAAGAGAACTGTTTGCACCTGCAAAAACAAGGAGTCTGTCCCATGAGAATCTGCAAAGAAAATAATGTAAACACCTAGAGAAAGAGAGAATCTTAGCATGGACACACACAAGCATTTTCTAACCAATTAATTGAGTGGCAAGAAAGTTATGAACCAATTAGAGTTATAAATGACGTCTTGAAAAATGTATAAAAATGAGCTGTAACATTAAAGATTGGCTTTTCTGCATGAAGAAACTCAGTCGCATCTGCTTATTACTGCAACAAAGCATTGCCTTCTTTTTCACAGGTTAGGTGTATGCTCATAATTAAAGCCAAAAAAAGCAAATCTTTCACAGAATAGTAATTGAAATCCATCCAGTGAGTTAGAGGCCCTGGGCCATGAGTACTCCAAAGTCTTACTAACTGAAGGTAACAGTGAAATTAATTTCCCCTTTCCTCTCCTGGTGCTGAATGTAACTGGGCAACAGCTCAGTACAACTATCAGTTAAACTGCAAAGATATGAACACCTGAAACATAAAGCAGACTGCAACACAGCCAACTCATTTCTTTCTGAAGGGAAGGTCTGCTTGTTCCAGTCATGATTTGTGCCACAGGCTTTTACAGCGGCACTGCAAAATTCTTATAAATATTGTATTAAAGATCAGCCACCCTTAAGCATACTAGGCTTCCAGCTGTGAACAGATTTGTTGCAGAAGCCCACTGAGTTTTGTGTTAGGTTCCTGATTTTATCTTTCTTTAACTGTGTCTATTATAGTAATAAAGCTATTTCTTGCTCCTGGGTGTGTACAGAGCAACAAGCAACTTATGATTAAATGCATGTTCGGGTCCTGGCTGTAGCACTTAGTGATTCACGAGGCATTATGTCTTCAGAGACAAAAAGAAAGTTTTGCTCTAGAGAGCACACTTTAATTGTTCAAAAAGTACATTAAACTTTTACACTTGAATAATAAATTATGTGGAAGAGGAGCTGCCTCTTTGAAGCCACTTTTTACTTTGTTTACTTTTACTTTGTTCCAGCCACCACCAGAAATCATCAGGCAGACCAGCAGCTCCCTGAGACCTTTCAGATACTTTCTGGCTGGGGGGTTGGTGTTCCTTGTTTGGGATTTCTCCCCCGTCTGAGGGGATGGTCTGTAGCTTCTGAAGATAGCTGTCACTCTAACCAGACACCCAGAATTAAGTACTAATATTTTTGTTGTTTTTTGTTTGGTTGGTTGGGTCTTTTGATTTTGTTTTTTTTTGTTTAAAGGAAGAATTCATGGCGGGCTGCTCAGCATTTTCTGAGCCAGAGTAGATTAGTCCAAAAACCAGTTTTGATAAAAACAGTTTTTCATGACAGGCATTTTTTTGGTGAGGAGAATAAAATATTTCAGTCCCCAAACTGAAATTGTTCTTTTCCAAATGATGCTAATAAAAGTATTGCACATCAAATTGTGATTAAACTGCACTTTTGCTGTGATTGGCTCTGGTTGGGATTTTCCTTTCCTTTTGTACTACAGGCAGTGCTTTCTGGATTTCTCCACCCTTTTTTTTTTTTTTTTTAATTTTTCATTTCATTTGAATCCTCTGAAAAGTTTGGTCAAAGTGCTGTTTTGGTTTTGTGAGCTCCAATAAATTTAATGTTTTGACCAATATTATATACTGCCAGAGATGAACTCAGCACTTTACCAGAGCTCCACTGCAGTAATTAACAACAGATACTAATTTTCTTCAATCCAGATGATCTCTGATATCATCATGGGAATGATGAGTGCTGACTAGGAAGGCAAACATATGGCAGCCTGGCACAACTGCTCAACACGAGCTCAACTGCTCTAGATCTGTTGTGTGAACATACTACAAGTTTCCCTGCATGCAACTCTGCAGAAAATTCTTCTCATGAGAAAGCGGTTTTACTCTGTACAAGTTTCTCTAAACAAATCTCTGAGTTGTGTTTCAAAGACAAGAAGGTTTCTCTGCCCTGTCTCCTGATAATAGGAGATGGAGGTTTTTCCTCCTTTCAACCTATGTGGTGAAAAGTTGTTATCTCTGATTGTGTAAGCTATTCTGGCATTCCTTGGATAGAGCTGGAAGCAGCAGCTTCGGATGCTCTCGACTGGGCAGGTAATAGCTCAAATCCTTTGAATTATGGAGTCATGTTAATAAATAATATTTAGCCTTCTGATATTATTGTCAAGAGTCATTTGTTAACGCACGGACCACGGCAATATAGATCACTCAGTTTCTTGGTGTTGTTGACCATTCTGTTGGGTTTTCAGCTCTGTGAAGGGCAGCAGAGTGGAGCTAGATGTGAGCAAATCCTCCTGGAAGCAGGGGGTATTATGAAACATTTACTTTACAATTTTTCCTCCTCCTGAAGAGCTCCAGAACAAGCTCTTCTGTGAGGAGGGTATTCATCACATTTGATATTCCTGATTCCTTAGTGGATATTCAGGTAACTCACTGTTCTGTGCTGAGAAAACAGGGTTATAATCCTGAGATGACGTGCTGTGTTTTAGGACAGAGTTCATCTGTTCCACTTCATGGTTCTCAGATACCTGAACCTGAGCTTATCAATTTTGGTTCTCTTTGTAATCCAAGGAGGGAAGTGTGTGCTGCTGAGTGCAATTCACACAGGGCTGAAATAGGTCAGAGGAACAACTCCATGGCACTGCCTGTTTTTTCCATGCAGTGAGATCAAGACTTGCAGCTGAAACTGAGTGAGAAGAGTTTTCTTCAACTCAAATCTGTGCCACGAGCTTAAATCTGGTGGTATATCCAGTCTCTGACAAGGCAGACATTTGCTAACCCTTCTTCAGAAACAGCAGGCTTTTTCTGAGTCCTGAGAGGATCAGGTTAGGACTAAAATCTCAGAAAGACTGAGAAAAGCTGTTTACTTCTAGAAGCAGGGACAGAAACGGCATTTCCTAATGAAATTTCTGGTAATGTTTTCATGCTGCCCTGAATTTTGAGTCGATTCAGACATCCATTTACCAATTACCAGCTGGTGGTAGCACTAAATTGAGTGTAACCATCACGATCAGATAAACTGTGAGTGTTTATTCTTTCCATGCATCCTTTCTTCATTATTCAGTGGTACTTTGTGATGCTGTTCTTTAGCTGCCCGATGTAATTTGTGAGTGTGAATATTACATCTTTTCAAAGGCGTGGGGTTGATGTGCAGTGTCAGAGCCGAGAAGGTTCATTTCACATTGTTGTTGTTTGTGACAGTACTGCTTATGTTTAAAGATCTTCTTTTGATGTCTGAAATAATTTTACTCCTGGACTGTAGCTATTCTTGGGTCCTTCTGTATTTGTGTTTCATTAATCTGTTTTTAATGTTATTTTGCTTCTTATCTTCACTGAGCTGTCAGCATCTCTTCCTTCTAACAAACAGGGCTGCAATGACTTGCTATATTGTGATTTATCGAGGGCTGGGGACATCAAACAAGACATTTATTATAGCTTTGGAGTTCAATAATAGGGAGTTCAGACACAGGGGTTCAGCCTTCTTATCCTAAAGGCGACTGTTCATCAGTGACTGTAATTCCTGTTTCTGGGTCTGTGTTTCTTTTCACTTAAAGCACAGAACAAACTCCTAAATAGCTTTATGAATTAATTTCATGTCATTTGGGATTGTTTTAACCTTTTCCAAACCATGAATTAGAGCTTCTAAGAAGAAGCAGACAGACGAGGAGGAGGAGAGAAATATATTAAACTGTGAGCACACTGAAAGAAGATTGGGATTAAATCCTGACCACTCCGTGGGGGGGAAGGAGGGCAGCCAGTGGGGCCTGTTCCATCAATATTTGTTTGCTAAATGGGTGTTAAGATAGGAGGTGCCAAAGGGATACTGTTACCTTGAACCTGATCTTTTGTTTTTGTGAAAATCTTGATGGGAATTACAAGACCTGAGACAGCCACACCATGGCTTTGCTGCATGCAGCCTTCTGAACACCTGGCCTGCTCTTTTGGACTTTTCTGGTTACCTGTGGTATTGATGAGGAATGTGACAAGTATTGGCAGGGCTTTGAATGACAACACCCAGCTCAGTGGTCCTTCTCTTCTCCTCCCACAAAGGTGATGTGGTGCTAAGGGTCCTGGTAAAAAAGCTGTGCCTGGTTCCTGTAGTGTGTGCTAAGGTCCCTGTGTGATCTGTTTGCCATGGGTGTAGCACAAGGAGAAGTAAAGAACTTGGAAGTCACAAGCATTACCTTCATATAAAGTTTAAACATATAAAGAGTGTCCAATCCATTGGCCAGAAGTTCAAATAATCTCTTTTAACCAGTCTGAAGCATCTCTGTGGTCAGTCTAGCACTTGCTGTTCAGGACATTTGGACGAGTCCAGCTTGGTGGTGTTTTCATTGGTGCTATAAAACTGAATTTTGGTGCTTCTGTTCCCTGCTCTCAATTGCTGTGTGATGGCTGTTATTATACAGTGCCCATCTATCATTCCAGCCATTCAGCTGCACAGTATCCAGCTATTAGTCTTGCACACTGAAAATTACTGCCAAGAGTCCCGTTGTTTCAGCCAGGTTTGCTCCTCTGCAGTGAACAACAGCAATTGCCTTTGACATCAGACATTGTGTGTCAACTGCCTCAAAATTTTCAGGTGCACCACAAGTCCCTCATCAAAAAGATGTGATTGACTAGTTTAAACTCACCTTCTGGTGAAGGTGAGTTAACCAATTAAGAATGACTCCAAAGGAGCAAAAGGCAGGTGCTGTTACCTACAATTATTTGTACTGTTCTATTTCTACTGTTCTGTTGCTACAGTTTCTACTGTTCAATTATTTGTAGTGTTCTACCTGCTCTTCAAGCCACATCATGAATTGTAAGGTTAAAAAGGGCAGGCTCATAGTAGAGAACAAATTCTGTGCCACAGAAATGACACCCTCCACTTAGATGTGAGTTTTCTTTTTCAAGTCAAGAATTGTGCAAGGTGACTAAATTTTGATGGCCTCAGGTGGGGAAGCAAAAGGAGAGGACAGTAAATGACTTGCTGTAGGAAGTACAAAGGGTCAGTGGTGGTGGTAAAGTATCAAAGTACCCTCTCCAGTCCCGGACTGGAGCATTTTCCCTGCTCACACACAGGGCTGTCAATATTCTCTTGCTCTGGGCTGCCATTTTCCTAGGACATTACTCTGAGGATAGCCTTCTAATTAAATTGTTTACAGACAAGTGATTTGCTGGGCTACCTACACTGTGTCTTCCTGCTGCATTGACTAGGAGTGCTGGTGGCACATCACAGAGCCTTTGAGTTCTTTGCAGGAAAATTTTCCCTGTGAACACACCAGGGAAAATGCAGCAGCTCAGTCTGTGCTGACCTTTCCTGAATCAACATGACAGAAGCAACATGAGCAGCTCAACTATTGGTCCTTTTGGACTGTAGTGTTGCTTCTCAGGAGAGCACCATTTTCTACATCTGGAAATCCATCACATGGATTTCCCATGTGCTCTAATGGTGTCTTTTGAATGGTGTTCCACAGTGGCTATGGGATGTCAGTGGCTGAAGCAGACCAATATTTCATGGGTGAATGCCCCTGCATAATGCTCATTTATTTGTTTATTTGTTGGCAGCTTTAGAACAAAGTTTGTGAGACACCAGCCTGCACGCAGAGGCAAACGTCTCTTACTTCCTTGGCTGGGAAGGATCTTGACAGTAGATGTTCTGGCAGCAAGGCCTGGGATGTTTGGGAAGGAGTCACCTATGGAAAGCAGTCACTGTGGAGAAGGCAGCAGTCAGGATCAAGCAATTTGTTCTCTCCAACCTAAAAATAGAATAGCAACAACAGTGGCTAAAAACAGGCTGTCCCGTTCCTCACTGGTACTGGGAGGGTGTTTCCGTTTATGCTCTTGCTTGGGAGCACAGCATAATTCTGTTAGTCAAGCTGTTACAATAGTTGGGTGTAACTGCCAGGGCTTTCTTAGGGAGTCAAATTCAGTGTTAATTCACTCCAAATGGCTGCATTAGTCTGGATTGTGTTCACTTTTGAACACAAAGGGTTGTGGGGCACAGAGGGCGGGGGAGGAGGCTGGTACTGACATTTAATCTAAAGCCCTGATGCTGTTGTGGTTGCATGGCTTTGCTCCACAGGTCCACGTGCCTGCTGGGTCCAGTTCTGTGCCCATCTTCTTTTGGAGATTGCTACATTTATCATAGCACTACCTTGTGTCCTGGTGATTACTGCAGTACTTCTGGTGGTCCTCAGCAAGAACCTGAGCTGCTGTGCAGGTTCATGGTGTGAGAGAAGATGTGCTGATTTATTCTGTGGGATGCATAGGGAAAGTATGTTTATTGCTCTGTAATTTTCTCTAGTCAAGTTGCTAAAAGTTCAAATGCTTTTAAAAACTCATTTACTCATTGTTGTGCTTAACTTGGATAAGAATGTGAAAACATTTGGCTTTCCTAATCTTGATGAAAAAAAGTTTGTATGAAGAATTTCCCAACAGCCATCCACCACTACCATCATGATCAGTCTGCATTAACCTGTTGTCTCCTGCTTTCTAGTCAGTTTTAAATCCTCCTTGTAGTGTTAGGATCCTGTCGTTACACTTGATAATTTAAAAAATTCCAACCTTTTGGCCAGTTCATTGCATGAAGTTTTAACTGATGCAAATTTATTATTCCTTGCCTAACATTTGTATAAGCAAATGGAATTGCGCCACTGCAGTTAGCCTACAAGATGAAGAGTCATACATACTGAACAGCAATTTCCTTCATTACTCTGATTTTTGTGTAAGTAAAGTGCTTCTGGTATATTGCCAACCATTTTTTTCCCCAAGGTCATTTCTATTTAATGTATCATAGTGCTTAATTCTGCTATAGCTGTGCCTGAGTTGAATTAGGAATCCCTATATGCTGTAACAATTGCTTTTGAAAGGATACCTTAGTAATACCAGAAGAGTGAAATGTCCAGGTGTTAATAGGTACACTTTTTCAGGGATTTTGAAGAAAAAAAAGCTGTCATACACCTCAGTGATCTTTGCTGAAATTTAACTGGGGCCCTTGATGGAAGTGTGCTGGCAGCCTGAAGTCCTGGACTTGGTTTGCTGTCTCCATTACAGAAGTGAGTGGGAATCAGAAGAGCAGAGCTTTCGGGAAATGTCAATAATTGGGAAACTGATGGACAGATGTTGCCATTTTTATATGCCTTTATACAATCAAAATATGTCTCTCATCAATCCTAGCAGGATCCCCAGCTCTCAGTAGTGATTCCACCTGTCACTGTCCAGTGCTCCCTGTCCCATTAGACATCAAATGTAGAATATTTGTTCAGCAGTGATTTAAACTGGGTCTGGGAGGGCTGCTTGGTCCTCATCTTCTAATTTTGTCATCTTCAGTAGAGCACAGTTTAGGAGCAGTGGTGGGGTAGGAGGATTCAGTATCTGAGGGGATCTTGCAGGTTGTCTGGGACAGAGTGGTCTCAGTTCTCTGCTGCCTGTGTAGCATCCTGAACCTGGCAGGTGTTAATTAGCAGCTTCTGGCCAGTGCAATCAGGAAAAGCTGGAACACAACCCAGTGTTTGATGCATAGCTACAGTTCACATCCCATTTAGGTCACATATACAATGACACTTTATGTATAGAAATGCTACAGAGCACATAGGCCACTGCACCTTTTCCCAGTCACAGGAATGACTGCATAGCTGTTGTCTTCTATAATTAACATTTATGTCTTTGGTTAGAACACATCTAGTAAAAAAAACCCTTCAGTAAATGGTTAGAGGTAGCAGGGTGGTGTGTTCTGCTTTTTTTCAGAAAGCTGTGTTTAGAAAAATTCAGCATTCCAAGGCCAAGACATTTTACAGTGAGCAGCACCAAATGAGCTGGGAGAAATAGCTCAGTACATCTGTAGAACAACATGTTTTAGTTCTGCCTGCATGTACCAGCCAAGAGCTCTTATTTACACCTGCCCTGGAGTTGTCAGTTTTGCCACAGACAGAACGTGCTGTCCCCTGTGCTGAACAGTCTCTCTGTTGTTGTGTGCCTACAGTCACCTTGTGCTACTTGTCACCCCACAAGCCACACTCACCTAACACCTCATCAGCATCCAGGTCCCAGGCCAAGGGACCTTCTGTCCCAAGAAAAATCTCCATTACCATCAGAATTGTGCTGTCCCTTCTAGGATCCCCTCTGGCTTTCAATAAAACCAGTTAACTTTGGGAAAGCTGCTGAGTGACTAGAGTTTTCCATTTGCTTTGCTGGCCTGTGCAGGGAAGGAGTGGGAGGAAAGAAAAACAACAGTGAGTGTGAATTTGTGTAAGATAGTTTCTAATTTCTTGCTTTTTTATAAGTTTGACTTTTTCATAGTTGGGTACTCAGGAAGGACACCTGACCAGAGCATCACTGAATGGTTTGGGTTGCCACTTTTAAAGGTCATTTAATCACAGCCACCTGCACTGGGTAGGGACATCTTCCATAGGTGAGTTTGCCCTTCTGAGGTGCTTGACTTGACAGCTTCCTGTGTAGATTTGATGCAGTAAAGGAGACTATACTGAATAACCAGATGCAGCCCAGATTTCCAGAAGACCCTGGGAGTAGAGCAGGAATATTAATGAAAGCCTTCTCATGTATTTGAATGTCTTACAACAGCCATGTTGTTTTCCAAATATTTTTGCTATTTTTTACCTACTTCTTTTCTCCTCTAAAAGTACTGTCCTGGATGAAAATTGTAATGAGTTTAATTTTGTAATAGAAATACTCCATGTAGCAGTGTTTGGCCATCACTGCAAAACAGTGGTTTACCCAATTGCCCAGATGCTCACTGGTAGATCTCTGTGACTATGTGAATTAAAATAAACTATCAGCCAGCCCTAGTTTGTTAGTTGTGGAAAGGGAATTAAGGTACTAATTGGAAATGGAGTGCATAAATTTGACTGGCATGAGTAGGAAATGCCTGAGGAAGCTGACAATCTGTCTCCACAATGTTGCTCCTCAGAAATTCTAATTAGAGATAGGAATTGGGTCCTTTGAATTTTTTTTCCATGTGCACTCTAAGCAACATAAAACCAATTAACTTCCTCATTGCATTGATACATTACTTTATGTACAGAACATAGTGATAGAAGACATTTCCATTTGAATCCTTGCCTTTTGGCTTTTAACAGAAAATCAGATAGTTGCAATTTATTG
This sequence comes from Leptocoma aspasia, assembly GCA_013399835.1. Lineage (NCBI taxonomy): Eukaryota > Metazoa > Chordata > Aves > Passeriformes > Nectariniidae > Leptocoma > Leptocoma aspasia. Next base: position 528,260 of record VXAX01004748.1, read on the forward strand.
GACAATTACAGATGATATAGGAACGCCATTTTTAATCTTTTTCTGCCAGAAAGGAAACCCTAGACCTTTCTACTTCTAGAAACTTTTTTTGCATAGAGCTTGTGATTTCTCAGCAATTTTCTAAAACCTGATAAGGATGCACGTTAATTAAGTTTAGATGAAGAAAACTTCTGTGCAGTTAATCTCTGACTGCTATTCTTTACTCTCCTTGGCTGGGAGTAGGTGTTTAACCAGGACTTTGTTTGGAGGCAAGGCTGGAGTGTGGGCACTGTGCATGTTCACACACAGGATGAGCTATTAAGTAAAAATAAGTGTATTGATCCAGCTTGGGATAATTAATAAATTCAGCTTTTCCTGTTCAGACTTTCTTCTGTTTAGGTAGGACTTATTTCTGACAGAAAGTTGTATAAAGTTAAAAAATGAAAGTTTAATGGTGATTCTAATTACCTTGCCCTAGCAAAGAGAAATATTGAATTGAGGCTGGTGGGGGGTTGGGAGGAGGCAGGAACAGATCAGTCTCAAGACATTTACTCCAAGCCTTACTTCCATTTACTTTATCTATCCTTCATTCAAGGCTCATAAATCAAAAAGAACAACCATGATGATTTCTGTGAAACAGCATCTGTTTGGGGAAACTCAACAAAAGGTGAAAACTGGCAGAGACTGGAATACCTGGCACTGTCTAGATGTGGATTTATGGTGTTAGAGACCTCCAGTCACTCCCCATCATGGCCTCACATGGTGCTGCCTGTGCTCCATGATGCAGAAGGAGGAAGAAGCTTCCTGCTGCCATTGTTGGACCCTTCCCAGTTGTTATCACAGCTGTCTCCAGCTCTGACAGATATCCAGACCCAGCCCTCTGTTCAGACATCACCCCCAGACAGATGCAGCTGACTGGAAAACCAGTTTCTCTGTTGCTCAATAAAGCAGTGCAGGGCAGCTGTACTTTATTTTCTGCATAAGCTGTGCTGAGGTCCTTGGCAGAGAATTAAAGCCCAGCAGGAGCTTTCAGCATTTGCAGCAGCGTGGTCCAACCTTTGCAAGTGCTGGGTGTGGGGAGTGTGGCCCCATCCCTGTGATCTCCAGGGGTGTGACCTTCTTTGCCCTCTGAAAAATCAATTGTTTTCATCTCCTCCCTCACTTCCCCTGTCCCTCCAGCAGCCACTGCAACCACTCTGTGGTACCAACTTCCTACCTGAGGGCAGGGAGAAGAAAGTGGGGAAGGTGGGATGGCTGCTGCCCAGCACACAGTGCAGGGGTGTTGCTGCTGGGCACGTGGGTGTTGAAGAACCAGAGACAGTGGCTCAGGTGCTGCCAGGTGCATTTTAAGAGGTCCTGCCTGCAGTGGTTTCAAGGGAATCAAGCCATTTCTGTTCTGTCTCGTCCTGGTGAACCTGCAGAGCAAAATCTGCTGCATTACACAGATTGGCAAAATAATATTGAGAGCTGAATTTTTAAATTTTTTTGTAAGATTCTGAGAGAGTTGCAAGAAGGGGCAAACCCTTCTAAAGCTAGGTTGGATTTGACATTAAGGAAAATGAAAGTCTTGGGAAACTGAGCTTAATGTCTTACTGGTTTGTATTTATTGTTGTTCTTGATCCTAAGGGAGTGATGAGAAGTGAATTTTCATACTGTGTATACTCTGTACTGCAAAACTTTTCTGTAAATCCAACTTGCATATGTGCAGCCTTGCTCTGTGGTGCAAGAAATAGTTCTGTGGTACTGAACACTATTTGATGAGCTAGAGGGAGCTCTTAGACAAAGCTGTGTGCTATTTCAGCCTTGCTTTTTCTCTTCAAAACGGTAATTTTAATATCACAAACCTGTCATGACTATTGTTTTCCAAACTTATGACAACACTTAAAAGACTTAGAATAGGTTTTCTGCATAAGAAATTGGGTTTTGTTGAGCTCGTTTGCCTGTCAGACCTCCAGAAAAATTTTGGGCACCCTGATAGAGGAATATTTCAGCTTCCCTTACAATGACTTCCTGCTACAGTGGAAAGGCAAATATCTGCTTAAAAAAAAAATCTCATTTTTAATTCTGAAGTCAGCAGAGCTGTATGTAAGAGGTGTTTTCCAGTGAGAAGCACATTTGCTCATGGGATGCTCCTTTGCTCAAGTGCCTGCTCCTTAATAGCCTGACCCAAAGCTCTTTGCTCTCTGTGGGATGACACTCATTGACTTCAACAGTTTGACCCCAATTATTTCCTGCTGCAGCTGTGGTTTCACACAGGAAGAATTCTGTTGTCTTGAAAAGTTTGTGAACACTCTGTAGGTTTTCTCTTATCAGAGCTTCTCCCTGCTCTCACGTCTGGGTTTGGTAAAAAGGTTTTGGTGCTTCATGTATCTTGAACTATCACTTTCCCATGTTCAGATTACCTTTCAATACTTAGTGAAATAAACCCTGCAGGATCTCACAAGCCCAGCAGTTCTGCTTTGCTCAGTTTACAGGTGGAAGGACTGAGGTGCACTGTGAGACAACTGTGTCCATGGAAATGTGGGGATTTCTGTGGCAAAGCCACTGAGCCCCCAAACCTTCCTGCCTTTGCTGTTTGGCTTGGATTATAGAGTTTGCAGGCTTTTAGATGTTTACATGTGTGTCAAGACTAAACTTGCAACCCTTTTCCTCTCTGGTCAAGAATTTTGCTGTCTTATTTCTGAATATCAGTGCTTTCATGAAATTCAAACTCCCTGACTGCCCCATACCTCAATGTCCAGTTTGTTGAGCCAGAGCAGTAGTGAGATGTCTCAGCTGGGTGTGATGGATTCATACCTGTACATCTTTTACAGCGAGCTGGTACCTGGCTACAAAAATGTTATCTCTTAAACCTGGACTGTTGGCATTTGTAATTCAAGGCAGGATACATTTTTATGTGTAGAGATAATGGAGAACAAGTCTCAAAGACTCCTGCACAAAAGCAGCACTAAAATCAAGTGGAGCATGGAGTCCTTTTCAGTACAGATAAAATCAATGGCTCTTTCAGCTCCAGCTGCCACACATGATGTCCCAGCCAGGTCTATCTGTGCAGGAAGCTGGTGATGCTAGGAAGATTTTCACGGTCACAGGGTTAGGTCAAGTATCTGGTTTTGTACCTGGAGGGTCAGGAAGAACTGCCTGTGTAACGTCACCATTGCCATGACCTTTCTTTCTCAGGGAACAATTTGTTTTGGGCAGGACAAAACATAACTTCTAGGTTTCCATTTCAAAACAAATACAGTCATGGTGAAAAGTAAGGAGAAAAAAACCCACAGTAAATAATTTTAAAAATACTTTGGAACTCTTGAAAACCACCCTATTTTTCTATTTTAGGATGTTTCAACTAAACTCCATTCACCCCCCCTCCCTGGGCCTGGCCATCCGTGGACGTTTTTTACCCAGTGAACAGAATACCCATCCATGCCATGGGAAGCCAGTTTCTCCAGAAGAATGCCATGTCAAGGGCTTTATTGTAGTCCAGGTAGGCATCCACAGCCTGTCCTTATCCCACTAAGTGGGTCACCTTGTCACAGAAGGAGGTAAGGTTGGCCAGGCAGGACTTGCCTTTCCTAAACCCCTGCTGGCTGAGCCTGATCCCCTAGTTGTCCCTGTGTGCCATGTGATGGCACTCAACATGATCTTCTCCATCACCTTCCTTGGCACTGAATCTGCAGTTCCCTGGATTCTCCTTCTGAACCTTCTTGTAGATGAGCATCACATTTTTTGACTTCCAGTCAGTTGAGACTTCCCCAGTTAGCCAGGACTGCTGGTAAATGATGGAAAGTGTCTCAGTGAGAACTTCCCACAGCTCCCTCAGGATCCCATCTGGCCCCACAGAGCTGTGTGTGTCTTTAGTGGTGTACCAGCTCCCTGAGCTTTTCCCCTTGGATTATGGGGCTTCATTCTGCTCCCCATCTCCGTCTTCAGGGGAGCTTCAGCTTGAAGCAGGGGATGCTGAACCTCAGCTCTGAGAATTGAAATCACAGTTTGAAATATTTGCTCTGAAGAACCTGGAGAGGCAAGGTGTGGTTTGCCCTTTTCTGTTCCACAGGCAACTGTAGCAGGACTTGCTTTTTAGGTGCTCTTTAGGAACATCAATCAGATGTTTTTGTCTATAGGGGAGTGCAGATGAAAATGAAATTTTCTTATCTACAGTCAAGGATGCTTCAGTTGGCAGCTGTTGCTGAAGTCACTTCCAATCTCATCTTGCAGAAATATGCTGCCAGTTAACATGCTCTGGCTTGCTTTTATTCCCATTACAAATGCAGCTGCCAGGAGCTGGGACCAGTCCCAGTGGGTAAACTGGCCACGGAGCCTGCAAGGTAATGTGTGCATAGAACAAGAAAGGGAGAGTGAGGAGATGCAGGACTGTTTTTACATATGCATCTCAGCCCAGACTGGGAACTCTGGACCTGGCAAGGTTTTTCTTTGTTTATTTGTTGCTGCTGAGTCTGTTTTGCCTTTAAGTGCCTGCCCAGGGTCTGCCCCTCAGTGTGTTGCATTTCTGCAGCACAGAAAGTGATGGCAGCAGTCTGGGGGCTGCTCAGGTTGTGTGGGGGGCAGTGTCCACATAAAACCCTTCCACAGGACAGAGAGGGTGTAATGACATCCTCAGAGCTTCATCTGGAGATAAGATTTACAGGGAACAGGCTGAGATCCATCTGGATCAGCACCAGATGCTGAAGCATATTCCCACATTCCCTGATAAGGACACAGCTGTGTAGCTCTATGGTCCTCCTGCTTGTATCACAATGCATCTGGCCCTGTGGAAAGGTCAGGAGGATTGCCAGTATCACCATAATTGTTTTCAGGCTGGTGAAGCATTGAAACTGCTCCCCAGCCCCAGATTTAATATTTTCAAAAATTCCTAGGCCTGGGATATCTGCCATTAAAAAATCCCTGGCTGAAATGTTCCTGCCAATTTAGTGTTTTCAGGTCAGAACAGGAGTTTTCTGAATTGTTTGTCTGTGCTATAAATAACTTATTATACATATATATGGTGTAAATAACTAATTTTGGGGAAAGCTCTTGGAATGCAGTCGTTGAGAGATACAAGCCAAGTGGTGAGGGCTTGAAACTGCCCCAGAGGTTTGAGTCCACTGGTTCAGTGGAAAACAATGAAGATTATATGGGGATTATTTGAGATCTGGTTTAGATTCTTAAGATTTTGTGGCTACAGTGTAAGCATCTGCGGGCAAAGCAGATGTCTAAGCTCTTATAGCTGATGAAGATGAAGGCAGAATAGTCACTGGAGATATCTGCTTTAAGCTGAATATAATCATTCTCTAAATTCTTGTTAATTGACTGTTAACTATATTGGGATCTTAGACACCTGGATTGCATGTATAGAGCTATAGGTAGGCACTTATATAGAGGTTCATTCTCTGGAGCTGAATTCTACTGTGAATTAGCAGAAAATACAACCTGGAGATATTGAGATCAGCACTTGCTCAGCCTAAATATGAAAAGACTGAAAAGGAGTAGTTCTAGTCTTCAAATACAAGGAGGACTGCTACCAAGAGTAACCTGTTTTTCAAGTTCCTGCAGAATGTGATGAGAAATTATGGATTTTGGTTGCACCAAGAAGGATTTAAAATCGACATCACAAAAAACTTGTAATGAAACACTAAAGAGAGATTCACTCAGAAGGATGTAGAGCTGCCAACATTTGAGGTATTTGTCAACAAATATCTGGCAGAGGAGGTTGATTTGGATTCCTTACAGTTCAGTAACTGAAAGATAAAGTCTCTTTACTATTGTAGTATAATTGAAATGTATAATACACGACACAGATCATGGCTTCATTTACAGAAACATTTCCTGCCCTGGAATTGAGGATGTCACCAGACTGGGATGTTCTCCATGTGGAGGTTATTGGCTGTGCTTACATTTTCCTGAGGAGTCATTAATGTGGCAGCAAGAACAAAAGAGTCTTTCTGGAGCAATTCAAAAGCAGTTTTGTTTTCAAAGGCTTAAGTTACTTGTAAAACAAGTTGTATGAGCCTTTCTACAAGCATTTTGCCTGTTAAAGGTATCCCATCCACCATTTTGAACCTCTCAAAATCAAAATCAACCTTCTGCATGTCCTGCAGAAGCAGCTTCTGAAGGTGCAAGAGTCCTGTAGCAAAACCTGTGTGCTCTAGAGCACATGGCAGCTTTTGTGCTCTGTATTAAGGATGAGAAATTGCAATAGACACATTATAAATGCTTGGATACTGGATTTTTCTGGCAAAAAAATAGGGAGAAATGAAATCTTCAAAGTCATTTGACATAAAGTGTTTAAGCCTTGTGGACTGCTGAAACAGCATGTTTGGGTAGGGCTATCTACTGTAGCTATTACAAATATCAAGCACTACATTACTGTGGCTGTGTTATCTCTGACAAGATTAAGTGCATTCCTGTCAGAGAGAATTTTCCTATAAAGATTTCATTGCCTCTTCCTCACATTCAAAATGATAAGTGACCCTGATATTTCTCTGCTCCACTTTATCAATAAAAATTGTTCTGCTTGGATTATTTCTGTTTGTCTCCTAATGAAGTGACATTTTGTGATTTGTCAGTCAATCCTGGACTTGAGAGAGACATATGAACTCAAACCCACATCCTAGAAGTTGTAACTATGCACCACACCCTGAAATATGCTGTGCTAGGCTTTTAATCTGCTTTGCTCATAAAACCATAAATCACCAATTAAAAATAATTACTGAGGTGAGGGAATAGATTATTTGATGAACCAGATTGCTCACTGTGAATCATTGCATCACTTGCTGAAACAGACATACAATGGCATGGACTTGGAGACATTGAAGCTGATTTAGGAGTAGACACCAGCAATGTTAAATCAAAGTTACTGCTTATAGAACAGAATTTATAGTTTGCTGGGTAGACATCCTGAGGACCACATGGAGTCCCATGAATATTAAATATTCCATGCTGCATGTGAAAAGTGCAACACAATGGTCTAAAATCTGCACAGGGACCTGAATTGATGACGGTGCCATCATGTCCTTTCCCTCACTCCCTTATCCTAAGGCATCCATTTCCAGGGAATCTCAGCTGTGCTGGGGTGAGCCCTCCACACTCAGTTGGGCCTAGAACAACCAAGGGAGTTGGGATTTCCATGTTGGCACAGGTGAGCTTGCCCAGGATAAAAGTTATCCTTTGACACTGTGTTGGTTGGAGAATCTCATGATGGCTGAGGCTGCTTTCCAGAGCTTCCTGGGAAGTGTGAATGCCATTTTAAGAATATTTTTATCAATGGAGGTGGCTTTGGGAATGATAGAAGGAGTCAGTGGCCAAAGAGGAGCTCAGAATACCTGCCCATTCCTGGCTTGGAGTGTTATGGAACTGCTGCAGGTGGTGTCTGGTGGAAATGGAAACCAGTTCCACCTACACTGTGAACAGACCAAGGGACATGTCAGTCCCCAGTCACGAGAGGAAGAAGAGGGATGAGCAGTTACAAAAGGCTGAGGCTGGTGAGACTGCACCTGATTTTGAGTGTGGAATTTGGAATTTGCTATCTAAACTGAGGCAAAGAGCCAAGTGAAGAGCCAGGAAAATGGAGAAAGGAGCTGTGTCTAGAGAACTGCCACCATGGCATGGGTGGATCATTGATTCCCTCCATCCCGACAAAGAGCCATTGGTTCTTCTTACAGCCATGGCTGTTCTGGTGGCACAACACCTGAGTAGCAAGACCAGACACTGGGCAGTGAGTGAATGAGTGATGTGAGTGAATCTGCAACAGTCTGTGCCAGGGGTTGTAAAGGATCTGCAGCTGTTTTCATAGGTGACATAGTTTTCATTGCCCATTATGATGTCAAGAGTGTTAAATTAATGAGGAAGTGTGTTTGTTTTAATGTGCAGTGTCTGATCTCACCAGCCACATACATTTCAATCTTTAATGCAGCCATCTCTTTGGATTATAACACTCTTGCATATTTACTCACAGTCTCTCTGAATGGAGAATTGAACAGTATCTCATGGCATTTTACTAATTAAATAGATTGTGTGTTTTGCTGGCAGTGTGTTGTGAACATTAACTTCTGAAAGCTTTTTCATTTGTCATTGTCTCATTCCTTGGCATTATGATTACTGCAATTTTATATGTGATAAGACTGTACAGCAAGTTAGACTGTACGTCAGAAATTCCTGCCGGCAGCAATCTGCTCTGTGAGATAGAAGTGTAATGGGATTCATAATGTTCACTCACACTCTCTTCATCAGCATTTCCTCCCTCCTCTTGACTGGGCATTTTATTTGTGTCTCTCCCTGTTCCATTTGGACTGTGGGGTGGGGGGGCAGTGCTCTTTTTTGATTTTCTGCTTTAACCTTGACTGTGAAACACTTTCTTATCAGGAAGCTGTTAGATGGGGTTCCACAGAGGCCAGGATGCTGGAGGAGCATATGGCTGTGAATAGGATATGTGTTCTCACAGGTACTGTCAGCTCCCCTGCCTCTTTGGCTGTGGAAGAAGCTGCTCCATCCCTAAACCTCCAGCTCAGTGCACTACTCTGCAAGGTGTCAGGTGTAAAACCCCATTGCTGAGCACTGGCTTGCTCCTGGCACTGAATGAGGTTTACAAATCCACATGCTGCCTTTAGGTTTGGGGTTGCTGTTGCAGCACAGTGGTGTTTGTACCTGTTTGGCCCCATTTTCTACTGTAGAAAAGCCATGGACATCAGTGTGAATGGTGTTTGTATCCCCTAATTTAGGATGTCTCCATTATTTATCCAGTAAATAGTTCATCTTTGGAAAAAGAGATGCATTCTAGTCCTGACTTCAGAAACTGCTGGTGAGATGCAGATTTAAATTTAGGGGTTATTAAACTCTCAGACTGAGATGGCTGCATGTGAGCCTGGTGCCCAGACTCACATTTTATTCCATGAAGAACCTGTTGATGGAGAGACCAGATTGCAGAGAGTTGTTCAGCTCTGAATAAATGAAGGATGAGGTTAATACTTCCTAGATTTCACTAACTGGACAGGTTGGATCTCTTGCAGATATAATGTGAGGTCATCTGCAGATGTCTCCACGTAGACACTGGCAAGATGTGCCTGGAGGTGGCGGTGCTGGATGTCAAAGCTGCTGTGTTGTCTGTCCCGAGGGATGGCAGGGACCTTGAAAATTGCCTTCTCCAGACTCCTCATCTGAAGAGACCCCTTCTAGAAATGCTGTTGAAGTGATCCCAAGCTTGGAAATGCTTCTTTATTCCTTGTTGATGCTTCCAACGGCCACAGCTGCCTCCCACCTGAGCAATGAATTGCACAGAGCAGTGAAGGTGCTGTGCTGCTGTTTCTGCAGGATTATTGTTTCTTAGCTGCATTTCCAGGAGCCATCAGTCTGCTCCAATCTGATGAAGTACATCCATCTTCCTCCATCTCCTGGCGGCCTCATCTCCTGGTGACAATGCCTGTTCTTGTGTGGATGTGTTTTGGAACCCCTCTAAGCACGCAGATCTTCAACACTTTTTTAATGCTTGTTAGCTCTTCTATTTCTTTAAGGTAGGGAGCTGCTCTTGTAAGTTATACCTTTTGAATTGATCTTTTTGCTCGGGCAAAATAAGATCAATCAAATCATATGGCGAATAAAATTGATAAAGAACCAATAAAAGCCCGATGACACACCATCTGGCACGCTGAAGATGAATGAGAAAACCAAGCCACTGCTCAAATCTTAACCTTCCCAATCACATTAGAAGCTCATTCACACTTCATAATAGCCCAATGTTTCATTTCAGCTACTGAGATTAATGCCAAAGAATGCATAATCAGACAATAATTCTCTGTATCTTTCCATCCAGATGCATCAAGTGGAGTCATCAAAATAAACAGATCAACTGTTTATTCCTTCCCACCATATTCACTAGCACTGTAACAGCAGCAACCAAAACAGAACCTCTGCAGGAACTGGGGATCCTGCTGTTAGACAAAGGCAGCTGGAAATAACAGATTTTCTAAAGCATCAAAATTATTTAGGAGGAGAGCCCCTGTTAAGGTCCAAATAATTTCAAGTTGTAACTCATGGAGCTTCCTGCTGTGGAGCCATCAATAGGCTTTTGAAATTTTCACCTGACCCTGCCAAGAAGGGTGCTACCACAGAATATAAAAATCTCAGGTGGAGAGCTGAGGTGAGAGCACCACAGTGCAGTCAATGGAGTTGAATCATACCAAGGGCTTTCACACATCAGAAAGAAAGAGAAAAGCCAAATAAGGGTTATTGGAGGTCATAGCTCTGAGCAGCCACATCTATAACATTGAGTGACCTTTTAGAAACTGAACATACCCTTAACATGGATTATGATCCTGATGCACCCTGAAAACATGAGATATTTTAACAAATATTGGCAAATTGTCAGTGTAATTGTAGCAGACAGGGCTGGAGATTTAACTGCATATTTGAAGTACAGATTGCTGAAGGCTCTTCAGCTCTTCCTGCCCTACTGCTGAGCATCCCTCTCATAACACAGGGTATCTTGTACAAGTCTGCTGCACCACTGTGAGCTGTTCACAGTCCCAGTGGCAGGCTTTGGTCATCTATCACCCCAAGTCCTCATCAGAGTGCTGCTCTGCCCGTGATGTGTTGGTGCAATGTATCTGCCCAGAGACAGGGCTGGATATTGCAAACCCACACATCTGGCAAAGGCACATGCCCTGTGTGTTTATGGATGTGTGTGGAGGGGTGTATGGGCACACACACAGAGCCTTTGCTCTCTTTGGTGTTAGATTAAAACTGTATTGATGTTTGCAGGGTAGCTCAGGGCTCCCAAAAGAGAGGTGTGCATCTCTCAAAATGCCTGTGGGCCAAAGTAATCCTGGTGTATCTGCCCCCGAGGGATGACATGAATCAGGAACAATGACTTTGGTGGGAGGATTACAGCAATTGTGCTCAGTGATATTAAATGACCATTAAACCATCTCTTAAACCCCACAATAAATGGCATACTGAATCATCTGAACCATGCAAAATATCTTAAAGAGCCGTCTTACCAGGAGAACTCAGTGAGTAGTTACACACAGGGTGTAGCTCAATGCAATGCATTTATTAATGAGGCAAAGGAAAAGATAGGCTGATTACTAGCAAGGTTTTTGGTTTGCAGCAGCAGCTGGCAGTGGTGAAAATGGTGAGGGAAGGACAGTTATACAGTGTTCTGTGATGTGGAATGATTTAAAGAACCAGCACTTTTAATGCACCAAATGCCAACATGTGCCTCTGGGAAGTGGAGTTGTGCCTGGAGCTGGCAGGATGTGGGGCTGCCTGCAGAAGTCATCAACCTGGGGAGGGGATGGGAAGTCATGGTCAATAAACAGTGTGCAATGGTTGTCTGATATAATTGTGTGGCTCAGAGATCTAATGGGAGCCTCAGATGTAAATCCAGGGGAAAATGGAACAAAAGAAAGAAAGTGATATTACTGCTGTTTGCTGCTGTAGTGTGTTCAATGGCCAGAAATTATCTTGGAGTCTGAATGAAGGAGCAATGCAGTCCTCGCTACAAGGATAGCCACTTATATTTTTAAAAAATTATCTGAGTTTAGGCAAAAAGCCTAATTACAATAGGAAGGTTACTCAGAAATAAATAGGTATCTTACTCACAGACTGTAAGCACCTGTGTGGGACAGAAAATTACTGAAGGCAGAGGGCTGGGGAAATGAGCAGGCAAAGACATGGTGAGATCCTGTGCCAGAACTTCAAGCTGGATAAATTCAGGGTAATGGCATAAAACTTTTTACAAGCTAGCAACCCTGGTAATATTCCATCTAATGATTTTGTGGATTCTGCATCACTGCTGGATTTCTCTTGGTAAGCTTTATTCAGTTCAAGCAGAAATTATGCAGGAATTACCAGGTGAAATGTTATGCCCTGTATTACGGTGCTGTCATACTCACTGATCCTAATGTTCCCTCCTGGCATTACAAATCTGTGAACCTAAGAAACACATGACTGAAGGGCAGCCATGGTGCAGCTGCTGCATTCTTAAGTGGAGAAAGCTATCTGGGTCATATCTTGGGGAGAGAGATTGTGCTGTGCCGGGGAGACAGGCAGAGGTGAGGACTGACCTTTGGCTTGCTCTTAGTGACAGGAATTGCAAATGCACGTTCTTTGCAAAAATACACCTTTCCCTGCCAGTCCTAGGCAGCCTTGCTCCTGCAAAGGTCTGCTGCAGACAGTGCCTGGCTGGCTCTGCATGAAGCTTTGGGAGGGGTAAGAGGGGAACTTTTTTGCAGGGGGGCATACTTAGGCCTTGTAGTGGAAGAGGGCTGTTTGTGTGGCCACAGAGTCAGCTGGTATGGTTGTCCCCCATTCCAGCAGCAATTCAGGCCAATATTACCCTTGTTTAGCACTGTGCCATCCCTTGCTGTCAATGCTTCTCACAATGCAGCCCAGGCCATCATTTCCCTTCTTGGCTACAGGGGCACATTGCCACTGAAGTGACTTGTGCTCAGCTCGGTGTCCACCAGGACCTCCAGCTCTGCCAAGCTGCTTTCCAGTCATTCAGCCCCCAGCTTATCCTGGTGCCAGGGGATGCTCCTCCCCAGCTGCAGGACTTGGCACTTGCCTTTGCTGAGCTGCACGATATTCCTGTTGGCCCTTTGGCCAGAGACATTTCTCCAGTCTACTGAGGTCCCTCTGGATGGCATCACAGCCTCTGGTGCATCAGCCACTCCTCCTAGTTCTCTCTTGTCTGGAAATTTGCTGGCTTCAGTAGCCAAGCTACTGCTGGACATTGTGCCACATGAAGCTTTTATCAGGACTTTGACCAGAGCAAGGAAGGCATTGTGCCCAAACAGCCCAGTGCACCCAGGGCTGTGAGCTGAGTGCCACTTTTGGGACATCTCTATACAGAGCAGGTTTGTGTGACAGCAGCCCCTTCACCTACACCAGTAAGTGACAATCAGTGGGCCAGGGGCACAGGTATCAAGGTTAGGTTTCTAGTAGAGGACTGATGTCTCCTGTGCTTCATTTTTTTTGTCAGAACTTCTTATCCCCGTGGGCTCCCTCCTAGTGCACAGCTACACTAAGAGACCATCACTCGATCTATCCTGCCTCTAGACACATCCACACCTTACTGCTGACTTTACTGCAAGCATCAGTGAGTTAATGTGGAGTTTTCTGATGGAGACACAGATCATGTGGGCTGTTCAGTCATGCAGAGATACCAGATCAGACCCCAATAGCTCTTCATCACTTAGCACTGCAATAAACCCACGCTGGTAACCTCTGTCTCTTGGCAAAACTCATCTCCTCAGAGGTGGGGCTGGGCTGCTCTGGAGCCTGCGTGGCCATCACTTGCTCTGACATTTCTGCTCTGCTCATCGTGGTGGGATGTAGTCACACCCTTAGATACTTTTCAGACTCATGAAATTATGGCAGTTCCCAGAAACTGATTGGAAAGTTGTATTCTCGTCTCCCTGGAAAATTATTGCTATTACATTGTCACATCAGCAGTTGGACAGGCATTTTTACAGGCAAATAATACCAGATCAGGTGGAGACATTAAGAGGTGTAACCAATAAAAAAGAACAAAGCAACAGGGATGAAAAATTTTTGCAGTGCAGATTAATTGCAAAGCACTTACAGATGTAAAGTGTAAGTCATACAAGTCAGGAAGGGAAGAGAGACCTTGATAGACAAGGAATAAAATGCAAAGTACAGGAACAAATGCAATTTCAACAGAAAATTTATGAGGAATTATTGCTCTGAGGTAAAGAATCTGAGGCTGGAAGAAATAGCTAATAAAGCAGAAGGAAAGTAATTTATTATTTGAAGAGGTTAAGGTTTAGGAGCAAAATCTGTGACAGCCCTTTAATATCAGCAGAGATCTGAGTGCCATTATTCCCATGGATAACCTTGAGATCTCTGGAGCTTCTGCAAACTACAGAATGAGACCAGCAATAGCCTGTCCTGCTCATGAAGTAATTGTGGGTTCTTTCTCCATTTTTCAACAGAGCACAGAGGAAAGCTCAGAGGTAGTAAATGTGAACCTGAAGGCTGAATGAATTTGATGAACACTTAACTTTTGAAATGTATTGCCCTGGGCTATCATGGAGCTCACCACATTGAGACAATTCGTATGAAATAATGTGAAATAATGGTCACAAGGAGAAGGCTGCATTGTGGTGACAGTTTGACATCACAGCTGAGCCAGTCTGGCCTGGTGAGCTGGGAGAGGCAGCACACACCAGTTTTTTCAGCTACCAGGCAGGTGATGCAGCCCTCATCTGTTCAGTGTAGGCAGCAGCTCCTGCAGTATCCACAGGTGACACTTCTGTCACTGAGGCTGCTTGACAAGTCCCACTACAAAACTGTCATATTAGGTTGGCATAATTTTGCTGGAGCATTAACAGTTAGAGAGAAACTTTCTCAGATGGACAGTTAAAGGAGGATGGGATTGAGGATTTTTGTCTCCCTCAGCTTCTCCCTCAGCCATGCCCAGCTCAAGGCTGGGAATGTGACAACAGGCTGGCCATGGGGTCCCCTTGGAGCAGCCAAGGCCAGTTGTCTTCAGCCATTGCCTTCAGCTTTCTTACTAATGTGCTAATTTTCCTCATTGGTGCAAAGGGTTCCAGCACACAGTTCCAGAGGCTGTGTGTGCAGTATTTGTGTTTCTAGGGAAAGAAGAATTTGATGTCTTTTCCCCTGGTAATTAATGCAGAAGTCTGAAACCTTTCACTTATACTGATGCCTATCCAAACTCCACTCAGCCAATGTCAGTCTTTTGATGAAAAGTGTTTTATGGAAGATGTTTGAAAAACCTCTGAAATATTGTCAGTGTCTTGCAGACTTCTTGCTGTCCTATACTAGGTGAAGTTCCCTGGAGAGTTTACTCAACAACTTCATCATTTCATGTGTAAAAGTCTGCTTTATGTACAGAAGGGCTTTCTGGGGAAAAAACCAATATATACCTTTCTGGTTTGTTAACTTGACCATGTAATAGGAGGAAAGGCATGCTATCAGTCTATCAGTCTGAAGGGGGATGAAATAGTTTCTACTGAATGAACAATTCATAAGAACATGAGAATGACCATACAAGATCAAATCAAAATCCATCCAAGCCTGTTTGGCACAGCCAATAATATGTCAGAGGGAAAATGTAGAACAGAAGAGCAAGCAGACAATATACCCTCTTTTCCACCAGCATTTTATGGTTTCCTTATAAGTATACTTTTTTTTTTGTGATTTATTCTTTTGCCTTCGCAAACACAGATCATAATCCTGAAGTCAGTAGCCATGCTATAGATTTGTGTAAAAATGCCTGGTGCTCTCAGCAGGCTGAGGTCAGTAATGCAAGTTATGGCAGAGCTGCTGATCCAAAGCCCTTTCTGCTGGAAGAGTCCAGGACTGGAGCCCTTGGTGGTTTAAAGACCAGATGGGATTGCCTTGCTCTCAGGAAATTGAGATACTGATTTGACATTCTGTAAGAGTAAAGATAGTCCTGAGATTATATTTCACTAATAAATTAACCTTGGTAGTGAATTCCCTCAAACAGCTGTTGAAGATTCACATTTCAGTAAAAATCAGAAGCCTTGATGGTACAACAAAGCTGATGTACTGAAGCAAATGAATTTTTTGCCAGTGAATGCTGGTAGCTCAATTAATCAGTTCTTTAAAGTCAAGAACATTTATACTTTTCATTACTTTACATTACTAAATTCATGACTGAATTTAGTCATATTACAGCAGTAAATATAACAATATTTGCTATAAATTTTGCTGGCCATGTATGGTCAGATTACTTGTGGGAATAATTGCTACACAGACTAGAATTACATTACCTCAGGTTATGGGATTACATATCATGTCCTGCTGAATTGTAATATCATTTTGTTTAAATGCAAATGCTAAAATAAATGATAGCTTCTGCTTTAGGGCTGTGGATTAGTTATTCAAGATGATCTTACTATTAACTCTGCAAGGAAGATAAATCGGTTAAAGGAAAAACTTGACATCTTATCAATTTTTTCTATATAGAGGTTTTAGTGGGAAAAAATGCTTGTTGCAGCAGTTTCATTTTAGTTCCTTAATCATGTGTTAAGTAAGCCTCTACTGGGAGTTTAATGTGGAATTTTAAAGTCATTGGATCTAATGAAACCAGGCACTTACACTGTGGCAGCAGCAGGACAGGGTGTCTTAAAGTAGGAATAACCCAAACGAGTCATGTTGATGTTCCTTCTTCCCATCAAAAAGTTTACCAAAGTTTTTATAGTGCCTAATGGCAACAAATTTGGATGCCAGAGATTCACAAGAGAGGCAAGTTAGTGCTGTGTGCTCCCAGGACCCCTTTCAGTGGCATTTCTCTACTTAAAGGAAACCTATAAGAAAGATGGGGGCAAACTATTTAAGAAGGCCTCTTGTAGGATAGGATGAGGGGGAATTATTTTGAAGTTAAGAAGGGTAGATTTGGACTAGATAGAAGAAATTTTTTTTTAAATGAGGGTGGTGAAACACTGGCACAAGTTGATGAGAGAGGTGGTAGATTCCCCATTCTTGGAAACATTCAAGGCTGGGTTGGGTGAGGCTCTGAGACACCTGGTCTAGTGGGAGGTGTCCCTACCTGTGGCAGGCAGGTTGGACTGGATGACCTTTAAAGGTCACTTCCAACCCAAACTGTTCCATGATTCTATAACTCTGTACAAAAATGTTGAGACAGAAAACTGGGGAGATGACTGGAAAAACTAGATGAAAGGCAATTTAAAGAAGAAAAACTCTGCCTAAACTCCAGATTCAGTGGAAGGACCAAGCACATGAGGGGTAGTGGGAAGGGCTGGGAGAGCAATCATGGGTGCTGTGGCTTGGAGCAGTGGGATGAGGAGGCAGTGACTTCACTCTGCCTAAGCCTTTAATCTTCTGGTCTTCCTGGGCAGGTCATAACTGGGACACACTGATGGACAGGATAGAATTCAAGCACAGATAATAATAAGGCAGTAGAGCAGGATTTATGAAGAAAAGTTAAGCACCAAATGTCCTCAGTTTGTCTCTGTGACAGCCTGACATTAGAGCAGTGTAAATACAGATGAAAAAGAAGAGGTGTCATTTAACATAATAGAAGGATGCTGTGAGTGAGGGCTTCACACACGTGGTCACTTGAAGGAAGTCTGCACATTAATGAAGACAAAACTCAACCCCTTCTGCACACTTGGCTGCTGCTGAGATTCCCACTCCCCTGCAACTCCTCAGCCTGTGCCTTATCCCTCCTCCCTGGAGGGAAATCAATCACTCCCAGCCACATCCAGGTGCAATGAAGAGGGGAGTCAGCAAAACTCCCTTCCCATTTCTCCAGAGGCTCAGAATAAATCCCCTCAGTCGATGATGCTGCACATGGTCCCTGCTCTCCTGTCACCCACATCTCAGGTTAGGTTTGAGGTGTAGCTGCTGAGGTTACCTGGGAGCTCTAATCCAACACTGCTCACTGGGGCACTGGACATGAACACTTGGCCCTGAGGAACCACTTAGCCAGGGAAATGGGTTACAAAGCTCCCAAACTCAGGAAAACTTTGGAGACCGTCAGGTTGAAAGAAAAACCTGTCCAGAGGAGCTGTCTGTAGCTCTTTTCTGATTTCTCACTCAAAGACAGCAGCTGTCTGAAAGCTCCTGCAGCTCAGGACAAGGCAACTGGTGCTCAGCTATCAGAAAAGCACCCAGAAGTAGTAATTTCCCATTATTTCTTAGATTGTATTTTAATTACTGACAGGCAGGCAGCCAGCATTGGATGGCAATGGCTGCCAAGAGCCCAAAGGCCTTCTGTATAGGGGGTTAAATTTCGTTAATGATCTGAATTTCTGCCAAACTCACTGCCACATATCAGGAGTGACACTAAGTAGACTTGGAGGCTGTTTCAGTTAAGTGCTTGCACTTTATTTACATGAGCCATTTCATATACTGCTGCTCAGAAAATACAGAAGAGCACAGAGAGGAAATAAGGATGGGTGAATACCTCTGGATAGCTGACCAATTTCCTTTTCCACATTGTCCAGTTATTTTTCTGCAGCTGGGGAAGAAATTGGCCCTTATATTCTCATATTGATTTAAGAAAACACCTTCTTTCCAGTCCTGCCTGCCCTTCTGCCTCTCATTCCAGGAAAGAATTTTACTAGGGAGTTTGGAAATTTTTGTACAAGAGGAATGCTGTGATTTTTGGGTTCCTTTCTGAAGTGCTAACGTGTCTGTTTTATTTTTCTTAGTGCTCCAGCTCAAGCAGTCACACAGAGAGTTTAAATTCATTACCTTCCTTGAAAAAGTCTTTCATGACCTTCAGCTTCTCTCCTGGCTACCAAATCTGCATGCCCCCGTCTTCCCACTCATTTTCCTTAAGGTTGCAGATCAGCTCATCTGTATTTCACTTTTGTCCTTACCCCTGATGTATTAAATTCAGAGACTCATCTACCCATTTCAAATTAATGTTCATCCTTCCATGTTCCACTTCCTGAAAACCATCTCTCATACACTACCCAGGGGTTTCCAGGAAACCCTTAGGGTGTCCCCTCTTCCAAGAACTCTTTGTGTCTCCCATGCCAAAGAGGACGGTGCTGTTGCCATCAGAGGATTTTCACTGCTACCTCCAATTTCTTGGCTGGGATGTTTTCCCCAGGACTTCAGTTTTTCCCACCTCCTACATTCAGAAGGATTCAAAAGGAATGAATGTGGCACTGACAATATGTTCAGCAGGTGGCCTGAATGCACAGGAGTGGTATTGCAAGAGGAGATGTGCTGACAGGATGGGAATTTCAGCTCACCGTTCTGGTGGCCAGGGGCAATGTCAGACTGTCCCTTCCTGTGTCAGCCCTGCAGTCAGAGCTCCTTCCCTGAGCTCTGGACACCTTTGCAATACCCTGTAAAGTGATTGCTTGGGGACTGCAGAACATCTGAAATGTGTGCCCACTCTCTATACCCACACAGCTTCATGACACACACAAAACTCTTAAGCAGGATTTAGGGCTGAGGAGTACAAGAACTTGTGTGATTCCTTGCTCTTAAGTCAAGAAAGCAATCACCTGCCAAGGCAATCTGTCTTCCCTGTTTTATCTTCTGAGAAGGAATGCGTGGCTGATAATTTACGGAAGTTAACACAAGCAAGTTATTTTAAAGGAAATATTCACCACCCTCAAGAAATCCCTTCTGCTCAAATTTGCCTGGCCCCCATATGTCTTGCAGAAAGGACTGAATGCTTTAATTTCCCCTCCAGGCCTCCACACCTATCAGTTCTCACTCCCTTCCCTTCCCTTCCCTTCCCTCTTTTCTGTTTCCACTTCTTATATAAATAAAATTCCAAGTGGAATGCACCTCATTAATGATTATGTTTCATATTAATTTAGGCAAATCAGGAGAGGACATTGTATAAAGCACTCAATGGAGCAATGGGCTGAGTACCAATGCGTTGGATAAGTAGGAAAACAAATTCCCAGAAGGATCAGTGCTTTGTGTCTAGCTCACTACCTTGCCCAGTTCTTTGTCCTGGCAATAGACTCACAGTATTGTAAAATAATGCTTAATAAAACTTACACTTGAAAAAGTAATTTGCTTGGGCTATTGATTTAATTAAATTGAGTCCATTTGTTCGAGCACTGTTTGTGTTTTAAATGCACAGCACAGAACCCACAGAAGAATGTTCCTCACTGCAGCTGAGTGCTCTATTCCTTCCTGCAGTGAGGTTAGGAATGGCAAGGGAGTTTCCCTTGGCATGTGCCCTGCTGAAAATCTAAATATGGAGGGTTAATAATCTACCAGAAGATTCAGAAGATGTGTTTGATTTTCTTCTAGCATGATATAATTGTGTATTTTGTCCTGACACTTCATTTCCCTTCTCAGCCATGGAGTTGCCATTTTATACCATCAACTAATTGTTCATTATGGTTGAAAAGAGGAGAGGAATTTGACACCTCCAGAGAAATCCAGAAGTCACGGGGTGTCTGGTTGGGCTCCAGTAGCCAAGTGTAACCTCTGCTCCTCTGGTAGTCAAAGGAGACATTCTCCATCCAGCCGAGGAAGTACAAGTAAATAAACACCCTCATTAGGTTTTGCAGTGAGGGCATCATCACTTAAGTTACTGATATTTCAATAACTTTAATTTGGAGAACTCTCAGGATCCTTGCTGCTTGCAGTCTGCTGACCTTCATGGTCAGTGATGTTAATGCTCAGTTAATTATGGACAGGTTAATGCTCAGTTACTTATAAGCATCTTAAAAAAATGCAAATGTGTTTTCTGTCTGAGAAATGATTTAACAGTCAGCAAAGGTATGGACAGGAAGAGTAGTTGGTATTATTCCTCTTCTTCATTTAGTTTCTCATGGGTTCTTTGGGTGTTTTGATTAGTTTATTTATTATCTCCTGTTATTAAATATCTCTGTGCCTAAAGAGAAGAAAAGCAGCAAGAAGACATTGTGATTTTTTGTATCTATTTCCTAGCATGAAAAATGTGTCATGATAAATTTTTAAGATTGTAAATCCAAATATAAAGAAATTAGTAAATCACAACCATAGCTCTCCCTCTTTGTGCATCATTTAGAGAGACATATATGGGAAAAATCCATATGAAGGGTCAGTTAAAGTATCATAAATCTATAGAATAGATTTTGGAAAGAACCTTTAAAAGTCATCCAGCATCCCTGCAATGAGCAGGGATGTCTTCAACTCGACCAGGTTGCTCAGAGCCCTGACTGAATGATTCCAGGACTAAATCCTGATGCATAGAAATCTGCTCACTTTCTGTGGAATTTCACAGGGCTTTCTGATCAGAAAGCTCCCTGTACAACCGCTGGCACAACATCCATTCTTGCTTCCTCCTGAGCACCTCCCTGTCTTCCTCTGGACCTTGGAAATCCTAGTAGGTGCAGATGCTGTTTTTTTAATAGCAGCACAGCAAATAGAGTGTGTGGGCTGTAACGTAAGAGCTGTGTGAGATGCAATATAACATCACTAATTGCCTCAGCTATTCCATGTTCTGTGATTGACTCTGTTCCTCACCAGCTCAGCTGTGAAAGCACCATTCACAATGCTACTGGCTGTTCTGGGAAGCATCTGTCTTGAAACTGTACCAGAGGGTAATTAAAAAGGGAGATGGGGGACTGTTGGAACCACATTGATTGTGTTAAAATCCTTCTCACTGCTTCTCAATTCTCGCTATTGAGAATAAGGGAAAGCAACAGCTTTTCAAAATTATTATTTATTAATATTTATATTAATTAAAAATTAATATTTATATTAATTAAATAATACTAAAACTACTGATAGCTCTCTTGTTTTCTTTTTTCTTATTTATTAATTTTTAAACAGACTTTATGATCCAGCCAAGCAGTATTTTTATGGCTTTAGTGAAAGGAATAATAAAATCCACAATGTGTCCCTTTCTCTCCCATCATCTCATTGTTGAGCTATCTAAGAAACACTTGGCCAGTTGCTGCAACAGACTGATGCTTTAAAATCCAGGTCATCCATCTTGCAATTGGTTGCAAGCAGTGAGGTCAAGAGAGTTCTGCAGAGTCAGCTTTTTTAGGCTCAATACAGGTAGAAAAATTAAAATCCTGTAGTTTTTAGCTGAAAAATTCATTCAGTATATTCTTCATTTAATCACAATCAAGCCAAATTTCTGTTAAAACTCACTGTGCACATGGCTGCGCATGTAATAGGAACCACAGCATACAATGAGTTATTAGTTGTCTTTTTTCCTTTCCTTTTCCTTTGACCCTTGAACCTGTACAATATCCATGGAGTGCAACTAACTACAATCTCTGTGTTTAATCTTAAAACGTAATTAAAACAAAGAAGTGTGAAATGAAAAGCAATCAGACAGAAAATACAGACTCCAGTCAGAGCACTTCTGTCTGTTTTAGGAATATAAATTGGATTGATTGCATACTTGGATCAGCCTAATCAAAGTAGTACTAGAAACCCAAACCAGTTTTTGAGGAGAAAAGACAGATAAAATCATTAGGTTTTCCTGTCTATACTGGACAAAACCCAACCAAGAATACAAAAGTCTTGTCCAGCATTGGGTCAGGTTGGGAGTACAGGGATGAGTCCATGGGAAGGCTTTGGTTGTCAGGTCCCAGGGGAAGTAGCCAAGTGCCAGCCCTGCTAGTTTTGGTCATCACTCTGCAATTGCTGAGTCAAAAATTATAACAATGGCCATGCACTCCTGGCCCAATGACCAGCAGCAGTGCCTGCTTTGGTTTACTTCTTACTTAGGGCAGTTCTCAGCCTTTGTATTTCTACCTTATCTGATTGTCACTGAGGAGGCTTTGCTGCTGTTAAACAAAGGGTTTAGTGCTTAATCCTGTCTGTGTCAGCATTCCCAGCCTGCAAAACAGAAAAAGGAAGAAAAAGTAAAAAAAAAGAGAAATTAATTCCTGGTTTTGGGAACTCTTTGGGCAAGATTTTTCCTCTGTATATGTACAGAGCTTCATCCCACCTCAACTATCTTTATGTCACCAGGATCCATATAATGGACAGTTTGTGGCCATGCTGTAGATCAGCCCATTTGACTCAAAATTTAAATAATAACAACAATAATAATATGAACATCAGGTATCAACAGTGAAGCTTATCACTTCAGTTTATCCAGAAGTGCTTTATGAAGATGGCCAGGTACAGCAGTAACCAGTCTGCTCTTTCTCAAAATGACACCCACAAGTGTCCATTTGTCCTCATCTCCATCCTTATTATTAATTGGCTGAGATATAAACTATTTTTTATATCTGAAGTGGCAAATTATTTTTTCACCAGTGTTACCTACTGTTCCACAGTGGGAAAAAATCTCATAATCCTACATAAGTGGTTTTAAAACAAACCTACTCTGTGTCCTCTTAGGGACTTAAAATGAAAGGATCTCCATCAGCTTCGTCAGGTTTTGTTCTATTCACTCTGCATTTGGCCCATATCCACCATCAGCCTTTGGCTAAATTAGGATCAGTTCAATTTGCTGTACCTCTTGGGTGGACAGTGCAGGAGAATTATCTTTCTCAAGGGAGATTTTATCTCTGTTTGAATCCAGATTGTGAAAAATCTCACCACTGTGTTGTCTTTCCAGGCTGCAAATCTAATTAATGTGAGCCCAAGAATCTTGGGTATTAATCCTGCATTTAGCTATTTTTAGGCATTGAAGGTAAAGTACAGAGAGCTGTGCAGCAGCAGGGAGAAGGACAACTTCATCACCTTGTCCAGGATGGTGCACCTTGGGTCAGAGAGGACCCTGGGAGGGAGAACTGCTCCTTCCCAGCCAGCACCAGACCTCACTTAACTGGGAAAACCTGCAGGAACTGGGAGACTGTAGGAGAGGAGGTGACCAGGGAAGGGAAGGGAAGGGAAGGGAAGGGAAGGGAAGGAGACATTTTCTACAGACCTTGAAAGATGCAGAGTCCATTAAGATGCAGAGTCCATTAACCTCCAGAAGTCACTGAAGGTTGCTGGGCTAAGAACCAGCTGGGAAGAATGGACCCAACAAGTGAGATCTCTTTACAGATCTCTTTACACCTCCTTATTCTCAGTCATCACACCCATAAGACCCAAATTTCATCCACCTAAAATTTACCTGCCTCCTTCTAGGGCATGCTTTGACAAAGTGCAGAACTTGAGTTTTTGATGGGGAAGGTTGAGGCAGAGGCCTCCCTAAGCCTGACCCCTCACACAGCACTGGAGTGTATGGCCAGGCTTGTCTTGGGGCTCAAGCCACACTGTCCAGCAGTGATTCCACCCTCAATCTCCCCAGCACCAACCTAAGAGCCTCCCTGGAGGATTGGTGCCCTGCATCTTGTTTTTTGAGAACACCATGTGCCTGCAAAGTTTGGGAAATGGCTTGGTGCAGCCAAAGTTCTGACCACAAAGCCAGACTTTCCCCAGTAGCATTGAGTAGAGAAGAGGGAAGCCCTGAAAATTATTAGCGGTGCTTTCCCATTACAGTATCCATGGTTTAGCAGGAAGATCACTCTGTCTTTCTTCATGGTTTCAGCATGAAAGGAGGAGAAAAGCAGGTGAAATCCTGTGTTGAATGAAGTGCTGCTCATCAGCAGGGCATTAGCCACTGATAACAGGAGAGTGTTTGGTGAGGTCTGTGGCTACCCACCACTCCAGTCTGACTACAAGACAATAACACAGATGAACCTATGTTCCTCATCTTCTGCTTCTGATAGTGCTCTTCTCTCCTTTCCACTCTTCAGTTTTCCCCCTCTGATACTCCTCTCAAACTTTAATTCTCTCAGCGTTTTCCTCCCTGCACTGCCAGTGCTCTCACCTAATTTCTCCTTTCATAGCATTTCCCTCTTATCTTCTTTCAAGCCCAAATTACTTTTGTTTTGTACCACCCGGTTTTCTTTCACCAGCTCTATTCTTCCTCTTCACAACCCAAACTCTGTTTTCCCAGGAGGTCTGGCTTATCCCAACTCTTTGAATTCAATTAATTGATCTTCATCAGCCAGATTGCCATTGGCAAAGAAAACCAGCACGCTGGCTGTCTTTGTGCTTTAACTTCTGTTTTATCCTCATTTAATTTGTGCCCTTTGCAGCTTATTGAGCCCTAATTACCTCTGCTGCCACCTCACTGTATTCAATTATAGCCTTCATCTCATTGACCTGACGTCTCTGTCCTCATCAAATCTCACCTTTCTGACTTTGCCCATTATTTTTGTACAAAGTCAGTGCCCTCCGTGGAGACCTCAGTTCTTCCAATCTCACTTCATTTTCTTGACTGCTTCCAAGGACTTTTGCTGCATTTCCCTGCCTTCCCTTCTCCAAGCTATTATGGGATTCACCAGAGCACAGACAGACCAGGCACTCAGGCAGCGGTTTCAACCAGGGCATCTTGACCTGGCTTGAGGAAAATTGATCTATACAGCAGCATCTCATAGTAAGTGTAAAAAAAAAACCCACCCACACCCACGGCACAAGCCCTCAGATGCCCATACAGGGCTATTTAATACATTTTTGCTAACACTTTTCTGGTGAAAACAATCCCTCTGGTGCCTGGGTACCTCCTCTCCTGCTCCTTTCATTCCTGTTCCTATTATCTCTTCTCCCACCATCCCATCCCACCGCAGTCAGGTCATGATCCTCAGATATGCCTCTTTCAAATAGCCTAAATTTCCCATATCCTTCACTGCCTGACCTACTTTTCCTTCTTACAAATCTGACCATGGTGTGGTGCTGACCACAGCAGTCACACCTTCGCTCCTCCTCCACTCTCTCTTCATTCTGCTTTGTTTCTTTATGCCTGATTTTGTTGACTTCTCTGGAAAGGCTGATGCTTTCCTTGTAGCTAATATCCTTTCCCTTTGCCCTATTCTAATTTTTACCTTTATTTTCATAGCTGCTCTCTCCCATGATGGTGGTTTTTGAGTGATTTATGGGCTGTTGTTTGGCAGTGGGGATGGTTCACCACTTGAAAAACTCTTAGCCAAAACACAGAAATGTCCCTGAAAGTTCATTTCTCACTGACTTGCTCCTTCAGAGTGCTGGGGTTTGACCTTTCCAGCCTTTTTTGCCTGTTGCTGTGAAGCCCCTTCATATGGCTAAGTTGGGATCTGGGTGATGTCTGTGATTCTGTCCTTGTCCACCAGCAGGTTCTGGTGAGTGCTTGTATTCCTGTGGGTCACCTGCATCAAACTTCATCTACTGATGGCAATATACCATGGTCCATGATGACTCTGATATCTCCTAATTTCATTCACCTCACTAGTGCTTCCTCAAAAAAAGAAATTCTGGCAACTGCTGCCATAGTGCCCATGTCAGGGGTGTCATGCAAGAAGGTTCTGGGCATGAGGACTTGCTGCAGGAGCCCAGCCTATTAAAAAAAAAAAAAGCCCATTTGTGTGATTTCCTTCTGTTTTTGTAATCCATCTCACAGGTAAGGAAGATCTGGGCAATTGCCCTTTCTAGGCTGTGTGAATCCCAAACTCATCAGTCAGGGTTCTGATTCCTCCCAATGTTCTGGTTCCTCCCAATGTTCTGGTTCCCATTTCAGCTCTTTTCTCAGTTGGATGTTTGACTTCATCATGGATCCCAGAAGCTGCACTGCTCTGGTTTGGCTGAAGTTTTTGCTGTTTCTCACAGTGCTGGTGCTGAGATGTGGCCTTGAGGAAATTTGCAGAGCACGGGCATTGAATTGTACATTAAATACACCTGCCCCAAAGCTTTGCTGTTCACAGGGAGCCAGGGTCCTCTGCCCTGCAGCTGAGCCCCACTCAGGAAAGGTCTCCAAAAATGACCTTGATCTTTCCTCTCCCACAATGAGATCTATTGCTCTGGGTTGGGAGGGTGGCTCCTGAAATTATATGCAAATTCCCCAGTCATTAGTGCAGCCTCAGATGAATATTTCCCTGTGACGGAAAAGGCTGTGAGACTTTCCCTGAGTTATTTCCTCACCTGGGGTTTGCTCCAGAGGCAATGAGCAGAGTTACTGCTCGATCTCTCACTCACAAAGGAGTGAAGCATGGCATGCCAGGTTCCTCCTCTGACCTTATGTTAGAAGAGAAAGTGCTTTTTGTACTTTTTCTTTTTGACATGACTGTACCCCTTTGTCTTCTTCCTATTCTTCCTGAGCATTAAACTCCCTTCACAATCCCCTTGCTAACCACAAAATTCCTTTTTTTCTTCCTCCCTGTTTTACTCTGCTGTGTTACTAGAGAGATACATGAGAATAAAGCAAAAGAAAGTTTAATTTGGGAAACAGAGAGCTGTTTTGATTATCTGGTTGCTTTTGTGCCATCCTTGGAAATTCTATTTCTGTGTAAGAAATTCTTTTAAATCAGAGGAGAACTTTCTGTCTTCACTGCTCATTGAGATGTTTTGTGGTACACACAGGTACAATAATATGACAGCAGAGCTTCAGGTATGCTGAATGATTCCCATTTATCCCAAAGCTTTGCATGAAAGCAAATTATTATGAAATCATTGAACAAGTCTCTTTCTAAGGCTCCCAGAGAAGGCAGTCTGAACCCAATCCCTTCCCAGAGTACAGTGAAATGAGATCTTCAGCCCTTTTGCAATATTTATTCCAAGGCATCAGATAGAACAACAGAGCTTAACACTGCAAGGAATTACAGTAGCATTTTTTATCATGTCCAGCTTACATCTCACACTTGCTTTCATTCACTTACCTTTAAATTCAGTGTATATATTCTTCAAACTGTGTCTATTTCTGCCTAGTAAAAAATAGATAGTGTGTGTGCCTACAGCTTTTTGTAAATGTGTACAGAAGCACATTATGGGGTCAGATTTCCAGGAGACACAAACCAACACTATTTCTTTAATGTGTTTGTAATATCAGCCAACTTTCACTGCTTAGAACTATTTACAGCTATTTTCCCCTTTACACAATGCATGGGTTTCAAGGTCACAGTTACCAATAAAACAGAAGGATTGGGTCAGACTGGAGGGTCTGCACCTCCTATAAGATGAATGAACTACTTAAAATTGGTGGTGGTGCTACAGGCCCTGGTTGACACATAAATTGGCGAGTGTTAAGTGCGTGGGCTTGGGAACTTGGTGTCTGGAAGGAGGATCTCAGAGTTTTACTGCCTTATGGGTGTGCTGTAAGTGAAGCAGAATGATGTGATGACCATGGCATCGGGTGGGTTAGCCAAAGTGTTGTGTGATTTGGGGCACATCCTTCACCTGGACTCACTCTCTCTGCTCACTGGGGTGAAATAAAGGTGCTGCTCCTCTCCTCTGTACTGAGAGCCTTAGAGCAGAGCAGCTTTTATTCGCTAATATCAAGCCCTCGTTGGGAAAGACAGATTGTATCTGTAGGGATGCATTGCCTGTGGAGCTGAGCACTGGAGCTCCTCTGATTTGATGATGGACCATAAACACTCCCATCATTTTTTGGGACCCCAGGGCAAACAGGTAGAGGCAAATCTCTATGACTTCTAGGAATACTAGGGTTTTTGTGAAATCTGCTCCTTCCCTAACCTGACTAAGGGAGGCTCTGCCTTGCTGTCATGAGAGACACTTTTATGTGAAGGTGACTTTTCCCTGCACACTCCTGTCAGTTTTCTTTCAAAGCTATCCCGGAGTGGTAATTTGGGAAATCAAGCTTAAACCTTGCAATTCCTCTGTTTACAGACCTCTTTCAGAGTTCTGGTCACTTCTTTAGTGGTGACTCACTTTTTGCACCCTGAGCAGTAGGTTTCCTATTTCATAAATTTAAAGTTGTCTCAGAATGAGATCTTCTGCCCTGACGTGGTGGTGGAGCTACAGCAGTGAACACAGCAGCAAACCCCAGCCTGTCTCCTCTCATGGAGAGGTGGAGGGGTGTTCCATTTTTTTTTTTTTTTGACACATCTGCATTTTAGGCATCTGTCATGCCTTTGGACAATCGCTGCATTTCTTGTCCTGTTTCTTTTTAGGGTGGATGCATGGGAGGGGAGTGCATGTGTGCTGAGCATGGGGTTTTACTGCTGGGATTGTGCTGGGAGCAGTAGCTGCTTATTTCTCTGGAGCTCAGGCTGGAGTGGAGACAAGATGGGGAAAGTGGGTGTTTGGAGATGGTAAGGATAAAATGGTAAGGAAGGGAAGTGGTTGTTAATCAAGGAATGTGGTTCTCCACATAGAGCTTCTCATGAAGAGCATTGACAGGGAAAGGGACTGTAGGAAATGTGAGAAAAATAGCTTTGTTTTTGAATTGAAGACTTAAGGAGATATGAAAGCCACTGATGAGCGAGAAGAAAACACTTTAGTCCATTTTTTTGTTATTTGTATTAATTATCTGTGCCTGACTATGTCTTGGGACCAGGCAGGGATTCTGCCTTGCTTTTGTGCTTGGAGGGCTGCAAGGACTTGAGAGCCAAGATTTCATTACTCAAGATTCCCTGTGGCTGAAGGACAGCTTCATCCAAACAGGCAAGACCTGGGACATTTTTGAGTTCTCATGCTCTGTGTCCAGCCAAGAGGAGTTTGGATGGCATCACCATATACAGGTGAGTTTCAGGTGCCTACTCTGGTCTCCCTCCCTGGCTTCTCTTTGCAGGTGGCTCAGAACAAAGGGGTTAGTGAGTCAGTTTAGAGCTTGTTCATGCTTTTTCAGTGCTGTTACCAGTAATGATTGTACAAATTTAAAGGCTAACATGCAATGGAAGAAGCTCTTCCTGGGAGCTTTGTTCCAGGACCAGAGGTAATTTCTCTGAGGCTGATAATGTTGAAAATTAATAATTCCCCATTTGAATTAATTAATGTGTTTTGATTGTCTTAGTATTAGGAATGTAATGAAGAAAAAGTGGATGTGGGGGAGGTGAACCTAATTAAAATGTAATTGTTTCATTCAATTCACAATCTTGCATTAGTGAATCTATGAAAAGAAGATTTTATAATTAAAAAGAAAAGTAGGTTTGATGATTTCCACCACCACATTTGGAGTCCATCTATACTACAACGAAAAGAAATTCAAGATGTTTGTGTCTGGAAAGAGCCTCTGGTACATATCCCTCCTTTCTGACTTGCTAAGAGTTTATTAATCATTTACATGAGAATAGAAAAAGCCATTCAAAAGAAGAAAATATGCAATGATCCTTTACCGCCACTTCTAATACTGGAAATATGTAATGTATCATAGTGAGGACCCTCCTCCAGCATGGTAAGGTTTATAAGCTTGATGAAATGACTACCTACTGACTAAATTCCATCTGTTCCAAATACTCCAGGAAGCACTGTGTTGCACTGGATTTTGGCAAACTGTTATATGAGGTTCAGCCCCATATTAGCATTTTAATTGCTGGCTGATTGCTTTTATGTTGCAAAACTCAGTTCGAAACAGTGTGTAAGTTGCAATTAGTTTTTACTGTGTGATTCATTAGTTCCTATAAAGCATGTCGTGCTGCAACATTTGGGAGGTAATTTGCTAGAAACATTAGCACTCACATTCAAGGGTGGGGAGTGGCCCTGGAAATGCAGCAGTCCTGCCTTTCCCAAACAGAGCCCACGTTTGCTGGCAGGATGTCTTCTCTCAAAGGAGGTTGAGCTGGCAGCTGCAGATGAAATTGTCTCACAGTGACAGGTTTTCCATGTAAACAGCATCTTGGTCCTGCAGCCTGCTCTGTGTGGGTTTACACCTGCCTGGGATCTGGACTGAGTTGGTAGAATGGACACAGGTGGGGGAGTTCCCTTTCTGGGAGTTTGGCTGCTGAGCTCAGCCCGGTTGCTGATGTTCCTCTGGGGGAGCTTCTGATGTCTTCTTCATGCCTCGAGAATCTCACGCTTCGTTTGGAGGTGCTGTCGTGTTCTCACTGCTTGTGATGGGGAGCATGTGTGTGTTCCAGTTACATTAATCAGTTTTGCCTTGGGAAAGGGGAAAAAGTTAAGCACCATCTTTAAAAACTGTGCTACCTCTTATCATCCTATATTCCTTAGTCAAAAAAAGCAGGTATTTTGACTGTGTTTAAAACCAGCCAAGACTTCTTAGCCCCATTCTGTTAAGAACAATGGTTCATTTTGCCTTCTTCCATCTCTCTTGGAAATTGTTATCTCTGGCAGAAAAGAATCAACAAACAGTGCATGAGGACATGATCAGTGAATTTTCTCCCAGTACACACATGGTGTGACAGCTTTTTTGAGTATCCATGTCAGTCATGTTATTTTATCTTCCCTGACCAGATGAAACTACCCTGGAAAGGTTATTCTGCATGTGGCTGCTGGCAGTCCAAATTCTAAATCCTTGCTGTGAATGGCCTGTCTGGGATACACCACACCACACCTCACACTTCAGCACTCACTGCTAGCACCTCTCTGAAGGTGTAAAGCTCAAAACATAGCCTTTTAAAGGAATTTGAATCTTTCTTGACTGATGAATAAAAAATGGATGCAGAAAACAATAGCTAAAACATCTTCCCTCTGAGCAATTTCCCATTGGATGTTCTAGGTTTCCTTTCTTCTGTTTTCACAAACTCTCTGAAGATTTAAAGTCAAACTTTTGTGCATCTTGGCTGTCAGAATTTTTGCATTGGGAGCATTTGCCAAGTGAATAAAAACTGCTCATTCCTGCCGAGACACACTTAAGTCAAATTAAACTGGCACATTTGTAGTTATACAACAAATTAGGTAAAATATAAAGTTTCAATACTTCAGCTCAGACTGTAACAACTCACTCAATTTTCTAGCATATGCTTTACACCTGTAGGAGTCAAAAGCACCTGCAGCTGTTTAGTCTTCCCTGTTGGTTTGGTATAAGTGGCAGCTGCCTCCCAGCCTTGATTTTCATCTCTCAGTTTAAGCATCTTGCTGCTCTTACCAAATTGTAATGCAAAGCATGGTCTGTGCTGGAAGATTTGAGATGCATGCTTTAGTTGTCTGTTGATAACTCTGACTATGGAATAAGAGTTTATTCATGTCTTTCAGCTCAAGCTGTACAATGTGTTCTGTGTTGTGCTAGCACAGACTGACTGCTGAGGGCATGAGTGCAGGTCAGCTGCCAGGTAAAGGTGTGTGACTCCAAAGATTTTATATTAGGTGTGAGTCAGAAGGGCAGGATTTATGCCTCTTTTTGTGTTTCTGCTGCCTGGAATGTGAAAGCCATGGGAGCTGTACTGACAGCAGCAGAGGTAACGTCAAAGTGGGAAAGATGGAAATTTTTCTCCTGCTGCCTTTTCCTATTTATATCATTTCTAATGCATGGAGCCCAACCAGCTAAAATCTTCCCTGAAGGTTTAGTTGGTAGTCACTGTTGGGCTGCTGTGCTAGCACTGGCTGTGAATAATTTCTGTTTGAATTTCTGTGGAGTGGGAGCAGGCGGAATTTCCCAAATAGGAGTTTGCCTTGCTCAGGTTTGAGGACAAAGTCCCACTGACAGGCGAAAAGCAGCTGCTCTGACTGCAGTGAAATATGAGTGACTTTCCTGTGTGTATTTAAAGTCTTCCTCCAAATATAACAGTCCACGAAGAAAGGGCCAGGGAAATCAGGAGCACCATTTGCTCTGCTCATCCACTGCAGGCAGGCAGTGTAAGTGAGGAAGGGAAAGCAATGGGCTGAGATTTGAGTGGTGCAAATGCTTATTTGGTGTCAGACATGCAGGAAAGTGGGTGCTGAGTTTGTTGAACTCTACTGAGCCTGTCTAGTTGCCCTGGATTTAGTCCTGTAGAGTTACCCAGACTCTCCTGGGGATGGTGATTATTCAGTACCCAGCAGAGCTGATCTTCAGGAGTGTGGCTAAGACATGGGCATCATGAAAATATAACTCCTCTGTTGCAGTGGAAATATTTTTCTTCAGCCCAACTTAAACTGGTTAAAATGATAAGCTGAGCTGGAAAAAACTCCAAAAGTCTGTGTTACACTTGAGTAACACTGTCTGTGTGGTGTATGTGTATAACTGTAAGTAACTGAGAATTACATGGGGCATTGTAGTGTGCAGAGGCAAATCCTTAAACCAGAGTCAATAACATCTTTGTTGGACAGCATGACTGGAAAAAGTTTTTTTCCACAGTCATGTTTTTCTGTATAAGCTTTAAAGGAAAATGATGAGTTTTATAATTTTATAGACAAGAAATAAGCAAGTAAATTAAGACTGTTCTTTAAATGCAAAATTATTGATTTCTTTTTTTTTTTTTTCCACATTCCCCAAGCATTTCTTTAGTGATGAAGGGCAGGATGGGAGGATTGTCAAAATTTTTTTCATCCCAGCACTTTCAGTGTATGGCATTTCATTTCAGAGGTCTCCTCCTTCTCTGTCTGCTGTTAGAGGTGACCTCAGAGACTCCCTTTGCCCCTGCAGAAAAAATGAGGAAGACTTCTGGATATAAGGCATTTGCTTTGTGCCACCAATGGGTAAAAAGGGGAATAAAAGCTGAGAACAATATAGGTACATACTTAAAAAAATATATGGCAGCCTAGTGCTGCTCAGATTTTCAGATTTTGAGCTTTCTTCTATTATTCATTTTTCTTTTACAAGCTCAAGCTGTAGGTGGGGGAAGTTTGAATGAAGCTGGCAGAGGCATTTTGTGTGAGACTGTTCTGCTTTTAACATACCCCACGTACCACTGGCAGCGTTAGCCAGCACTGATGCTTCTGTGAGACTTTTGATGGTGACATTGTGGTTTGCTGAAAAGGCTCTGAAGTCCTGTGGAGAGACAGATTTTCTATTTCACTGTGTTTTATAGATTGTCTTTTGCACAAGTGTTTTACTCTGGTGGACAAATGAAAAACTTGACTTTGTTGTGACTAAATATTTAAATCACATGGCATTGTGAGGGGTGAGGGCAAGTGTTCCTAGCCCAGCTTTTCAAAAGGAAAATGGGTGCAAAATGTATATGGGAGAAGAAGATTTGATCCTTGTTTGGATGGCTGTGGGCTGGAGGAGAGGAGGTTAAGGCAAGCTTGGAGTCAGGCTGGCATGGGTGCAAGAGTGCTTGGTGTCTGCTTTGCTCTGCAGGGCCATGCCAGGGGCAAGGAGTGGAGATGTCTTCACTATTGCAGCATAATGGAAAAATTCAGTGTAACAGCCAGCCTGATGTTCACAAGGACCAGCAGGAATCTCCTGCTCTCCCAGAAGAAATGGGAGTGAAGGAAATTGTACCTTAAAGGAGGATTTTTCTGCAGGAATGACAGATCAGAGATGGCATAAAGCACATGTGTAAGAACCCCCCACATGCATCTGGCTTTGGAGTGAGACCAGCCCTTTTCTTGGAGATGCCACACAAGGGCCTAGTGATGGCAAAAGCTGACAGTAAGACAAAAATAAAAATATGGCAGTCACTTTCAACCTATCAAGCTAGTTGACATCAATGTTGCAGCAGATCAATCAATGGTTGATTTATTTATCCCTATATTTCTCTGGCACACCCAGCCCCTGTTTCTGGAAAAGGAAAGTATTTGTGTGTTTGCATAATGCAGGAGTTGATTTGTCAGTTGAGCTGCTCAGGATGTTGGTTAAGTGAAAAATTTTGTGTGTTTTAGTAAATGCAATTAATCAGAAGCTGTGCAGATTAACTGGGTAGAGCTACACTGAACACAATGGCATCTGCAGATAAAAAAAATGATAAATTATGATATTATTCCTGCTCTATGATTCATTGGGAAGAACTCAGAAGCCAAGCATTTTCTTCAAAGAAATTATTCAATGAAGACTGAACAGTGACTATAAAACAACAAAACACCTCCTTTGCAATGGTTTTAAATATTGTTGTACATAAAAATCTAATTTATATGGTATTAAAGGCTTTTCTTTGGACTACAAATCATCTTTGAAAAATGCATCTTGTAAACGGTTCATCAGATGCATCTCAAATACTTTTATGATTATTAGTAAATGGAATTAGAGCACCTTGTAGGAGTTTTATTACATTTTGCACAGCTATAATGGATTACAGAGAGGCTCTCACTGCTGTAGCTCAGGCTGCATAGCAACTTCTAAGTCAATACATGTTTTTCATAGGTTCTTTGTTTTTTGGGTAGATACACCATTTTGCTCTGAAATGATCCATGTCTGATGCCAGCTGAAAGTGGGAGCAGTGAAATGGAGCTGCCTCTGTTGGTCAGAAAAGCCCATGGTGTGTGTGAATGACTGGCCTTTACCACCTGTTTTTGTTTATTTTGTTTATTGCTGTGTCTGGCAGGTGGAAGGAGCTCTGCTGCACCCTGAGATGTGTGAGAGAGGGAGGGATTCACCTTAGGTCATGTTGGTGTTACTTGTGGGGTGTTCAAGGTGCCACCAAGCTCCCATGACACACAGTGGTGCCAAGGGAGTCCCTCCAGACCAGTGGCATTCTGGGGTGGCATTTGGGGGCCATCTGTGGTGCCCAAAGCAGTGCTTGACCCTGATATTTATGGGGCTGGATGTAGCCCCCTCTCTGCAGCTGAGCTGGTCAGTGTAGGCTGGGCTGGAGAGAAATTAGTGTGTTTAGGGCATGAATTATTTCAGCTTGGGTGCCTACCTTGTGTCTAGTTAGTGTGCAGCATCATATCTTCCTAAGTACAGAGAGATAGCTTGGGTGGACACTCAAACTTGGTCAGATGAAACTCATGTGTTTAATTTAAACTACTTGTGTGGGTTTTTGCAACAAAAACAACAGAGAAACAGAGCAGGATTCATCCTACCCTTGTTGGAAACCTCCACATGGGATGGATTTATAGGATCAGTAAGGCTGGAAAATACCCCTGCTAACTCAGCACCACCATATTCACCACTAAACCATCTCCAGGTGTCACATTCATGTGTTTTATGAACACTTCCAGTGATGATGACTCCAGCA
Source organism: Leptocoma aspasia (assembly GCA_013399835.1). NCBI lineage: Eukaryota > Metazoa > Chordata > Aves > Passeriformes > Nectariniidae > Leptocoma > Leptocoma aspasia. The sequence goes on from VXAX01004748.1 coordinate 563,392, forward strand.
CGTCCCTGGGCAGCCTGGTCCAATGCTTGACAACCCTTACAGGGAAGAAATTTTTCTAATACCCAATCCAAGCCTCCTCTGGTGCAATTTGAGGCCATTTCCTCTCATCCCTGGCATCTACACATTCTCTCCACTGACTGCAGACAAATCCTGGGTGAGTTGTTTAGGCAGCATAGGGGCCAGCTAAGGTCAAACAGGATAAATCTGAGCTTTACAGGCCTGTAAGAAGATTTCTGCTGCCTAAAGTCTGCAAGTTTTATCCAACTGCATACCGTGTAGTAAAGAAAACTAATTCCTCCAGAACTTGTGTATTTTTGTCCTTAACTTCCCCTAGTTACACCTCTGTGCTGAGGTCCATCTAGAAGCTGGTCTTGGCTTCTGATTTATAGAGATACTTTGAAAATATAAGCCATTATCCAGATAATAAAGCATCTTATCCCAGTAGTGCCTGGCCTAATAGCACTGGTGAAGTTCTTACTGCTCCCGTGTTTTTCCTTGTTCACAAAAGGACCCATGTGCTTGCTAGATGAGTGTTGAAGTAAAGCACCAGCACATAAGTGCTTTGCTGAACAGGGATTGATTATAATACATACTTTGGGGCCTTACTTAATTATGTGTTGGGGACTGCATAATTGGCACCGTACTGAAGACATTTAATAGCTTTCTTCTGATAAATCTGTACATGCACAGCAGTCCTGAACCGTAATTTAGCATGATAATGCCAGCTTCATCAAGGCCTGTGGAAAAAAGCAGAAAGACATTTGGCTCTCTGCATCCTTGTGAGAGGACTGAATTCGTGATTGCAGCCTCTGATCTGATAAAAAGCAGCTCCAGTGTATTTTTCCTTCAGTGTGTTTTGAGCAGAATGAAGGAGGTCCTGCACAGCTGGCAGAGACTGAGCTTCCTAAGGTAGTAAGGTAGACTTTCAGCCACTAGTCAGAGTCAGGCTGACAAACAGTGGCACAAGATAAATTCACTACAGGACTTGAAGAGATTATTATGCCCTCAGTAAGTTTTAAATAGTAGTTCAGTGTGTGATGGGAGACACTGAAGCTTGGTGTAGTAAAAGTTTAAGCCCTCTGCTCTGTATTTTCAGGGTTAATAGAAAGATACAAGACTACCAGAAACTTCACAAAATGTGCATATTTAGGAAGTATTTTCCTTTCCTTGAGAATGAGTTGTGACAGTTTGCTTCTTTTCTTTGTTGCAATACAGAGAGAAAAAGACAAACTCTTGTGCTTTCATTGTGCACAGTGCACACAAGCAGAAAAGGGCAGGAGAGACCCTTGAGGAAGGTGCAAGCTGAGATCTAAAGGCTGCACAGGTCACTCTCCAAATCGAGTCCTGCTGTGGCTGCTGGCTTGTCACTCCCAGCCAGGGACAGGGCTTACAACTTCTCTTCCCTGCTGCTGCCTTTCTTCTCAGTCATCCTGCAGGGCAGCTCCCCTGTGTCTGTGCTGAAAAAAGCTTATCAGATGTGTTGTGTTGGGAAGAAATGTGTTTTTCTTTGCAACTCAGAAAGCATTGAATTTTATGTTTGAATTTTCCCGTGTGTTTCTGGAGCTCAGCTTGTGCTGTGCAGTGCAGGGAAATAAGCCCGTGGAATATTGATACCCCTGGGTCCAGGGCATCCAAGGTGGGTGCAGGGTCCTCTCTACCTCAAAGAGTCTCAAGAAGGAGACAGGTGAAGCAAAAAGTCATGAGATGTTTAAATTTGTTAAGAAAATTGGCAATTTGGCAAGCAAATCCATCCATTTTGAACGTACATCACAAAAGCATGAAACATTTGCTCTGAAGGGTGAGTTTCTACCAGCCAGTGCTTCACAGCTCGTGGGAAGGACGGGGATCTGCTAGCCCTGAGGTCCAGCTGTGGATATTTGTCATGGGGTTCATCCCACTAGCCCACATCTAAGGCCTTGTTAAGAATGATTTTTCCATTGGGGAGAACAGATATTGTTTTACTGTTCATTTACCAGAAATGTTAAAAAAAGCCAAGTTCTTCCCCCCTAAAAATTATAGAAGTATGCAGTGGAGGTTTTATAATGAAAATATTTGACTTAGTTTCAATAAATCTGAAGGCCATTAAGTAGTGAGGTATTTGGTTTATTTTTCTGGTGGTTTTTCCAGGGCTATTCTTATATTGGGTTTGTACGTTGGTGGGACCAATGCATTAGAAGAGATTAAATAACTTTTGTTTATAAACATGCTGCTGACATAAGTATTTTAATATCATTAAGTGGCTGCTCCTCTTCATGAGAGTGTTAAATATCATGCAAAACTGAAACAAATGTTACATCAGGGAACTCTAGGGAGCAGTAAGAAAAATAGTCTTTAAAACAGGAAAACTATAATTTATATTTTACCTGATTTGTTTCCCATGAGATTATCTGGTTTTATAGTCTAAAAAGAGTGATCTTGTCCAAAGGGGAGGCATATTTTACTAAATTTTGTCTTCCCTTAAATCAGGCCCTACTGTTCCTTGAGCAAGGTGGAACAGATGTTAGAACAGCCTAAAAGAAAAAATCTCTGACAGCCCCCTGAAATTAAGCAAATGGGAAGCAATTGCTTAATGGAATGTAAGAAATGGGAAATAATTTTCGAGGGTGGCTTCTTTAGGGGTAAACCCCCCTAACAAGAAACAAAAAAGCCTCAGGAACAATTTCAAGAGGTTTGGGAAGGGTGAAAGCTACAATCCAAAGAGCTGTAGTTGTTCTGTGACTCCTTCATAGCCAAGAGAAGCTCAGCAGTACAGACTCAATCACTATCACAGAGTATCTCCAACAAGAAAGATTGTGTTTGTAAGGTCCTTCCATGGGGAGGAATGGGTTTTTGGGCTAATGGCTCAGATCCAGCAAGTTCCATCTGTTGGTAGATGGGAAGTGTTTGGGCTCTTGAGAGAGCTCTTGGGCTCTTGAGACAGCAGGAGTTGCATGAAGGTGTGTAGGCAGGGCACAGGGATGTCTCCATGTCCTCCTCATCCCACAAAATTTCCTGGGTCCCAGCATTCCCCATTATTGCATCTCTCAGCAGGAGCACACAGGATGAATGGCAGGCACCTAAATTTAATGCAGGGTGTACTGCAAACAAAGTATGAGGCATATAAATTTGTTGAGAGCTAAGGAGCTAATAGAGAATCACAAAATTTCTGGGACTAGACAGAGATGAGGATTAAAGAGTTGTGAATTATTAACTTCTCTCTCCACTGCTCCTTGCCTGCCTACGTGTGACTTGCACCCACCTCAGATTATAGAATCTGCCATAAAAATTAAATTGCACTGCTAAGAGCCTTGCCTGCCTACGTGTGACTTGCACCCACCTCAGATTATAGAATCTGCCATAAAAATTAAATTGCACTGCTAAGAGCATTCCAAGGACAAAGAAAAAACATTGAAGGATGCACCCTGCATCCCTGCAGATGCTGGTGCTCCATATATTGACTCAGCAGTTCAGATTTGCACCTGCTGCAGGTGGTGACAATCTCATTGTTCCTCTGGTCCCTGCATCTCCCTTGCAGAGTGTCCCTTCTGATACTTTCCTGTGAGGAAAAAAAGTCTGTGTAAATGAGCACAGCTCCATTAGTCTGATATAGCCAGCCCATGTGAGATATTCACAGCTCTCACACAACCCTCTGGCTCTGTGTCCCCAGTTTTCCCCCACTGAAATTGTCCCTCTTCATGTACCTGGATGACGCTTCCCTCTTGCCAGCCAGATGGGATATTTTTGCCCAGCTTGGCCATGAGAAGGGATCAGGTGCTGTTGAACAGATTCACCCCCTGCCTTAGCTGCAAGCATTTAGGGTACAAGAGGGCAACAACCCAGACCTGTCTCTTCCCTGCATCCCAGCTACCTGCTGTGCTTGTCAGAAGCTGAGTTGAATCCATGAGAATGACATATGACCCTTTTATTGCCAGCTGAATTTCCAGCTGTCAGTACATCCTGCTGTAGCCTGATCTGCTGCTCCCAGCCTGGCATTGAAATGCCCAGACAGGTGGTGCAACCCAGCACTCACTTATGGGACGTGAGTTTGAGCTTGCATGACTTTAATTTTCCCCTGCCTCCTGTGCTATTCCTTCTCCTTCGTGCTGCTGTTACTAAAAAAGCAGAGTCAGGGATTGCTCTTGCAGCAGATTTCAGGGTGAAAACAGCCCATTGACAAATGGTGCTAAGTCTCACAGAGCTGTCTGTGTTCTGCTTTGCTCAGCTGTGCTATCAGTTGTTTCTGGTTTTGTTATTATCAGGCTACTACAGAGACCTTAGCATAAGGGGCAATGTAAATTAAAGACAAAGAGGTGTACCCAATAATTCATTGCCTTTCTCACTTCTAATTTGGCATTGAGAGAATATCACTTCCTGATACAACATTTGGATCCTGGCCAAACACTAAATTTAGGTATTTGTTGTCCCCTATTTACCATTTGCATGAGGAGATAAATATTGCTCATTCATTGAGTCACTGTTATTACCTTAGAAATAGCTCAGCTGCCCTAAAAGCTTACCCCTTAATTGAAATGGGTGAAAGGTGTGTCAAGTACAGAAAGCAAAGTAGCCACCAGAGGGGATGCCATGCCCTTTCCTTGCATACAACTTTATTAATTCTTATTGTTTCATGCCTGGAGGAAACTGTTGCAGACAACTTCTAGGTAAATATCGTAGGGCATGATTTAATTTTTAATACTGGAGGCTACGACACAGCATTTATTATCCCTTTCTTAGCTATTGCAATCTGTTTTTCCTGACAGGCACAGATCCCAGGGTAGTTTATCTCACAAGGACATTGATAATGGGGAAGCGCCTTCCTCGGAATAGGAGCTCTTTGTGGGAAGATGAACAAAAGAGCTTCTCCTTAGCACTGTTCCCTTCTCTCACTGACTCTGATAAGCCAAAGGCAGGGGTGGATCACAGCTTGTGCACAGGAGGTTGTCTGCAAGGTTCCAGGGAATTGTGGCAGCCTGTAGCTATGGGTATACCACGGTCAGTGCCTGGGGGTTGGACAGGAGAGACAGGAATATTTGTCTCCGGTGCTTCATTCTGAGTATCTTCATGCACTACTGCAGATGTCCCCAGCTGATGCTTTACGACTGACGTTGCAGTGTTTAAGTGATGAGTAAATCATGGACTGGCCCAAGAAGTCACCACAGTTGTGAGTGAGGTTCATAACGAGCAGCCACTGCCTGTCTTCCTCAATCGCTTTGGCTCACTTCTGACTCGTACTTCTGCATCCTTATGTGCCATTCCAACTCCACTTCGCACATCACCCCCATCCCTTGGAAAAGACTCCTCTACCCCATTTCAAGGGCTGTGTTTTTGTTGTCTCTTTGGTTTTACTTCAACATTTTTGCCTGCTTCTGTGCCTCACACTAGCTGCTAGACATGCATTCCTCCAGCAGACAACATGTCACTTCCTCAGCACCCTTATTCACAAGATGTACCTCCTGAATTCCGGTTCAAAGCTTTGGGTTTGGGTTTTTTCTCTTCTCTACCCCTCCAGTTTTCCTTGTTGTAAGAATTATCTTTGCTCTGTGTTTTTGTAGAGCCACAGACAAGGAAGGTTGGTTTGACAGTGGCTCTGGCTGCTTCTGCATGTGGGTGAGCCACAAGTAGTCCCTCCTGGTCATGCCTCAGGTTTTGGCTTTTATATTTTTCAGATTCTGTACTGCTCTAGTGTGTAGGTCTGAGCTTCATATTAAGAGATAGTAAGCTCTCTTCACAGAGTAGGTAGGCAAAACAATTCCTTCTCTAGCTGGGGACTAAGGTCAAATGATCCAAATCTCAGGCCCAAGAGCATAAACAACGGCAGAATGAAGAGAGAATAACAAGAATGGGACTTCATAACCTAAAGCTGGAATTGGACAATTAACTCCAATATACAAATGGAGCAGAAGTTATAAAAGTGACAGACCCCATCACTGGTGTCCATTTTGTGACCATTTTGGTTCATCTTGGGTCCAGCCCTGGCTGGGCTCTTGTGCTGCCCAAGGTGGATCCATCGAGGAAATCCTTTTAATAAATCCCTGCTTTATTCTTTAACTCTGTCCAGCCTCTGCTCTAGATCAGCCTTCACAAGGCATCACTGGAGCCAGAGGAGTGTCAAAGCCATGACCTGGTGTAAATGCACAGCTGAGGCTGTGGCTGTATCCCTGCCATTTCTTTTCCTTGCTGCTAATGTGCAGGAGCTCTGCTAGGAAGATTATACAGCTTTCATATGTGGGTCAGTTTTTCAGTAGTTTCTACTACTCAGAGCTGTTCCGAAGCCGCAAAGTGAATTTTGTTTGCAAACCACGTGAGCCTCTTGCTTGTTTTTCTGGCAGGTGCAGGGAAGACACGGCCCACTTGTTTGCTTCCTCGTTTCTATGCAAGAGCATGGTGACATCTGCTCTGCTTGACATTGTCTGTGCTGTGTGCAGGATGCTGAAACGTGGATTTTATGACTGCTGCCTCTCTGGGAACTCCAAGAAAATTAGATATTTGTCTCATGAGGTTAATCTGGTGGGGAAAAGCATTTAAATAACTGCATGAGGCTGCAGTCATGCTGTTCTTATCCTTTAAAATGAGAAAACAGGTTGCTTTGCTTTTGTGCCTGGATTTTGTCTTGTACCCAGGCTGGTGCTTAGCACTGACAAAAAGAGGAGAGGTTGATTTCCACAGAGCTCTGGGCAGCATTTATTCCAGTGCCTATGTACCAGTCTGAACACCCAATAAAAGCACTTTGGAGATACTTAAATTTATATGAGCACCAGGGAGCTTTGGCTATGGCTCTTTCTGCACACACCTGTGCTGCTGCACACAGGCCTGGAAATGATTTGCCTGAATTTGACAGAATTTGCTGTGTTTGTGTTAGGAAAGACCCTTCAGAGGAGCTGATGTTGGTTACCCGCTTTAGCCTCATACTATGATAGATTTTATTTCAAACCAAACTTAACCTGTTGCTCTGGAGTGAGTTTTTCCACTTTATAAATAGTTTGAAGGTCTTCAAAGGGGCAGCCCTTGGTTTGTTACCCTACACCCTATTTGGGAGTGGGATTTGTTCTGCTTTTGGTGAACACCTGGGGGAGAGCTTCTGTTGTAGTTTCCTCCAGAGGAGATTTGTTTCACACATGCCAACACTGTGCTGCAGACCAAAATAATGGGGATTTACTTGAGAACCTCCTTGCTGCTTTGAACCAAAGAGAATACCCTAATGCAGACCCAACCAGCATGAGTTAGACATGACTGGGAGTTTTTCCACATGTGCCCTATCCATACTAACTAGAATAAATCCACCAGCTCCCACCTTCCCTGTTCTTTGGCTGCAAATGGGAAAAAGGAAATTAAGAAAGCTGTGGCACTTAGGAATTGTACTGGAGGTGAGTTGTAAACACTTTCTTTGTGACTGGGCGGGGTGAGCTGCGCTCTTGTCACCTCAAAGATGTAGGGGATGGGCAGCCAAGTCTGGGATCTGGCCCAAGTACCAGGACAGAAAAAAGAGCACCAAAATCTGCACTAGGAACTGCTGAACCACATTGAACCTGTATTTCTGGGCAGATTTTATAGTATTTATCTCTCTCTTTCTTTCTTCCCACCCCCATCCGCCTTTTAATTCATAGTGGTTTAGGCTTTTCATTTAAAGTTTGAAATTATCCTAAGAGAATGCTTTGAATGAACACCATTTTCCAGTAGAAGGCCTTTATTAAACCTTTTTGATTAGCCTTTTTGATTGTTGAATTTTAAAAGATTTCCTCTTGGCATGGTAATTCAGGCTTTAAGAAGGAAATTTCTTATGAAAGGACTCAGTGGTTGGTTATAAAAAAATGCAAACAGATGTGGTTAGCAATAAAATCGCACCATGATGTCTTTTAATTCCATATTAATATGTAATTGAGTAATAAAATAGTGGCCTAATGTTGTGCATGCTGCAGTTTTACATACCCATAATTTATCCTGTAATGTTACCTGGCTTTCCTAATGTCATCCCAGTATAAAATTGGAATTTCATTATTGGAATTAAATTCTATTTCTACTACACTTTATATCTGAGTCTGCCAGGCAGCACTGAAAACCTTCAGGACAATTTACTAGAAACTAAAATTGCTGTTTTTCTTTCAGCATAAGACACAAATTAGACAAAACTGCATCTTCCACTAATGTGGATAATATACAGAAGCAGAGCTCTATTAAAAAAAAGGGCTTTATTTATAATTAGAGTAGGATAACCACTAAGCCTATAAAGCCATCATCCAGAGTTGATAGTGGGATTTTTATGTCACAGATATTCTGTGTTTTTTAGGAATCTGTAATCATTCAAAAGCTGTACAAAGCCCTGGAAGCTCTTTAGAAGAATTTCTTACCAATCTATTTTGAATGCATTTGAAACAGATTTAATTTACAGTGATCTTTCAGCAAAGCTTCTCTGTAGATTCAGTTCCCTCTGGCTCACTCTTATATCTAAATCTATCTTACAGAACAATCTTCCTGTTTTTAATGATAGCCAAAATAAATACATAATTATGCTTGTTCCTGTAAGTCACGACCATTTCCATAGGATGAAACAATACATGTGGGATTTGTTTGAATTTGATGTTAACACAGTCACTGTTGCAGCTCCAAGTGCTCTGCAGACAGAATGCTTTTGACTTCAGAAAAAAAATTAAATTAAATCCACAAAACAGAGACCATCAGATAATTCCAAGGCTCTTTTGTTATCTCTAAGCTGGGCTTTTTTAGAGATGCCTCAGTGAGGCACAGGGTTTCTGAACTGTAGATTTTACTAATTTTCAACACCACATTAAGAAAAAACCACAGAGCAAATGTAATATGGATACTTAATTTGTGGATCTAGCAAACCATAAATGTTGCATTTAGAAGCAGAGGTAGGTTAGCTTTTTAGCAGGAGCTGGTGTTAGCTGAAGAGTTTTACTGGAAAATGAGGTTTTCTTTTGAAAATACTCCTTCAGCAAAGCTGTGTTGGCAGAGGCAAAGGATTTGGGAAGCATTGTGGGCTCTGTGTGTGGCACCAGGGGGTGGATCCTGGTCTGATGTCTCCTCCAAAATGTAACCTGAGACCTTTGGGGCCTCACTGGCGTTTTGCCAACCGAGCATAATGAACATGATTATGAGAAAAGGCCTTATTTTAGACATTCTCCTAGGAAAACAGCATTTCCCTTGGTAAATCACAAGTATTTTATCTCAAATGTATATTTCTGCCGCTTTGAAATGTACTGTCAGTCACCACAAGCCTCAATTTATTGGTGAAAATGCTGCATGTTATCAGTTTTTATATATTTCAGAACATTTTGTTTTCTTAAACCTAGTCATAAAAATCCATACCTCTTCCACTGACAATTTTAATAGAAGTTCAGCCTTAGCAGAATCCGTATTCAGCAAGATGCTGCATCTGCCCAAATCCTTTCACAGAGAAAAATATTCTTTCTGTGGCTGCATTAGAGATAGGAAAGGATGTAATAAATTCCACATGTTTTAAAAAAGTTGGAGGAAACTGATGTTGAGGGTTCTGGAAGATTGTGTGTGCTCACTGTACCGAGCCAGTAGGTACAATGTATTTCTAAAAAAACATGTTCAGATCCAACCTTGTATTAAGGTTTGGCCTCTCAGTGTTCAGGACCTTAAAAGTCAACTTTTTTTTCTTCCCAGAGAAAAAGACTGATTCAGGGTAAGTTTATCTTATTTGATGTGAAATCAGGTGTTCAGTAGCCAGCTCATGCCACAGAATGAAATAATTTTTACAGAATGAAATTATTTTTGACTTTTTTTTTCCCTGAGATGTTTTTAAATAAGTTGCACATCTGACTAAAGAATTTATTCTGTAATTTGTTGGTTTTTTTTTTTTGTTATAATTTGCTCTTCACTGAATCTTTTGTGTCACAGACTTGAGCACATCCCAGATGAGATTATGCTACTCCTATGACAGCACCTTGAAATTTTTAGCATGCAATTTTAACACATAATTACTATTCAGTCAAAAGTGTCTTTGCACTATCTTCATCTTTGCCACTGTGAAGAAAATGTAACCCTCACCTTGTCTCTATAGAAAGAGGTAATTTTTGGAAAATATTTGAGATCCTTTCAATATATATGTAATTATCTGTGTGGATGTGCCTGAACATTTTGCTGTGCTGAAGGCTGACAAATGGATTTCCTGTAATTTTGAAATTCCCCTGGCACATGACAAGTGACTGAAAAGTGGAGTTACATAAACTTCCAGATCAAAGGATGCTTCTCTCAGGGTGCTCTGCTGTGTGACACTGTGTGGGAATGAAGCACCTGACTGGAAGCAAATATTTATTCTTGTTTTCCTTTGAAGATTAAACATACTAAAAATAGCATCTCCAAGTGAGGTTGCATTTTTGAAGTCTCAGCCATTTATTTGACTACAGTAACCTTTTTACACCTGCAGCTATTCTGAATGAAGTTTCACTGCTTCCTGGCAGATCACCAGACAATGGATTGTTTCTTTTTGAAGCACAAAGAAGCACAAGCTGTTTTGAGAGTAATTTTTGTAAATCCATTATGTCAAGGATTAGTGGCAGCAGCAGAGAAAGAATAAGCTCTTTTCAGACTTTTTTTTTTTTTTTTTTGGAAATGGTTTATATACATGTGTAAGGTATATGAAGGAAGAGCTGATAGATTTTGGCACAAAACTGTGAAGATGCATCCTGTTACCTTTAAGTTGTGTTCTCCAAGGTTCACACTCCACCTTTGCTGTTGTTCTTGGAGTATCCATATAAGTGACTGTGGGTAATGCTAAAGGACACTTCTATCCTTTCTGTAGCCCTGTCATTTTATATCTCCTCCAAGGACCTTGGCAACAAAGTGTTTCAACTGTTTTGCTGTCAAAAACTGTAGAAGTTTTAAACATCTGCCCCCTTTGCATGCTGCCTTTTGATGATCCACCATGAGCAACCAAGAAACTCTGCCTGCCTAAACTTCAGTAAGCCTTAAGGCAATTATTGCTTCCCTCAGTGATCCATGGAAAATCATCTCTCTGCCCATTTAAGAAAATGCAAAGCTTTTCCTCCTTTCAGGGCTTATGCCTTGCCTTGCTGATGGGATGGTAACACCCCTGGTGTTGGTCATAAGCCCTTTAAGGCTCTAATGCAACCAAGTGTAAATACATCAATAATCCACTTATTTGACTTCATCTGCCTGTGCTCCCTCTGTGTTGGCTTAGAGCTTCCCAGGCACTCTGGGACTGGTGCTCACCATGGGCAGTCAGTCCATGGCTGAAATAGTTTTTGGAAAGTAAAAGAGAGTGTGCATATGGTAATATTTATGCACTAATCTTCTTTTCTAGCCAGGCTGAGGCTACTCTAGGCAATTATCTCACAGTTGATTATTTTTTTAACATGTCAGTAGTGGCTGAAATTTTATCAGTTTTAAGTTTCTAGTGATGTTTGTGATCCATTGTTCCTTAAAGTGTTACATGAATAAATGATTTCGCCTAGAATCTAACATGGTGAACTTGATATCGAGCACTAAAGTGTCTTATTTTAATAAGACACTTATATTTCAGTCTTTCCTGAAATCCAACTTTCTATATGTGATGAAATTGTCAGATTTTTCTTCCTGACAGTCACCTATGCTGTATCCTTTGTTGTTTATACATCTTTTTTTTTTAGTTTTATTTGAAAAGTATCAGTAAACTTATTTTGCTGCCTACAATGTATTTAATAATTTTAGGTGACATGCAAGTGTCATCCGAAGAGGTGGACACTGAAGGAGGAATCAATAGTGTTCCCTTCCTCGCAAGGCACAATTGCTACTTCAGGGATGTTAACTGCAGATTGAATGTCAACAGTGGATGCAATCTAATGGGATATTCTCCTGAGCTTCCCAGATCCACAGGTGTTTCCATCTCCTGATGCCACCAAAGCTTTGTTAAGAAGGAAATGCCACGGGTGAAAAATTCTCAGAACTACTGAAGTGGTTTCTTGCTAAAAGTACTTTTGAATGTAATAAAAAAACTGAGCATTGGGATTCTAGTGAGGGAAACTTCATGGAAACTGAGAGGAGCTGCAAGCTGGTCACCAGCAGGTAAGCTGCAGTACTTCTCTCAGAAATAAAATGTGTACTTGTGAAGACAAGCGCTAATGGACTGTTGGGTAAGTGCAATAGATGAGGATGGACAAGCAGAAAACAACTTGGTGAAGTTGATGGGTGGAAGGATTTCTACTGTTGCCCATATAAATACTGCAGAAATGTTCTGTCCCAGCAGTTATTAAAACTGTACATTAAATCAAGTAAAATAAAACCAGAATACTGTTAACATCAGCAACAGAAAATGTTGCATTAATCAGAAATGAGCCTTTGCTAACGTCTTCCTAACTCCAGATTTCCCAGAAGGACGAGTTGAAGCTTCACAGGTGAGAAATGACATCTAAGTATAAGAGATGATCTTGCTTTGAAACATATCACAATTACATCTTTTTTTGCTAAATTATCAAGAGAGACAAAAGTAGTTCATCAACTATACCAGAAGTACTAATAAATTATTTGATTGATACCATACGTAAGTGCAGGTGAAAAAAAAATATACTGAAAGAGCATTCTGCTTTTATTTCCTCTGGTCACTAGTACGGTTTTACTAAAAACAGTGATGCCATCATTCCCTTAGTGTATTAATGAATTAACTGTACTGTTCCATGGGATTTAGCTATTGAAACTCAGGATTTGTTTCATAACAAGATGTTGTGTTTACAAGAAACATTAATCTTGTGTGTTTGCTGCTCCAGCTCTGAGTCACTTAACAGAGAGGTGGGCGAGTGTGGGTGCTTATTTCACACTGAGGTGGATAACTCTGTTGGTTGACTAATTTACCTGATTGTTAATGCTGGAAAGAGTAAACAGAGAAAAGTCAACATCACAGCACTGTATCTGCAGAACAGCATTTAGAGAAATATTTTTTCCATTTCTGCTTTACAGATACCAGAAAAAGTTGCAAAAGCTGAGAGGGAGCAAAGAATCTGCATGCTCACATATATTATTTGATGGTTATAGGTCTGTCCCACTTATAGAACAAGTGTGGTTGAAACAAGAAGTGCTGTTAACAAGGCATTAGGAGAATGGGATGTTTCTGACCATTAGAAATCCATGAAGACACAGAAAGTCATAGAATTTATTTAGTGTTCAGTATTTACAAGAAAACGTCAATTAGAGATGCTGAGAAATGAAAGAAGGGATAAACACAAACATTATTTCAAGAACACAGGTGCAGATTATAAATCTCAACAGCAAGTTCTTTCTAGAACTTGCCATGTTCTAGCTAGAAAAATTGGGGGGAAAATGGTTGGATAGATGTGGTGTGAACATCATCTTGTGATGTACTTATGAGCCCCTCTGATTCCAGTTAAGGGGGAGTGCTGGAAGGAAGGAGAACTTCTACCTTGTGGCCTGCGGACTTGTGCTCCAGTGGTTTTCTCCATGTGCTGTTAAGATCAGGTCATGGATACAGGACAGTCAATCAGTGCTGGAGAAACAGGGAGTCTTGGGCTCTCTGCCTTGTGTTCAGCCATGGTAATCACTGCCTCGTGTAGTAAAAGAGGGAAGAGACTTGGACAGGATTTATTGACCTCAAAGAATTCACATTCTTTTTTTTTTTTTTTTTTTTTTTTTTAAAACAGCTGCATGGAAAACCCTGGTTTTTCCTGCTTGGCTTTTCAGGGGACTTTGATAAATGGGACCTTAGCACAGATTTTGCTGGTGAGAGAGAGCTGGCAAACTGCAAACCTTTCACAATGCCAGTGTCAGTGACTGCCTTTACCAACCCTCCTGTGCCAAACGGGGTGAATGTGACCCTGGTCACCCTGCTCCTGCCTGTGGGGTGTGCAGACCCAGCCTGTTCCTGGCTGGGGGAACACAGTGGTGGGCACGACACCTGAACTGGGGATGCTGATGGAAATTGCTGGGGTAGGTCAAGGTAGCCAGCTGCAAAACTGCCTTGGAGACTGTGAAATGCATCTCTCCCCATTTTGGACAGATCAGTGGATGCAGGTGCACTGGCAAAGCACCTGGGGGTATAGTGATGCACAGGTGTTACCAATCAAAAGGCTGATGCTGAGGAGGTAAAGAGCTCATTAGATTATTTCAATGAATAAGGTAGCACAAGAGGGAGGAAGTGTTTGAAGTATTTATCAAGTGTCTTACAAGTGCCTTACCAAATGTCTGACAGTCTTTTATCAGAAGAAAATACTGGGTTATGCCACTTGAAAAAAAGAGTATATTATAAATTTTTAGTTCTTTGTATGTATTAAACCTCTCCTTTTGAGTAATTAGCACTACGTTTTAAGAGCAAAACTAAATTTATTGCAAGATTAAAGGTAATCACCTTACTGCTTCTGAGCTATACTTCAGGGAGGGACATCCTACCTAAATCATCTTTGTACCTATAGAAAAATTCAAAGAGCATTCTCAGACTTGGCCTCAACATGTAAAGTCATAGCAACAACTATGTTTTCTGAAGTGGATTCATTGGTGACCACCAGAGCTTTCTTTCTGCTGCATGGCATTTCCTTACTGAATTCAGGAGTACTTACTGGGAGCATATAAATTTTTCAGAAGATTTAAGTGGGAAGCTAAACCCTTATTTTTTAGTTTATGCTGTCAATTCAATGAGGAATTATCCAATTCTACAGAATTGGACAATTTTGTAGAAAAAGAGCTTCCCCCATTTTTCTTCACATTACCTGCTGTTGGAACATGAGGTAGGTAAATTCACACACCATTTACCCATTTACAGGATTGTAAATCTGTTGGCAATGCCATGAACCAATTTCTGCCTATTTTTTTTTTAATATCTGTGTATGTGTGTGTTTTAAGGATTTCTGTAGTTCAGAGCAAACTTCCAGACTTTGGAGGTTTATTCCTGTCTCACTGGGGTTGGTGGGTGTGGTGCTATTGATTCCCACAGAGGGAAGGCTGAACTGTCCAGAACACAGCTCTGGGTCTGCCCCTCTGCTGTTTTCCCAGTGCTGGCAGAGGGATGATGTGGATGAGAGCAGAGTGGGGGGTTTGAAAGCACCAACTGAGACATTGATTTTAGTTTTAGGTCAAAAATTACTCTTCTCTAGGTACCTAACGGGAAATCCTTATGTGATGGCAGGCACTTAGCTAGGGTTTAGCCGTCCATCCTCACTGAGCAAAATAAAATGCACTTCATAAAGTGTATTCCCTGGGTGACTCCTGCTGAGCTAAATGGGACTAAAGCAAATAATTAAAGTTTCTCTTTGTAGCATTTTTTCACCCTGACCAATGTATTTGGTGGCTACTGAAAGTATTATTTTTTAGCATGGCATCCTAGCAGGTACAACAAGCTTTCATCTCCTTGCACTTCTGATAGCAGCTTTTCCCCACTGTACTTCAGATGTGTGTGAGGTAAGCCTCTTTAATTTGGCAAAAGTAGATATCTGCAAAAGTATTTTAATTATTTTAAGATGAGTTGTCATAAAAGCTTGCTGCCAACCTCCTTAGGGTTTCTGTTTAGTTCTTATCACTGAGAGAACATTGTTCTTTTACATGAGATGGAGAACAGAACGTTTAGGAAAGAAATAATGAACTTTTTATTTCTTTATAGTTTATTTTTTAAGCCTAAATATTACTGTAGTGGATACTTTCCATGGCACTGATAATAACAATGAAAGATCAGCCATAGATCATAGACTATTGTGATGTAATGGATAATATATTAAATACATTCAATACTGCACTGTCTTTTACTCTGAGTCAAGTTTAAATTACATGTGACATTCTGATCAGTGAGAGGATTTTGACTTAAATGTCTCATTATTTCCTAATAGAACAATAAATACTAATGCAGGTGTTCCTAGGTAGTAACTGTCTTCGGAATATGGTCTGACTGTAGAATGCTTTAGTTCATAATAACATTTAATGTATTTCTATATTAACACCAGCAGAAACAAAGGTGTGGCAATCCACAGCTGATCCTGAGGTCTGTGATAATCCTGGGTTTAGCCTAGTGTTAACCCAACCCTCATCTGCTGCATGAGATGGAAGGAATTGAGCTCTTGTCAATGCAGTTAAACCCCTTAGGTGTGAAGGGTTTTGTCTGTGAGTGTTGTATGATGACAACTTCAGTCAACTAAAGAGGAACATACTGGAAATCTTGTTTTTCACAGGCAAGCACAAGACTGTCCTGTGAGTGTGTGCAGCCTCTGCTGGCGCCTGTTAGGCCACACTGAGCCAATGGCCAGTGTCACATCTCCTGCTCAGACTTTGCTCAGTTCACATGCTCAGACCTTTGCTTCCCTTGTGCATTAAACATGTCTAGCCTGCTTTAAGCTCTTGTCACAGTTTGATTAATGAGCGTATAAAACTCAGATCTTGTGAGATAGCAAGATGGAGTGATAGCAAGAATGAGTGAGTTTCTGTCAAAATGTGTAAAGCAGAGCTAAAGAAAGTTTGCATCTGACTCTGAAGCTTTAAAGGTTTAAAGAAGCATATGCACAACATCTGTTAAGAATCAGTGGGGAAAGCCTCAATTTCAGCTGCATGCATGGCTCCAAAATGATTTCTCTTAATAAATTAAGGGCTTGGCTTTGCTAAATTGATTCCAAATATACCAGGGTGAAGAACAGCATCTTGCCTAATGAAGTTGTGTAAACGGCTGAAGAAAATTGTCACTGGGACTTTGTTTAAAGAAGTGGAAGAAGATTTTGACTGAAAAGCTAAGTACACAACAAGATATGTAATTAGGAGAAGATGAGTTAATATTTAATACTTTAATTTGGATTACTTGTAGCTAGGGAAAGAGGGGAAATTTTGTGTTTCTTGAGAAAACTGGAATGTACCATCTGAAGCTTTTTATTCACAGAAACAATTATTTTCCATTGGAGCTGGCATTTTGACTGTCTGCTCTGGCTGTCAGTTTGTGCTGCAGCTCTGTATGTTTCCCCTCAGTGCAAGTTTGGTGTTTTGGTGGTCCTGTCTCCTCACTGAGTAGCTGTGAGTGTGTCAACACTGACTTTTTAATCCACTGTTGCTGAATCGATGGCCATCTTAATCCCCTTTGTGCTCAAATTGAGGCCAATGGATTCTGAAATGAAGAAATCAATAGGCAGTTGATGTCTTGGAGGAGATGAAAAATGAAACTTGACTTGTGAAATAGTGTTACAATATATACATAAATATGATGGTGAAAATGGCCTTCAAACAATTTGCTACACCTTTACCAGAAAACTGCTTGCATGTTTGCTAGATCAAGCAGAATTTGCTGATGGTTTTGCACCATTTTGTAGACAGGTCACAGTCTTTGCCAGTTTTTCTGTCCTTTTCTCAGTTTGATGTGTTTTAGTATGGTTTTTTATTTTTATAATTTGCCTGTTATTCTGACACTGCACATTGTTCTGAGCCTGCCAACATCTCCTCTCATCTCACAACTTTCTCTTTTTATCTTTCTCTTGCTTCTGGCATCCTTCTGCCTTTTGTGCAGTACACCACACTTTTTGAATCATTATCTTGTGTGTGCTAATCCTTCTTAAAATCTCATAAGTTTTCTAAGGCTCTAATAAAAATCCCTTAGGTATTAACCAAACCTTTTAAGACTGGTTGATGCCTCTTGTGTTGACAACGGCAACTTCTGGATGAGTCTTGGCTGCTTTCCTTGAATATTATAATTCATTAAACTTGAAGATTTTGCTGGTGATTACCCTTTTTGTGCTCTAGCCTGCAAACCCTAAATATTAGTAAAATTGTCTTATGGGTTGGCGTGAGTTAATTCACTAGTGCTGAGCCCACAGGCCTTGAGAAGAGCTGCAGAGGTGAGATCCAAGCAGGTCTAAAAACACAGCAGTGTTCTCTGTGACTGAGGAAACTGAAATCTTGGTTTCCTGTGGCTTTATATTGTGTGGTTGGATTATCTTCCAGAAAACTGAGTGCAGGCTCTGACTGAAACTTTTCCTGGATTTCTAACAGCGTTTGTAGCACTCTGTGCTCAGGGGATTCTCTGATGTCTGACTCCATAATTAAAGTAGTGCTGATCTAATTTCTTTCCTCTGCATTGGAACCTCTTTTCACAAAACTTTCAGGGTCTAAATTCATCTAAGCCTTCAGTTCCCCTTTTCACTTTTCACTGAATCTGGCTGAGTGGTTCTGATGTTAAGAGAATGCACAAAGGCAGTGGGATTGCTCAACCCCTTTTTGTCTCAAATCAGGCTTACAAAAATGGTTGGAGCAGGACTCATGGTTCAAATCTTTTGAAAATTGATGGCTGTTTCTTAGTTATGGGAGTGGGTGGAGGATTGTCTACAAAAGTTTCTGCTTGTCCTTTGGTGTAAAGAGTTGGTAACTCTTGAGAGAACTTTCTGGTAAGCATGCATTGGAAACCACCTTGGTGTGTCAGAAGGTGCAGGGAACAAGGCTTATTCTTGTTTTACATGTATCATGTTAAGACAGTTCAATTCTAAGCAAAAAATGGGAAATAAAACTTTGTAGCAAAATTAAAATATACCAACCCTTTCCACAGAGACTTATTTCCTAATTCCTATAGAATTATTCCTTACAGAATTAGAAAGCATTGCAAATTTGTTTATAAATGTTGTAAAAGAGCAAGAATGTAATTCTGGAAATTATCAGAGAGAAATACAGGTTTTTAAGCAGCCAGAGGAGACTTGTACGTTTGATTTGAAAGAGATTCTGCTTATGTGGGTAGAGTTCACATCTGGCTTTCATAGTTACTGGACAGCACAGAGGAGCCTTCTCACTTTGGTTTAGGAACTTGCTCTGAACAGGGAAACCACAAAAGGGGTTTGGCAGCGTTTGGGTACTGGCAGAGAGTGGGAAGGAGTGGGTTGCTCTCGTGTGTAGGTAGGAAATAAAATACTCATGTCTGTCCATCCAAGAATGATGACTGTGGAAATAGTTTGATTACAGTTTGGTTAGACTCTCTGATGAACCCAGGTGATGGTGCAAAGTTAAATTTTTCCCATTCCTGTGTATTGGACTTGAACAGGCTTTGAAGCAAGCCTTCCAGTGCTGAAATCCCAGCTGATGGTTAATGCCATGGTGGCTGCTGTGAGGAACCACTTGGAAACCAATTTCTGAGGTGCTTTCTGAACACAGCATTATTTTCCTCTGCAGAAACACAGAGAAAAAGAGTGCCTGTAAATGTACATTGAGATTTAGGCAAATCTGTGTTGCATTAAGTCTCCCTGATTTAATGTTATTTTCCCCAGACATTGCATTTTAGGAAGATTTTTTAATTGGAAGGGGTGGCCAAAGCCTTTTAGTAATTTGTAAATACCCTATAGTGATACATTATTCTCTCCTGAAAATTTGCTTTTATTTCCTATTGGAATTTGTTTCACTTTGACATTGGACCTTGTTATGCCTTTGTCTGCTGACCTGAAGATCTTGTTAAGTCAGAAAAATCTCTTTCTTAGAGTAGGTATTTATAGATTAATTCATCACTTAAGCCAAACTGAGCATTTTTAAAACTCTTGGTGGAAAGTTGAGTTTACAGACCTTGAATCATTGTTTTCTTATCCTTTATGAACCCTTGCTTGACCTCTGCACTCTCAGAATGATGAGAGAAATGTAATGGACTGAACTCCAGTCATAATGTCTCTATGGTCTCATAAGCCAGCAGTCGTATACTCCCATGGGATATTTCTATTTTTAGATTTCACAGTTCTACAGCCACCCTAGATGTTGTTAACCTAAGTTATAGAGAGATGTATTTTTGGGGGGGGGGCTCAATAATTCAATGCTTTGTTTCTTAAGTTTCATGGGTACTTTAAGGTAAACTGTAGCATTTTTCTTTCCATCCTCTCCTCTTGTTTATCTGAAAATTTCACAGAAATTAACTTTTCAAGTGAGCAGTACATGTTTAGAGATAGAAAAATATCCCAAAAGAATTTGCTTTCCACTCTTTGTGGTACCCCAGCCATGTCTTAAAAGCCAGTGAAGGAGCAGTCTCAGATTCAGAAGAAGTCAGCAGACAACTACTCATTATTCCTCATTATTTTATTGTATGTTCCTTATTCTGGTATTATCAGGCAGCAGAGTTAAAACAGTTTTTTAGTCTTCCTTTTTGTCAAAGCACTCCAGCCCAACACACTCCAAGGAAAGGATCTCAGTAACAGAGTTAAGGGAGCTATCAAGTTTTTCCTCTCTCTGGGCAATAAGCAAAGGCATTTTCCCATTATTTCTCTTTAGTGTTAGCACATTAATCTGAAACCAGAAAGAAAAGACAAGCAAGTACTAAGGGTGATAAGGGATTTGCTGATGTTTCATGAAGGCAGCTAGATTGCAGCAATACAGCTGGGAAATAGGAATACTAAAGTCTACTCTAAACTCTATTTTACAATAATGACTCACAAAATATCAGTTCTTTGCTTTAAGACATTGTGGCTGTATAGTAACTATGCATTTCCACAGAAAGTATCTCTAAGTTGAGTACTAAGACTAACTTATCAAATTGAGAGGAAATGAAGGAAAGAGATTATTTTTTTAGCTCAAATGTGATTTTTCTGACCCCAGATTTTTGAGTAAAAATTGAAGATAAATCTTAAGGAAAGAAAAAAAGTTGACTATAAATGTAATAAGTTGCTAGAGCCTTTTACGAACCCTCAGTACAAACAATATTTCTTGTGATAGCTTTGAAGATGGAATTTGTGTCATATTTCATGTGCTGATGCATACAACAGTGGCTGTAGTACATGACAAATATTTCTCTTTTTTTTTTCTTAGAAAACCTACATCCCATCAATACAAAAACCTACCACCTGGAATGCCTATTTCACTTTTTCTTTTTCACTATAAATCTGCAAGTGTTTGGCTGAGGGGAAACAAAGATCAGCAAAAAAAATTATAATATTTCATTTTAATTGAGATCTTTGTTGTACTCATTGCACTCCAAATGGACTCTAGAAATGCTCTTTGTAATGAGACCATATCAAAGAGCCTGGTCTTTAATTCTTGGGAGCAGTGATGCTCTGCAGTGCAGCTCCACAGAAGTCAGCAGAGCTGCTTCAGACAGCGCCAGAGGAGGTTCTGCTTTGTCCGTTTGCTGTCAGAACAACTTAACACAGGGTTGGTGTCATTCTTCTCTCATCCAGTTTACTGTGCAGTTTTTAAGGTATTTATCTCTGGATGTCTGTAATTGAGCCATTTGTACCCAAACCTAGACAACCCATGCTCCTCTTGGTCAATAGGTCAGGTGAGTTGGACCCTAAAAGTGTTTGTTCCATGGAGCTGGTTGAAGTAGGGCTCTAACCTTTGAAAAAGGGGGCAGAATACAGATATGTCTAGTTTTTGTAGATGGTTATCAGCTTGTTTTGCTCTTCAGCCTTATCTGAAAGAAATGGACCCATGTTGGTGTGAATATATCCTGCTTTTGACTTGAGATATACTACCTGGTGCAATATATGGACTGGTGTAATATATTGGCTATCACCAACCCCACCCCTGCACGGACACACCATGAACCCATGGTGAACAGAGTGGTGTTGGATTAATTTTGGACTCAGTCACCTTAGAGGTTTTTTCCAATGATTCTATATGTCTTGATTTGAAAAGACAGGTGTCTGCTAAGGAAGGCAGGAGCCTCCCTTGAAATGGAAAATGTAAACCCCCTCCCTCCAAATTATTATCATTTTGAAATTAAGAGGCTCTCAGACAAAGATATGGGAATAGGAATAACAGTTCTCTACTAGGAAAATTAAGGAAAACAAAACAAATGCAATACTACAAACAAACATAAAAAACCCACTGACAGAATATGACCTGACACCCTGTTGTTCAGCCACTTTAAATGGTGGCTGCTCCTCCTGCAGTGACAGATGTGGTTCTGTTGGAGCAGTGATCCTGCAGAAGGGTGAGGTTTTCCTCTGAAGGTCTGGTGGTGGGGTAGATGGGCCTAGTCTTCCTCTGGGAATCCAGTGGGAAAGGCTGTCTCTGGTGTTCCAAACCTCAGATTATATCCAAGTAGGAATGCTTGGCTCCTCCCCCTGGGCAGAGCATCTCCCAATGGGATGATGGAATTTTATCAGTCATGCAGTGACACTCAATGGCCCATTAACAGAAGATATCTCCCCAGCGGGAGGATTGGTTGTGGAAGAGATAAAGAAAACCGCCCAATTAACAGAAGATAACTGCCCCACCTCTAACAGATGGGAATAGAATACCCCCACCCATATCTTGCAACCCAGGACACTATATTTTTCATTCTGTGATTTACATGTGCTGATAGAGCAAGCTGGATGTGAGGCTGAGCCCACACTGCCCAGGCTCCCCCTGAGCTGTGCAAATCCACAGTTGGGTACTGTGGGCTGTGAGAAAAGCTGCTGCAAAAGGGCATTCTGGCTGTTTTGACCCTGCAGAGCACTTCTGTGTTTCACAGGCAGTGACTGGCACTGGAGCCATTTGAAGCAGGTATCCAAACGGGGGAAGGAGGATGCTCCATGCAGAATGCCCAGTCCCCAGGACTGAGACAGGGAGACAGCACACAGACAGTTTTCATTTTTATTTACTCCACATCTTTTCCTTTCCCTTTTTTGCTGCTAAGGGACTCCAGCTTAGGGAGGCTGCCTGTGCCTTATGTTGCTGTTGAGCCTTCACCATCTGGACAGCAAAATGGGCTTTGGGTCAGAAAAACAAGTTTTGGCCTCTTGTGATTTCTGCATCCCAGTGAAAGCTAAACAAGCCTGGAATTTGTTGTAAATATGTGGGGAATATGAGGGAGGCCTGCCAGCTATCTTATCACTTCTTGTGATTTGTTCGGTTTTGTTTTGCTGCTCTTTCTAATCCACCTCACAGTGGCTGCCCAGTGAACATGTGCAAATACAACATAGAGCTCTTGAGGAAGGGAAGGAATACCAAGAGTGACCTTGCATGGCAACAAGCAAAACACTGCTGTGGGCCTTGCAATTTGTGGTGATGGGCAACGTCAGTGTCATTAAATTTGACTTCTCCTTCAGGAGGAGATCCTGTGCAGATGTGACTGCAGCAAGGCTTTAAAGGGAATGGTCAGGGTGGCAAATATTTGGCTAGATAGTGATTTCTGCACAGATCACCATGATACCTTCTATGGCTTTCCCAGCAGAGCTCAGGAACGGTATAAGGGAGAAGAAACAGCTGCATCATGGGAATCTGTGTCCCTGCCAGGGCTGTGACCTGGGACAGTGGCTCCACTGCTGAAGGAACGACGTGAGGATGCTTTTGTAGGGACAGGTTTCAGCAAATTATTGCTGGTCCTGTCTGTGCCCTGAGCCACTTTGAAACCTGAAATCAGAAGTGCAGATGTGCCACAAACACAACCTATCCCCTCCTGTCAGCTTCCATCCAATACAGACTGTTTTTCCCAAACTTTATCACTTGGAGAAAAAAAAATTCTCTTACAAAGTCCTTATATATGTATCCAGAGATAGACTAACTTGTGCACTAATAGAATTTCTGCCTTAGGAACTGGGCAGTAATCTAAATTGGTCCAACACACAGCAGCAAAATAGGGATGGGAAAAAATGTACATTATTTTTCCTCAGCAAAGGCTCCAAGAACTCTAAGACACTGATAACATTTGACCTTCTCTCCTCTTCTGTAAATATCTGTCCCCTGAGGACCCTGACAATGGCTAAAACCCAATTGCTGAGTCCAGCAGAGCTCTAGAGACATCCTGCTGTTCTAAAATTGTAAATGTGAAACAGGATGGTAATGTCTCATTATAAAAATTCCCTCTGATACAATTTCTAAATCAAGTTAGTATGCAAGAAGAGTCTTAGAGCAGAAGAGAGGCTTTCCTGTTTTTCATTCCCCTCTGATATTGTCTGTGTGGGAGACAGCTGTTGGGAGGCCTGCAGGAACTTGAGAATTTGACTGAAAGCCATAAAATTGTACAAATACATTCAAAAGCTTTGTACAGTTTCTGTTGGAATCTGGGTTGCAACTTTACGGTGAAACCTGAAAACTTCATCCGCCTGTTATCCTTTTTGATATGAAAGTTTTGCTGTGAATATTTTGGGACATCTAATTTGAAATATTAAAATATATCTGTAAGGAAGAGGTGTAAATACTTTCCTGGAATCAACTGCCATGCAAGAAATTAATTACAGAAAAGAATTCTCTTCAACATCTATGTCTGCATATGTCTGTTTTCATCTAGGGCTGCTGTTCGTTGCTATTCAGAGGTGCTTTCCAACTGTTTTATCATGTTGTGTTAATTAAGATGATGTTTTCATTAGTTTCAGTTCACATATTGCTGGAATCTAGATTTCGAAGAGAGATTTTAGCAAATAATGGAATGTGGGCAGCACAGTGGAGGCCACAGGGAGCTCATTACCCTTTTCTCAATTCATTGTGGTTTCATCAGTCATTAATTCCACTCTAAGTTCCCTGTTGTTAGAATGTACATTGTGAGTGACTTTACTTTTCATATTCAAACGTGCCACTTTCCATACATAATACAAAGGTAGACAGTAATTACTGGCAGCATTAGAATACTTTAAAAGATTTAAAGCCGTGGAAGAAGGCTCCCTGAGGAGGGTGTGTTTGAGAGTGTTTGAGACAACAACACAACCTTGTAAGGCTGGAGACAAAGGCAGTGAAGAAAAGGGCTGATGTTGAACTTGCTTTTATATCACAAAGTGATGGAGGGAGTTAGGTTGAAGACTCTCTGGTCTAAGGCCCTGCTTAAAGCAGGGCTGACTTCAATATTGGGTGATAATGGTCATGGCAGTTTCCAATCAGGTTGTAAATGTTTTTGAGGGCACTGATTTCAGACTTCACTACCCTCAGGATGTTGAGCTTTTATTTATATTTAATGGGAATTTTTCTTGTAACTAGCACCTCTTACCCCTTTCACCTCTCTGAGTATTTTGTGTGTCTTCTGTGTATACCACCCCACTAAGTAGTTAAAGACAGTAATAAGATCCTCCCTTAGACCCTCTTTCTTTTCCACCAGAACCAAACCAGCTTTTTCAGCCTCTCATGTTACTTTATGTGCTCCAGGCTCTGGAACATCTGCTGTACTCTCTCTTGTATGTCTATGTCCCTCCTGTATACAGGAGCCCCAACTGAGACACAATACTCCATATGCTGTCTTGCAAGTGCCAAACAATGATGAAAAATCACTTCTCTTGACTAGTTCTCTATGCTTTTGTCCAGTATTTCGTTGTTTATATTTGCTGCAGTGGTGCACTGCTCACTTGCCCTCAATTTGCCCACCAGCACCCGTGGATCCTTACCTGTGGAGCTGCTTTCCAGCTGCTTGGCCTCTAGCCTGTGCCAGCGTGCAGATTACTCCTCCCCATGTACAGGAAATTTCCTGAACTCTGGGAAATTTCTGCCAGCTCTTTTCTCCAGTCTGTTAAGCCCCTGCTCCAACTCCCTCTTGCTATCCTTGAAAATGTATCTGATGTTTGTCTTGCTCAAGTCATCAAAAGCCTCCCCAGCCACCATGACCTTTCAAAGACATAGAGAACAGATCCTTAATGCATCAGCCATCATCCTTGGTTGCATCCTTCCTGCTCTCACGTATTTTGGTACAGGCTTGTGTAGTCTCTACTTTGATCTTCTTCTACCCCAGGCAGTGCTTCACTGCCCTTGGCTTTGTCCTCAGCAGAGGGGTGTGTGATGAGACCTTTCAGTAAACACAAAGGCAATGAAACAAAATACCAAATACCAAAACAAACACCAAATACCTCGTGTTTTTCTATGTGGAGCATCAATGTCCATACCCATTTAAATTTACACACTCATGTGGTTTATATCCATCACCCAGCTGATCCACACACAGGAGCCAAAGGACACACACACATATAAAACCTTGTGCCCTGACATCCCTGTCTCCTTGTACAACTGCAAATGGGCCATGTGCATACTAAGGCTCACACCTGGGGGCTGGAAGCAAGCTCCTCAAAATGGATTGAGGTGATACCAGACTTATGGCTGGGCTATTGCTCAATTAATAGATTTACTATCCTCTTTTGGTTGCTTACTAGGTGCCAGAGCTTGGACAGAGCCAAAAGTGAAGGCTGTCCGTAGAAAAGTGAAGTGATGGCTGGTTATAAGTCAGCTCTCAAGCAGATGCATGCTGAGAAAGGTAGGACAGAGAACTACCAACTATCAGAAAAGCTGAGTATAATCCTGGCACAGTCCTATAACTCACAGAGCATATTAGGTGCTGAAATTCTTATTCCTCATTTTCTTGACAAATGATGCAACAAGAGCAGAAAATGGCTAATATGAATCTTGTCTCAAGACTGTGATTACAGTGGTAATAAGGAATGATGTAAACTTAACTCATTCCTGTTACAGAGTGCTAAGGAGAGTGAATTGGACTTCAGGAGCAGTGTGCAGCCGGAACAGAATCTGGCTATGAAATAGCTGTTTAATAACCCTTTTTCATGATTTTTGTATTCTGTTTAGCATGCGGGGTTCTTGTGTGGTACTCAAAGCGACAGAAAACAAATGCTTCTTAGCTCTACCTCTTGACTGTCAAAGACAATTTTATTTAAAGGAAGGGCATTTTGTAAGGATTTCAGGCTCACAGGATGGTTTGGGTTGGAAGAAATCCCTAAAGGTCGTGTGGTCCAACCCCTCTGAAATGAGCAGGGACACCTTGAACTACATTAAATTGCACAGAGCCCCATTCAACCTGGCCTCAAATGTTTCCAGGGGTCATTCACCACATCTCTGGATAGCCTGTTCTTGTGTTTCACTGAACATTATTGTAAGAAATCAAACTCAAAAAATTTCTTCCTTATATCTAGTCTGAATCTACCTATGCAGGACATGAAATACTTCTTCACAAATACTATCTTCTAGCCAGAGTCTGTGTGGGTTTGCTTTACTTGAACGTGAAATCTTGCAGAAAACACAATATATGATACAGAAATCATGGCAAAAGGAGGCTTCAGTTACTGGAAATCTCTATTTACTCTATTTTGATCCCTTTCTATGTTTTCTAAGTAAACTATCATTAAATTAGTAAGCACTGATAAATCCAGTAACTGGTATAGCCCTTCAGTTTACTTTCAGGTAGCAATAATATATCTCAGTGTCTTAGGAGGGGGCACAATCTTTCCACTGTTTTGCAGCTCTCTGGGGCAGCACTCTGCTGAGCTGTCAATACATGGATTATCAGGTGCCTGCCCCCTTTACTTCCTTCTGTCAAAAGGCTTCTCTCAAAAGCTTGATTCCTTTAAAAGTCTTGTCTTCATCTCTCCTTAGTGACCATGATTGAAATTATTCTTTCTGGAACATGATAGCTTGGCTTAGGACTGTCCACTTTACCAAATTCTTGCTATTTTAAACTATGAGAACAATTTTCTTCATTTATTTTGTTTTTGACATCTCTGCTCTTTTGGTACTTTTGTGTTTCTTTAATGCCTCCATTTATCTGTGGCCGAATGAGATCTATCTCATTTTATTGGGATTTTCTGATTCTAGTATTCATTCTGACATTTTTCTTTCCACTGGTGTAGAAGTTGGTTTGTTCAGCCCTGGAAAGCATCCCAGACAACGGTGTTAGAATTTTGGTATTAGAAACATGCACACAGACTGATTCTCTTCTATTTGCAATGTTTCTTCTTCAGTGACCTGCTTCTAGTTCATCTGCAGACTTGCAGATTCAATGCAAAGCTTTTTATCATGTTTGCATGCAGGTTTACTGCTGGTTTCAGATCATTAGCTGCTCTTGAAAGTGTTTGTGGTATTACTAATGGGACCCAAGCTGAACCTTAGTTGTGATTAAGTACTTCCATATTTGCAAAATCCCCTTTGGTGGTATCTGTTAGTTTCTCTTTTGGGTCTTACGGCCAGTGCTCATTGATTAGTTTCTGCTTTGAAACTGCAACTCCAGGGGAAGCTTGAAAATGTTATTCATAGATACTTCTTGGGTCAATATAGCAAGTGCACCATCTATTTCACTTCTGTACACATCTTCAAGTGGCTCCCAAACCTGTGGGTGTGTAAGAGGCGAATAAACAGCCTGCTCTGTGATTCTGCAGCAGTTCTGCTCCCAGCCCTCCCTGCTGCTTCTGTAAAGAGAATTTGATTTATTTCAACAGGTCAAAAGTTGGTATTTTCTGCTGATGCCAAAAGGTTTTTTCTTTTTTGGGCTCCTCTTGTGCTGTAGCCCTCATGGCAGTTTTCTAATCTAGCACAGGTTCTGTGGGCTTTGCAGGGGGCTTACATTTTTCTTCTGATTTTTGAACCATTTTATATTGGAATCTTGACACATGAGATATTACTTGAAAATGAGGTCATGGGGCAAGGCTTTTTTGCACTTTAAAATAATATGGCTTGTGCTTGAGAATAAAGTCTGGTCTTTTATGGCTTAAGATCCTTTGCTTCAGTCATTCTTAGTGTTTGCTGCAGCTCATATCCCCAGGGCATCAGCATGTCCTTTCATATTTTCAGGTGAATTGTCTGGCTTGCTGTCCAGTGAAATTTTTTACATACTCCTGTATAATATTTAAATTCTACTTTTCTGTTGTGAGGTGGAAACAGATGTAAGGGTTTCAGCTCTGCTCATAAATTTAGCACCATGCTTTACCATTTTCCTCTGTTGTGGCACAGAAGGTACAAAAGTGTCATCTTGGATCCTTTGCTACATGCCATGGCATTGTCGTGAGGAAGGAGAATGCTCAACTTCTCGTGTCATTAAACTTGACACTTCTGTTTAATTTTGTCCAGCTGCATCTCAGAACCAAAAATTGTACAGTCCAAGAAAATGGCCCATTTTCTTCCAAGGAGAAGACAATGGTTCCTACTGCAATAGAAAATGCAGGGAAAATGTACAGGAAGGCCTCCTCCCTCTGATGTGTTGTGGAGGTACACCCAGGCTTATCCACATGTGACACTTCTCCAGCCTGACTTCAAAAACTCCTGTATGAGGAAGGTCCAGTAGGTTCTCTAGGAGGTATGAAAAAGAATTTTGTAATTCTGATATAAGATTACTTTTTTCCTTGCTTTACTGATAACCAAGGAGAAAGCAGATCTATTAATTGGGTTTTTCTCTGAATGTTGTTTCCTGCTTTTGGATGGCAGATACCACAGTCTCTGTGTCTTTTCTGAACTCCTGTGATTTTACTGGCACATGTTGTTGGGTCATATTTTTATTTTGGACTCTGTATAGGATACTCTTTTGGTGAAATTTAGTGGTTTCCCACCGTGTCTTTTTTTTTTAGCTACACTTGCTCCTCTGTGTCTATCTTGTGAGTGTTACTGGAATGCTATTTAATGAACAAGAACTCTTAAGAACAATGATTAAAAATTCTTTACTGTGTATAAAACACACATTTCACTGACCCTGTGCAGTTGCCTGAACTTTTTTTTTTCAGTAGTATTTTTTTTTTCCTATAGTTGTGCTGATTGTTGTGTTATGGCATTGCTTCCTGCTTTCCACCATTTGCAAATTCATCGCTGTTGCAGTTGCTTCCCAATTTTGCTTACAGAGTCCTATCAATATATCTTCTTGGCCTTTCTCTAGGATTCTGTGTAGCTATTTCTTTTACTGTTGATATATGCACATCTGAATATATCTTGACTACAGTGGTGTGAATTCCATCCCTAGAGCTCACAGACTTGCTTTTTAATAGTTATAACCTGTCTGATTTTTAATAAAAAAGTCTTTTATGACCCCGTCTTCAGAGGAAAGGGTCCTTAAATTTGCCTCTTCATTTTGTCTCTTCCCCGTTGCAGTTTTTTAATAAGTAAGGGACAGTGCTGTAGACCTGCTGTGAATTTGTAAATGCATTTCCATATTTGCTGAGTTTTTGTATTAATATTCACAAAATACATAGCATTTAGGATGAAGGAAAAAAAGGGTATGTAAGACTTTCTTCAAACAACAGGCAGAAACCTCATGTTCACAAGCCCTGAACCTCATGATGAGCTTAATCCACCATGATATGTGCTGGAAAGGCCCAGCAGGACAGGCAATGCAGCAAGTTTCTGATGACAGCACTGAGCAGAGCTTCTTGACACAGGAGATTGAGAAGCTGATGAGTGGGGAGACGCTGCTGAACCTCATGCTTACAGTGCTGGGCCATGTGAAGTTTGGCAGGAACCTTGATGACACTGACTGCATGAAGGTGAAAGTCAGGATTGTGAAAGGAGGCCAAAAAGCAGGATCACAGCCCCAGACTTCAGTAGAACAGACTTTGAGTCTTCAGGGACCTGGGCCTTGTTCTGTCCAGTTTGAAAATCTCCAAAGCCAGCGATTCCCTGAGCATCATTTTCTCTGTGAATGTCTTTTTCCCTCTTCCATTGTCCTGTCTTCTGTCCTTTTGTGGTGCAACTGCTGGATCATGCTGCCTCTGTCCAGCTGCTAAACCCCTTTCACTGAACTGTTGAAGCAGATTGATCTGCTGTGGTCAGCCATGTACACACAACTTTCTGTTCCACTGACCTGTTCTGCTTTCCTGTCTTGTGGGGTCTTATTCTCTTCAGTGAGCATTTCAGGTCAAAGGGATCATAAGGCTGCTGAGAAGGGGCAAGGGTGAGAGAAACAAGGGCACAGCTGGTGCTATTTTCAGCCCATTCAGTCTGAGATCAGTGTACAGGGAGTGACAACACACATCTTGGAAGTAAATTCGTGGCTACATACCTGGAGGTCTTGGTTTTCCTCACCTAAGAATGATGTTTGATAAGGGGATGAGCAAAAAATGGAGACCACTGAAGATCTTTGACTTGGAACTAATCAGTGCAGAAGTAACATAAAAGATGGTGACTTAGGTGGACATAAAAACCAGGCTGGGTTGTTCTTCACAAAGTTATAGGAGTGGAGAGTACTCACTGTAATGCAAGAAGGATGATGAACCAGCAGAAGGAGCTGTAAATCTTAATGCAGGTTCTTAGTTAGCCACATATCTGTTGCAAATAAAATATATTTCAGAGAGAGCCTGTTCAGCAAGTGCTTTGAATGTGTTTCTGATGGACTTTGGTAAAGTTAATTAAGATAAATAGAATAGGGTGAACTTTGATTAAATGCTGACCGATAAAAAAAACCAAACCAAAACCAAACTGTTTGACAATATTTAGACAAAGATCATGTTAGCTGAGAATGATCATGAAATGATACATTTATGATTCACAGGACTTGAAGGAACATAAGCAACAAAACAGTAACAATGGAATTGAAGTGGGAAGGCTTCAATACTTACAAAATTGGTAGGTGTTGCCTGGGAGGCAAGACTGATGGAACAAGGAATTTAAGAAAGCTGGCAGTTCCTTCAGGAAGAATATTAATAAGGCTCTCTTCTTGTGAAGGAGAGATAAGAAGTCAGTAAGAGATCAACTTGGCTAAATTATGAGCCTTTCATTGACTTCAAACACAGGAGAAAAAGATACAGAAAGTTGAAACTAGGTCAGGTTACTAAGAAGGAGAATAAAGGCATTGTGAGAGCTCTCAGTGACCTAATCAAAAAGGTTAAGACATGAAGTGAGATGAAATAGCAAGGCACACTACTTAAGAGAAGTCCAAACGTTGACACTTAATAGACAGAAGATTTGGAGAAGCCTAAACTGATGAATGTTTTATTCTGTGCTGATCTTCACTTGCCAGCAGGTAGACAGCACTATGAATACCTGTAACACAAAGGAGTGAAATGACAGCCAGAGCAGGAGAGCAAAACAGCAGAGGGAGTTCTCAAACTGATCATCTAAAGTTTTTTCTGTCAAAGGAATTTTAGCAACCCTTAGCAACTTTTTTACCATGGGAGTGCCTGGAGATAAAGTGAGGTACCCAGTGGGTGTAGAATGTGGATGGACACTAGGGAAGTGTGGTCTAGAGGAAATGACAGTAGGCTGATTAGTTGTCTCAGAAAATTATAACACACAAGCATTTCACCTTGAAATGAAGGATTTAGTCAGCGAAGTCCTTCAAGTTTCCTCAGGGTTTGTCTGTGACCAGTGTTTTTGGTGGTGACCTGTACAATGGAGAGGATCCTGAGATGAGAATCCTCATCAGAGTGACACAGACCATAATTCAAAATGATCTTGACAGAATAATGGAGGTATGACCTGAAAAATGAGAACATGATTTTAATAGGGAATGATTACACTTATGTAAGAATAATCAAGTAGATGAGCATAGGATGAGAAGAAAACTCTCTGGACATTCTGAGATGGGTGGAGAGGCTATAGAGAACTGCAAAATAGACAGAGATGAATGATGGCAAGCTTTGCAAAATACTTAGTGTCACAGGGAATGTGTGAACAGGAGCACAGGCTGCCCTGTGATGTAATTACTTCTGTGTAGCAAAAGGATGGCCTTAGACAGAGAATTGTTCCATTTTTAGTGCTGTCCTTCAAGACACAGATTATCTATTTTCTAGCTGAGAACAGTTTGAAACATGACCTACAAGAAAATATTGAAAGAACTTGGCTTGTTCAAGCTAAAAAAAGAATGTTGATAAGAACATACTATCTTCCATATTTAATTTTCATATTACTTTTTACCTATTTTCCCCCTATTTTCTCTAGTTAAAGAAAAAAAGAGAGTATCTTCTCTAAATGCAGTTTTAAAATGGAAAAAGGAGAAGACTTGGCTTTCAGCAAGGAAGTTTCAATTTGAGCTGCAGAGACTCTTTCACTGGGGCTGGCTTCATTGACAAATATCGGGAACGTCAGGAATGCCTTGGGCAGGGAGATGGGTGGACCAGGAATGCCATGGATTGGATTGGATTGGATTGGATTGGATTGGATTGGATTGGATTTCTTCCAGCCTGATTTTCTGTGGTGTGAGTGAATGAGATTTTTATTTGAGTTAGTATTTGGAGGCAGTGACCCTTCTCCCTACTAATGCCACACTGGCTTGTGAGCAGAACAACATGAGGATGAACAGGAATACTTCTGGCAGTAATCACTTGTTGTTGCCCTATCTTTACTTTCAGACCTCTAGTCACCAAAAAGAGTGATATTATCCCATGGCACAGCTGATTTTTCAACTTATACAGACAGAGAGTGAAATTCATATACAAGCCTTTGATTGAAAACTGTTTCTGTGTGATGTGTAAATACCACATTATCACTTCATGAGTGATGAGTGAGCAGAAAAAGAAACATCTTTGTGATCACTTGTTTGTAATACAGGCAAATCTGTTCAAATTATGAAATGAAATAATTTTGCCAGCTTTTAAATATCTTTTTTTTGTTTTCATTGTTTGTCATGCTTCAGAATGGAATAAATCTGCAAGAAAATCGTAGAAAGGCAAAATATAATTGCTGAAGAGAGAAATTGGCAAGGAGTTAGGACTTGTCTATCATTTGTCATCTATCAGTTGCAGAGGAGGCATAAATGACTCTTGTTAAACTCTGAGATGGTTTGTATTAAGACAGAGTTTGTTGTGTTTAATGGCATTTAAGCCTTCCATAAGACAATATGTTTCAGCCTTGTATACTCAGTTTTCTGCAACTGAGAAACTGTATTTCTCACTTTTAGAAAATAGTTGTAGACAGAATTTCCTAGAAATAAATGATGCTGTGGGTTGATTGATACATATGAACCCAAAGCCCCCAAAGACTGGCAGCTAAAAAAACCACTGAGGAACCAAGGACAAAAGTAAGACTTTTCTTAATAAATCTGTTCTCATGAACCATAAATAATTCTGATATCTAGGATGATTTTTTCAGGACAGAGAGAATCATGTTTTGGTGTTTGATACAGTTACACTTACATGTCATTTGTTCCTGTACATAAGAAATAGCTGTACTGTGTTGAGGGATCTGGTTTTTATACTGTCAGAATGTAATCTATGGAGTTTTAAATATTCCTTTTTTTTTCTTTTTTTTTTTTTACTTGTGGTAAGTTATGCATAATGCAACATGTGAGAATACCTTTAGCACTGCTGCTAATGAAAATCCATTTTTTTAAAATCTCAGGCTTTAATGAATGCAAGAATGTGTTATTCCTTGCAGACATTATTTTGAAGATTATCCCAGGTTATTAGATTTGATTAAAGGATTTTATGCTTGGCTTGCTTGAGAGCTGAGGATTAAGCAATAAGGAGCTTTCTCCTATGCTCTATCTTTGGGCTTATCATTTCAGTACCGCAGGGCTTTGATTACTTACCCAATTTTGTAAAACATACAGATTTTGTTAATTTACAGCTTTTCAGATCAGTCAGAGCTATTAAGCCTGCTGGGTGGTATCCTGCCTGACAAGCCCTGTTACGTGCTAGGTTTATTTCTGCTGGCTTGACCAATGTATGCCCTTTGTCCATAGAGAGCCCTCAGCCCTTGTGGGGATCCCAATCCCTCCACACAGGGACTTCAGTGTCCTTGGGGATTGAACTTGCCTACCTGTTAGCAAAGTTTTGGAGATCAGAAGATTTTTTTTAAACTTATATTGAGTATGTGAGGTCCTTCAGCTTCCTTCAGAGACAAGGACAGATACTAAGATGGTTCAGGGGATGCCTGTCTGGATTGTTTGTCTACTTTACTGTAGAACTATCCCTGATCTGCCTTTGCAGAAGACCAGGCTTCATCTGGTGCTTTCTCCCAGAGCCTTTGGAGGGAAAGGTGAGGAATCCAGATGCTTACTTCACTGTTACAGTGGTTTACAGACAAGAGGAGAAATTTGTTTTCACTCCATGGATGCTGCAGACAGAGGATGTAAGTGTGTGTCTGTATGTCCTCTTCTGAACACTGTGCAGAGGTGGTCAGAAGTGCATGAGCAGGGTCAGAGGGTCACTGTGAATTACTCTCCTGAGTAATAAAATCCTATTCTGCTCATGGTTCTGCCTCCCATGTAGCAGGAGTTAGGGCCGTAAGAAATCTCCACACCAGTGGGTGTGCCTGGCTGTTGTGCTGTGTCTGTGCTCACCCACAGCCTGTGCACTGGGGATGTCCAGGTGGGAATGCTGTCACTCACATCCTCCAGCCAAACTTCCAGCAGTTTCAGCAGATGATCTGCTGCAGGTGCCTTTGTAGCCCAGTCTTCCCATATACACTGTGAAAGAGCAGGTCCAATTCAAGGATGTGGGTTTGTGTTTTGGGTTGGTCTTCAATACCAGAAGGTGCACCTCACGTAAATACGGTCTTTGTTCATGGCAAAAGACTTTCCTTGTCCCTAAACAGCTGCCTGAAGGATACAGTTTTTGTTTCTAAAACACTCTGTTTTGTTGGTTCTTCAGCTCGTTTCCAGTGAGGGATGAAGGACCTTGGAATTTAGAACAAAACCTCTGTTTCTTCAAGCCAACTTCCCACAGACTGATTGCCAACAGAACGAGTCCAGCAGACTGCCCAGGCTACTTCTTGATATTTCAAGACCCTACACGTGTATAGATTCCTCAGATGCTCTTTGAAATATGTGGGTTGGTGGTCACTTTAGTGTTAAACTTCAGTGTACAGAAGCAGATAAATACAGTTGCTGAGCTTTCACAACCTCTAATGCATTTAATTGTTACTGCCCCATCTGACTTGATGTTCCCACTTTGGTCTATGATGTTGATTTTTTTTTTCCAGACTTGACCTCTTTCCCATTATCAAAGAGCTGAAGAACAGACACCATTCTTTTACTTTTTATTCCCTGGGGTCAGTTCATAACTTATTCAGTGTATTAATTGCGTGTTTCACCGTGCTTGGCTTATCTTTCTTCAAACAACTAATTTGCAGAGCTGCAGTTCAATCTGGTTCCAATTATTGTTTGAAAGAAATTAAACTTAGATTGAGCAGAAATGAGAGTCTGTAGCTGTTAACCCATGGGAGTTCAGGGAAAGCTCTGGACTGCACAGCTTTTGTCAACTTTTAATGTGTAAGGTGGTCCGGGTGGTGATGGGACATAGAATTCAGTTACAGCAATGCCACAGGAGAGGTATGAAAGGGAGACAAGACCTTTCTAACACTGTTGATGTATATTCCTTTTCTTTCCTTACTTTCTGTTTCTTGGCAGGACTTTCTTTTTTTACATACTGTCCTTGATTAGAAGCACTTTGGCAGGTGGGCTAGTACAAGTGTGAATGTCTCAGAATAGTCTGCTCGCTCATTTCCTCTCAGTTGTCCCTTTGCAAGTTTGGGAGGTGTGGACCTGGGCAGCCTTGGGGAAGAGTAAAAAAATTTCCAGTGACTAATAATTCAGAAGCCCTTCCTGAATGAAACACACCATTTTTTTTCCTGTTTTGGTGTTGTTTTAATCAATCAATTGAACTTACTAAAATGTGATCCATATTCAGACATTAAAAACCTTTCACCTAAATTAACTTTTGATAGAACCATTTTATTAGTGTTCTTAGACCTCCAACAAGGAGTAACAATGGTAAATCATTAATATATATGCTGCCATTTTAAAAATTAAATCTGTGCCCTGATGTGTTTTACTGTTTTATAGCTATTATATGAAGCCCCTTGGGATGTTCTCATAAAAGGTGCCCCATAAATTTTATATAGCCTTGTACTGCATTATATTTTATTGCAATATTCCAGCTTTTCATAAAACCTCCAAGGCATCATTTTTTTTCCTGAAGGCCTCCATGAGAGAAAGACATCAAAATTTGTGTTGGCAATTTCTAGTGAAAACACCTACCATTTGCAATTGTCATCTCTGTTCTCAGTGACATATTGCCTTCTGCCATTTTCAATGGAAAAAGCTTAGGTGTAAAAGATACAAATGGAGATGGATCTGCCAGAATAAGAGGGATCTATTTTGTACCTTCTTCTGTCTCTGATTACACACCAGTTGGTTTCTCTCTGCTTGTTTTACCCTCCTGCTCAGCTTTCACAGGCTTTCCTGTAGTTTAGCTGCTTCTGTAAAAACAGCCAGGGCCACATCCTACAGGGGATGACAGAGGCAGATGCTGGGTGGGGTCTGTATGCTCCCAACTCCTAATGATGGTCCCTGGGGATAAGGAAATGAACCCTGGGGCAACATCCAAGCTTGAGGACATTCCTTGTGATCCCCATTGGTAGGAACAAAGAGAGGGATGCTGATTTTGTCAGCCCTCTGGAGACCTGTAGTCCCTACGAAGGAGAGAAGGAATGGTCTCCGGGATGGTCACATGAAATTTAATACTTGAGCTTAATTCCCATATATGCCACAGCACACTGTCAATGCATTGGCAACAAAATAGAAGAGAGCAGGTTTTTAGTGTTATTTTGGAGGCCTAAAGATGCAAATCTTCTTTGTGTGTGGGGATCTGAAATGTTCTGGGGTGCTTAAATGGTTAAAAACTGGAGATGGGTGTGTGGAGAAGACTCTGGGACAGATGTCATCTCCCTGTCAGTGTGCAGTGCCCAAGGCTGTGGTGCCTGAAGGGAGGGGAAGGAGTCCTTCAGGAAAGGAAGGACTTGCTGTCCTAAAGGAAGGACCATACTGCTGTTCCAGAAGCAGCAGCTGCTTTATCTCCAAACTCCAGTGAGGAGGGATTGCAGAAACCCAGCAGCTCAAAATAGACTGTTGCAGACATTGGGGAATGCAGAGGAACTTCCTCCACACTGTGAATGTTCTTCAAAATCACATCAATTGTTTCTTAATGTGGAAATGATTTTGCTGCTACAGCTTTGCCCAAGGATTGAATTTAGTCCTTGCTTGGTTTGCTTTGGGGCATGCAGAAAGGAGATACTTTCCATGTCTTTCAATTTCTTCAAGGGCCATCAATGCTTTTCCTTGAAGCCTTGCTTGCAATGTTTCTCAGTTATCAAATAAAATGCTCTCCTAGATTCCAAGTTAAGATAAGAAATACTTAAATCAGAATGGTTAAAGCAAAAGATAATTTCAGAAAGGTGCCATGAGTTTTCAGGCTTGCAATGTTTCTGAGCATTTGTCATCCTCTTCAGTTAATTTTGATGGGATCAGTGATGTGCCAACAAATTCTGCCCATCAACAGATCTGACAGTACAGGACATATCATATTTGCTGCCTCTGAGCAAATTACTTGAGAGCTAATACCTCCTAACTTGTGCCTTTTGAATGATGCATATATCTTCTACCCCCTTTGACCCCCTCTTCATCTATGATCTAATTCCAAGAGTGAACTTAAGTGAGAAAAAGAAAGAAAGTTTTGAAACACGGTTACTTCTTGTAATTTTGTCTACTGAGTTTTCCTCTTGGGATCTGGTTTAGTTCTTGTACGAGGTGTGCTGCTGGTCCTAATGCCTTTATAAACCCATTTACTGCCTCACTCCTTGCTGTTTGAGTCTGTTCATCATTATTATCCACCCTTGTCAGCAATTTTAATCACAGTGATGAAACCAGATTAGAACTATTTAAATATGCTAATATGGTGACAGGCAATTGAAGGGCTTCTTATAAATGACTGAAAATCAAACATAACTTGCTGTGCTTTGGTGTACCTTATTAGCTGTAATGTTTCTGCTTGTCAAATATGTTATACTGCCACTTACTTTCTTTGTGGTCTGACTTACCCTGTTGATTGCTCTCAGTTTATTTCAAATCCTTCCCAAATTGTGTTTGTGCATTTCTCTCCTCACCAAGGTGGGTTTGTAAAACTGCATTGCAAATTGCACCCAATTGCAATGGACCATAACCTACCAGAAAAGCAGTCAGCCAGGAACAGTTAAACAATCACTGGAGAACTTCAAAAACTGAATCAGGAATTCTTGTCATCTATTTTGCAGCTATGAAGTTAGGAGGTTTAAATGTAAGCTTTAGAAACCACTGACCAGCACAACATAGGAATACATAGGTATCACAGTTGTCAAATCTCCTGGCAAGGGGCTTTCAGCACTACATCAAGACACTTTCTGCATGGCAGATAGTGACAGGACAAGGGGGAATAGTTTTAAACTAAAAAGAAGAGATTTAGATTTGATGTTTGGAAGAAGTGCTTTATTCAGAGGGTGATGAGACTCAGGCACAGGTTGCCCAAAGAATTTGTGGACACCCTTACATGGAAGAGTTCAAGGCCAGGTTGGACAGGGTTTTGAGCTTCCTGCTTTAGTGGAAGGTGCTCCTGCCCATGGCAGGGGAGTTGGAATTAGATGATGTTTTGGGTCCCTTCCAACTCATACCCTTCTATGATTCTATGATTGTTACAGGACTGAATTTATTGCCAAGCTTAATTTGGTCAGCTAGAAGTATAACTTCATTTCATGCTTCTGACTAATCTAATTATGGTAGCAAAACATTGAGATTAGCAGTCTCCAGTGTAACCCTAAATGAAAAAGACAGCCCAGATCCCAGTAGAGATCCTGGCCTGTGTTATAATTCTGGCAGAGTGGGAGGCAGTGGGAATAGAAAAGCAGTGTGTCTGTTTTGTAGTTGCAGCAGAAGTACTTGTCCTACACAGACTTACTTGGGAGATAAAGACTTTGCTAGAGGATGGGGTCTCTAGACAGATTTCCTCAGGAACACATGGGTTTTTTCCATGTTTACAAGCCAAGCTAGTAAAGAAACTGCTTGTGAATTTGTAACAGAAAAATTGAATATATTGATTTTTTTTCAGAGGGGTGTTTAAATTGCATATTAATGAAAACTGACTTATGGAGTTCTAGAGGGAAAGTTTTTCCAGATATCAGCATTTCAGAAAAAGTAAGAAAACCTAATTTTATGCGTTGTCTTTTTCTCAGATCTTCATGACCATTGGTGTACTATGCTATTGTACACTCATATGTAGGGTTGGGAGGTGTATGTACAGGTGATTATTTGGGAGAGACTGGAGGTCCATGTACCTTGCTGCCAGCAGTGCTGAAATCTCAGCTGAATGTTATAGACACATATTAGTGAGACGTTTAAAGCAAAACCTGAGCAGTTGTAGAGACCATGAAAAAGGAATGCCAGAAGGAGAGGACTAGAAAATGTGACCTAAGTCTTCAGTTTACTGAAAATAGAGAATATGAATGCCCTAGGAGTTGGACAAGAAGTAGTGAGCTTAACCCCTAGAAAGGAAGGTTCAGGTTGGAATGACATTGAAGTTAGAAAAGGTTTTTTTGGAGCTTTGTGGGAGATGTACAATTTCCACCACTGGAGGTCTTTCAGAAGCACTCAGCTCAGCATTGCTCGGGATGATTAAGGCATGGCAAATCCTCAGCTGGGACATAGCTTATAGATCTGCTGGAGTCACTTCCTTCCTATTTACCGCATCAAAAGGAGTAATAAGGAAGTCTAAACCCACAAAATGCCATGGTAATTTATAATTTCAAATAAAATAATAAAAAAAATAGAATATCTAAAAGGCTAGAAACTCTTCTACCAAATGAATTCTCAATTCTAGACTCGGGATAAATGAATGTTAGATGTACCCCAAGATAAATTTGGAAAGTGCTAGAGAGATTAAATCACATACATGTCATTCTTTCCAAAGCAGGATGTCATTTGCATGCTTTACATCAAAACAAACACTATAAAACTGCAGTGGTTTGCAAAGCCTGTCTTCACTCAGACAAGAAAGTCTCTTACTGTCATGTATTCCCAAGCAGACTCCTTGAGAGTGAGCTGGGAGAGAGTGAGTGACCTTCAGCAGAAGAACGAGGTCACGTGTTGAGGATACCTTGGGATGCCTTGTCTTGTTACATCACCATTGCAGGCAACGAGGAAAGCTTTTCAAGAGGTAACAAAAATCCAGCTCTTACAGGGATTTACAGTCTAACATGATAAATCACATTTGCTACCCAGGCGTGAGAATAGTCTTGATGCTATTTCTACTACACATAAAATCAGAAGCTTGCTTTATGTAGGAGCAGGCATTAAAACTGGGCTAATAATTCTGCCCTGTTATGCATAAATATAGCAAAAA
Organism: Leptocoma aspasia; assembly: GCA_013399835.1. Classification (NCBI taxonomy): domain Eukaryota; kingdom Metazoa; phylum Chordata; class Aves; order Passeriformes; family Nectariniidae; genus Leptocoma; species Leptocoma aspasia. The sequence goes on from VXAX01004748.1 coordinate 604,029, forward strand.
TATCTATATGTCCAAGAACGCCAGATTCGCCTCTGAGTTTAAAAAGCTAATGGAAATAAATCAGTGTGTGTAAAACCAGGAGAGAAATGTAATTAATGCCTCTCAGTCCACTCTTCTCCAAATAAGAATCCCCTGGCAAAAACTACACCTGTGAGCAACTGGGTAATGTAAAGTGTCACTTACAGCCATCACTAATGGAGCTCTCAGTTTGTAAAATGATGAGCTCCCAGCCACAGGGTTTATGGCAGATGTTAAATAGTTCAGAGCACAAAACCACAAGCTGAGCTGAACTCTCAGAACTCTCAGCTCAGCTTTGCCAAGAGATCTGCAAACTGAGGATTGAAATGGGAGATGACAGAAATCTGCTGCCCTGGATCCTCTCACCCTCCCCAGCCAGGGCAAGGAGCTTCTTTAGAGTCTGTTTTCTAGTGGTGTTCTATAGTCTATGATTGAAAGGGGTGGATCTGAAGTTAATTACATGTTGTTGAGTGCTGAAATGTTGTTTTTCCTTTGTTGAATTATTGTTGTCATGCTGAGTTGGGGCAGCCAGAGGTTTATTTCCTTTTGTCACATAAATTTATACTGCAATATTCTGTGATTAGAACAGAGGGGAAGATGCATTTCAAAATCTGCCAGAAATGTTAATGTAAATGAACTTTAAAACCATCATGCCTTTTATCATAATTTTACTGAAGTCCCCTGAAATTATCAAATTCAGCTTTGAATTTTTCTACTCCATTTTCACCTATTGATGTTCCAACACGTAGCCTGAATAAAACAAACCAGTGATGTTATTTTTGTTTTTTGTTCTTCTCATTTTGTATGCCCCAAAAATTTATTGCCAGGGCCCAGCTAGGAAACATGACCATTGATTTAAGTTCAGTTCCCTGAAAGATAGAAGGTGGTTGTGGTCTTAGAAGATCTGCTTCCCTGAGGTTTGGTTTCACATGCTGGAGGAAGCTCTTACATCTCTAGGAATGAACAGCACTAGCCACAACAGAGTCTTCAGGATTTTTGTAAAAGTAAATAATAATTAAAAAATGCTAAGAAGAACATAATTACAGAGCCAGTAATCAGCATCCACAATCAAGTACTTTCTCTGGCATCATTGTTAACAGTGTCCAGCTAATCCTTTGGAAGACTTTTGACTTATACTCAATACAATGTGTTTTCCATTTTCACTTCTATTTATGTGTTTTTATGATAATTAATGCTGAATCCACCATTCATCACTGGCCTTACTATGATCCATTTTTGAACATTTAAATCTGATTATACCAGTGATGTATCTCAGGGAATTAGTACAGCAAAATGTGAACAGCAGGACATTATCTGGCTTTTTATTTTTGTGTGGGTAACATTTTTCAGGTGGTGTTTCTAAATTTCTGTAACAAAAATAAAAGAAGTGGCTGCTGAAGGGGACTATAGGAGAGGGAAGGATTAGGCTTAAGGTTAAAATGTGTTAATAACAGCCAGGAAGAGTAGTTTTGTGAGAGCTTATCAGCATCACTCTCTCCATGGATGTAAGAAGAAGCCCGGAAGGAGCCTGGATACTGCAACAACTCAGCTGGGGATGGCTCCCCAGTGCTCTAGTGATTCATTTTTACTGGTTCTGTAGAAAACCACAGAATTCAGAGAAACTTAAGAAAAGAAGATAAGATAATGCTGTCAAAAGTGCTAAGCAACAGACGAGACCATACCTGTTTTTGATGCTACACTGGCAGTCCAAAGTCAATGTCCTGTTGATTTCCAAGAAGAGTAAGACCTGAAGGTTGGTGGTTGTTGGCCAAAGTAGTGATGGGTATTTGCAGGGAACTGATATTGGGGAAAAGAGGTTTCTGCTGCCACAGCTTATTCCTTCCCTGTAAACAGCACAGCAGTGGTGTCACATGTGCAACACAACCACACTTCTAAGCTTTTGGCAGCACAGCTCTTGGTCACAGCTTACTTGGCTGCTGGCTGAAACAAGAATTGTAGAAACCGCTGGTGGCAAAGGTCTCTGTTCCAGACCCTATCCCACAAAAAAACTACTCCTGCTTTTGCAATTCTGGCAAGACAAGAAACCCAGACCTTTGCTTACACCAGTTTGTTGCTCTTAAAAGTTGTTAGGTAATTACAGAGCTATTTAATGAGAAAGTTGCTCCATTAAATTGTACTGGGAACTAGTTTGCAAAGTTCCTTTGGACATAGTTGGGTCAGTTCTCACCAGAAGTTTCTAAACCTTGCCTAAGCCTTTCTTTGCTGTTAATTCTTGATAGTGATATGCTATTGAGGTGTCAAACAATGAAAGTTTATGAGAACAGTATTGCACAATACAAGAACAACACAGCTTATTTATTACCTTGGTAATACTAACAAGGTGAGAATAATTACTTGTGACACATGGAAATTAAAATAATGGCCATTTCCCTGTAAAGCATTGTAGTTTCCTGCTGCACAACTCAGCTCAAACGCTGCAGGCCTTAAGGAAATCTGGGACAGGTGCAAGTTGTGTGGAGTGTAGGAGCATGAGAGAAATAGTAGGGAAAGAGATCACCTTGTAGGCAGATTTATGTAGGACATTTAAAGAAAAAGGTGGAAGGTCTGGACTTGATCTATTAGAGAAGAATATCTGGATTCTACTCTTGGACAAACAGTAGGAGAGGAGATTTATAAACCTCTCTGGGCCATGTTCAAGACCATGGCTTGTTGTATGTCACTCAACCAGCCCTGTTTCCTCTGCCTATTTTATACTGAAATATGGCCCTGCTGAGAAGGTAGTGAAGAGTGGCCAGAGAGGCTGCAGAGAAGGTGGAGGGCAGCCTGGGTAAGGCTGATGTGAGTGTGGGTAATGGAAGAGGCAACAACAAAGGTGCTGAGATCTTGAGCCAGCTAATCAACATCTTTTTGTAAAGCTAAAAACTCTTAAAGAACAGTCTTCATTTTATAGGCAAAAGGAAAGGATCCTGCAAACTGATTAATCTTTCCAAAAGAGGACTAACAGCTCATACTAAGGCAGAATTATGTCCCTGCTCTTCTGCCATGAGCCATTGAACTTCTAGTGAAATATGAAGGTGCCATTTTTGGCCAGATTGGATTAGTAAAACAACCACATCTATTAGAAAAACTCAAGGCACTGTGAGATATAGTTATCCTATGGAAAAAAATGTGCTGTAATATAAAAGGTGGGTTCATTTGGCATTCTTGAGATGTAAAGTCATTGAAATTGCTTTTGTTAGAACAGCACAGGGGGAGGGAGCTCATGAGTAGGAACAAAAATGCTTTTGTGCTTGTATTAACTGTGAAGTGACTTAGGTATCATACAGAACACAGTTTTTCCTTCCTTTCCTTCCTTTTCTTTTTCTCCCTTTTCCCCCCCATCCTTCTGAGTGAGCTTCTTCCTTCACTGTGATGCAAGATAAATAGAATGGAAAATGAATGTTAGGTGAATGGAGAACTTGTATTCCAGGTCTGTCTCAGTTAATTTTACAGTGACCATATACCCACCCGGGACAGAGGACACAGACACCTCAACTCAAACTTTCAGAGTAATTTGGTTAAAATGGAAAAAGGTGTTTTTAAAATAACACTACTACAATCTCATATTTTTACATAAGCAGGCAAAAAAGCATTTTCATGCATACATTAGAGATGGGTACCCAGCTCTGACTGAATTTACCACAGCAGGTAGTTTGCTGGGCAAGGCAGGAGGAGCTGCCTTGAGCAGGTGGAGAGGCTGGGTCTGCCTGGAGAGCTCCATGGGGAGCCCCAGTAGCAGCATTCCATGTCAACACATCACAATGGATCCTCAGATCAATACTCCTTTGGTTTGCATTCTTGTAAGGCTGAATGATTAATTGAGCAAACAAATGTAACAGAATGACAATTCCCTACTGGAGATTGTTAGAGGAGCAGTGTGATTCCCTTTCCAGTAAATCTGGAGGCTTGTGTGTGTTGTTACATGTCATTTTCAGAGAATGCTGCTGAGGTCTCTGCTTGATCAGCTGAACAAGAGCTGACGGGGGAGGGACTCTTGGTGCTCACACGGGAGGGATTGTGTGACCTCTCCAGTCTTGTATTTCCACTGAGTAAGAAAATGGGACAGGGGTTATCATCTCAGTGCTCTGCCTGCTGAACCCTTCTCTAGATGGTCAGAAAATGGCCTTGCTTAGAAATTCCTGTGCCATATTTATGCTTTGGGCTGATTTTCTTTTTTTGCACAGCTTTCAGCACATTAGTCATTGGTCAGCTGTCCCTTGAGATGGAGAATCCAGAATTTTTGGCGTATTTTGTGCTCCCCATTCTAAATGTGCTCCATATTTATAGTCTGAAATTCACAGAATCATAGAACATTTTGGGTTGGAACGGACTTTTAAAGCTCATCTAGTCCAAACTCCCTGCAATGAGCAGGGCTGCTATCAAATAGATGGGGAACCCCACCCAACCTGACCTTGAAAGTTTCCAGGGATGGGGCATCCAGCATCCCTCTGGGCTGGATGCCCCATCCCTGGGGCATCCTCTGGGCCATCACCATCCTCACTGTAAAAAAATCTCTTCCTTAATTCTAGCTTCAATCTATCTTTTAATTTAAAACCATTATCCCTTGTCCTATCACAACAGGCCCTGCTAAAAGGTTTGTCTCTGTTTTTTCATGTAGCCCCTTTAGGTACAGGAAGGTGCTCTAAGGTCTCCCCAGAACCTTTTCTTCCCCAGGCTGATCAAGCCCAGCTCCCTCAGCTTTCCTCACAGCAGAGGTGCTCCATTCCTCTGATTGTTTTCATGGCCTCCTCCAGANCCTCTGGGCTGGATGCCCCATCCCTGGGGCATCCTCTGGGCCATCACCATCCTCACTGTAAAAAAATCTCTTCCTTAATTCTAGCTTCAATCTATCTTTTAATTTAAAACCATTATCCCTTGTCCTATCACAACAGGCCCTGCTAAAAGGTTTGTCTCTGTTTTTTCATGTAGCCCCTTTAGGTACAGGAAGGTGCTCTAAGGTCTCCCCAGAACCTTTTCTTCCCCAGGCTGATCAAGCCCAGCTCCCTCAGCTTTCCTCACAGCAGAGGTGCTCCATTCCTCTGATTGTTTTCATGGCCTCCTCCAGACTCACTCCAGCCTGTCCATGTCCTGCTTCCTTCTGCCTTAAACATCTCATTCAACTCTCAGAAATCCCTTTTCTCTGTGGGACACAAGGCTGACACAGCCACTCTCTATGAACCAAGCCAAACCCACACCAGGATCCCTGAACTAAGTAATTCCAGCTAAGCCCACTGAACTCCTCACAAGCAGCCTTGTGCCTGAAGTTGACCTTGTGAACCTTGGTTCTCAGAGCTGGCAGCTTTGACTCTCTGTAGCCTTCAGCAGGTGACAAGGTTGAGCCTTCCCCTAGAAACCAATTTAGAGTCATTTTACCTTTTCAGTCTTTTCCATGGGGCATTGTCTCCCATAACATCCCCTTTCTGGAGATGCTGTCCATCTATCAGAAGCTGCTATCTCTCCTTCCAACCACACCTTCCCCTGGGCTGCTCCTCACCATCTCTGCTGTCAAACCCAGCTGCCCTCAACCCTGCTGTGGACTTTGGAAGTACAGACTGAATACTGTCACACAAGGTATATCTGACACTGAGGTGCATAATGAAGTGGTGACAGGGGATTTGCATTTGTTGTTGGTTTCATCCTCTGCTCAGGGTGATTGCAACCCTTAGGAAATGTAATCCTTGGTGTAGAAATTGTAAATATTTCAGTGGCATTCAGTTTTCAAGAGGAGAAAGGAAAATGGTGGTATTTGAGGCACTTGTTATGGTAAGTTCTGCACTCTGCACAGAAATGAGGACACAGCAATGTGCATGTGTGTTTATTACCTCTGGAGGCTGGGTGGAGCTTGTCACCTTGTATACTTTGGCAGAAATAGGTTCAAATCCCAGCTCTGCCTAGCTGGTAACAGTGCTCCCCTGTCCTTGTCATCCTGGATCTGGTAGAATGAGAGCTGAATTTATCTCTTCAGGCATCCAACTCTACTAACTTCTGTGTTTTCCACTCCCAGCCTCTGGTGTGAGCTGCAGGAAATGTCAGAACCCATGGTAAAGTTTCCTTCTGATCACTTCTGTACAGAGGAAATATTACAGAGAGTTCATTCCAAAGGCACACGGAAAAGTGGAAATAGTACTTTCCAATTAAAGATTAAATTCCCACTTAGGTAGTCAGACAGGTGTTAAGCCACTTTCTGAGCTCAAGGAAATGGCTCCATGTCAGAAAGAAGGCATAAATCACCTGAGAATATGAACTTTAAGTGACTTGGTGGATTTATATATAGAGAACAGTTCTTCTATCTGTATTTAGTTAAAAAATCAACATAAATTACTGAAGGATATGCCTAAGACAAACACTATTTGGCTTGATGCAGGAGTATCTTCAATAAAGGCAAGAAATCTGTGTTTAGGTGACACAGGAGGTAAGAGATGATGTTAGAACTGGTCTTGGGATGTCACTGCCAGGGAGCAGGAGAAGAATCTGACATTAAATTTGTTTTGGGAGACACCAACACATGCATGTCAAAACTTAAGGCAAACGATCAAGAGTTAAATTCAAAACAGGAAAATATTTGCATTTGAAATATTGTTACTTTCCATACTTCTCCTTCTCCAGTTGACAGCCAGAACTTTATTGAAAGATTCAGAAATACTTACCACAGGTCACATCTCTCTCACTTTGCTAATAAAAAGACTATTTATTCCAGAAATGCTGCTATCATGAGTCACTGCCACAGTGATCTGCTCTGTGGATGAGTCCCAGAAAAATCACAGTATACTGGTGGAGGAAAGTAGGAACAGAAATGTCAATAAAATTGGTCTCAGATACTGAGGATTGAAGTAGACTTCTAATCAGAGGGATTATATCACATTCTGACCTTAACTCCCTCACCTTATCCTAGGTGGGTAGTGCCTCCTCTACGTGTCTTCCCAATAAAACCAAAGGTGGTTTGTTTTCTCTTTGTGTGTGCAGTCTGTGTGGAGGACAATGGCATCTGAGGGTTGAAACAGCTCCTGAGCGCTCTCATGATCAGGCTGAGACAATAAGAGCCTATCTGTCTTTTTTTTTATGCTCAGTGGTAGAAAATATCTTCTTGCAAGGTGCCCTGAGCCATTAACATTTCAGTTGTGTTAGTGCCTCCTTCATGCATGTAATCAGAGCCATTGCCACTGCTCCTCTTAGACTTTGTGAGAAGAAGTAATTATCAAAGGGAGAAAGGAGACCTCAAGGTCAGGATTATGCCTGAGTGCTTTGTATTTCAGGCACCAGCAGTGTCACAAGCCCTGAGAGCCTCCCCCACCTAAAAATAAATGTCATGTTGGTGGAGCATGACTACACATGTAAGTAGAGGAAGTTGAGGAATCTGTCTTGTTCTTGTGACTTCCAGAGAGTTTCACTGGGGTGAAATGAACCCTTCCTTCAATGAGTAAAAGGAATTTTCTCTGCTCTTCAAACAAATGTGTCTTTCAAGGAATAGGTGGGTTTTCTGCCAGTAGGGTTTTACTATGCCCAATACAGGTCAGCCAGACTAAAATTTGTAGTTTTTTAAGGTATTTCTCTAATTTAAGAAGTTAGAGAAAGTTGTCAGATGAGTAAAATAATAGGACATTTGTCTTGATTTTCCTGTTTGGGGCTTTGCCCAAGTTTTTGAATATCTGGAAAGTGGAAACAAACTTTGTTATTCTAAAAAGCATTCGTCTCCCACTTGTCAACTGTAGAAAAATTATGTATAGAGGAGGAGAAAATTTATACCCTTAAACCTAATCTATGGTCATGAAATAGTCTCACTTCCTTGTATGACTGCTGCACAAAAAGGTGTGACAGCCTGTTTTTCTGTCATCATTAAAACCTCCTCCTTTTTCTATAATGCTTCAATCTGGACCTACCCTGGGTGGTTGCCTGTCAGTTGCTCTGCCCATTGCCTTTTAGTACATATTTTTCTCTCTATATATCCATCAGAGGGGTGGGAATTTTCAGAAGAAGCAAATGCTGGAAGAATTTTTGGTAACTTTTTGTGGACTTTTCCAAGCCAAAGTCTTTCTTCTTTCCCTTCATCTGAGAATCAGTGAAGGTTGCCTTGAAGATCTGTTGCTGTTTATGGCAACCCTGTGGAATAGCAAGGCTTGAAACTTCACTGGTTTTGCTCTCACTGTGCTCCAGGAGACGTGCTGTGAGGATAGGGACTTGACATAACATTTCTTCTCCTGTCATCTCTGATGATGCAGATGCACAAACGAGGTTCTAGTTGTTTACTCGCGTGTTAATTTTAAGCTTAATTAGTAACACAAGGGGTGCAGGGAATTAGTGTTTGACAAATAGAAGAAGACACATTTGGAAGGAGAGTGAAGCAATGTTTGTTTTTAAGCTCCTAAGGGGCTGTTGCAAACTTCGAAGAGAAAAGGAAAGCGAAGTTGAACTACAGGAAAAGTACTTAAGAGTGTATCCTTTCAAGTACTCCTTCCTCTAATTTAAAAGGGCAATGACTGCAAATATAAAGAGCAGAGCAAAATTTCTCCGCTAATTAATTTTCTAGAGGAATAAGAGATAGTATGAATCTGGCTGTTTGTTGCCCAGGGAAGACATGGGATTAAGTTACAAAGGAAACATCGGGTATAACCCATGTGATTTTATCCACTGGCCCCTCTGTGATTCCTGTAGTCCTTTAATAGCTTTATTCTAGCCTTATGTTGGTTAAACAATCAACAGGAGAGATTGTTTCCTCATCACAATCCAGCCATTGCTGAGGCACAGGGAGAATGGCTTTAAGGACCCCTGCCAATTTGCTTTACCCCTAATATTTCCCCTTACCAGGTGAAAAGCATCCTTTGTGGAGGATCTCACCTTCTGATATTTCTAAACCCTTTCACAGACTGCAACATGGCACCAAGGGTCACACAAAAACTGATGGAGAGTCAAGACCAGGTCTGGGGGGGATGTGACCTGTATTACAAGAAACAGCACCAGTTGTTCAGGAGGCAAGATTTACCACTGGCTCATGCTGTACTGTTGTTCCCAGTGTGTTTAGAGGCTGTATCTCCTCCTTTCCTGCTGCCATCGCTCACCTGCAAACACAGAGCAGCAAGATCAAAGCACATGAAGCAGCTACATTGCACTTGCAAGGCACTTTAAAGTCTTGTGCCTTTGTTCTTGGTGTCAGCTGAACAACCTCAGCAAAACACGGTGGCCTGACTCCACAGCTTTTGATTCTGAGAGTCTCTGGAGGGCAAGCACTTTATTTGGAATTGGAGGAAAATCAGTAAGAGCAGGTGAAGGGTGGGAATTACTGTGCAGCTCCTGCTAAGGGGTCACGGTTCCTGCAGCATATCAGCTTTGAATGATTATCTCTCCAGAACAGTGCTTTGCACAAGACAAGACAAGCTTGTCTCAGGTCCCCTCAGCAGCTGGAGACCCTTCTGTTTTTGTTTAGTTTAAAATGTAATTTCAGCAGCGCTGATGAACAAGGACATATGGAGAGGGCACAACGCTGTCACCCATGCTGCAGGTCACGAGAAACAGATCTGCACTTCTCATCCCCAGAAGGGCTCCACCCAGCCCTGTCCTCCGAGGGGCTCTCTCAGTGCATCTGTGCTTGGTGGGGGCACCCTGCAGAGTTGCTCTGTTTTACCTGTTTTGCTGTTTTGCCTGGACTATACTTGGTTTTTCCCTGTAACTGTGCCAATTGTGCAGGGAGAGGGAAGTGCAGCACCTCCTGGTTTTATGGTCCCATGAAGAGTTCTTGTAGAGACATTGAGTCCTGCTTCCATTTCTCCCACTCCACAGCTCTGTCATCAAAATTTCAGTGGCTGTTTATTGCCAACATTAGCTAAAAACTTTGGCATTTGGCATGTTTCTGCTTGCATGTACAAAGAGTTGAAGGGTAAAGTATGAGTCTCTGCCAGGTATGTTTGGGTCTTGTAATTGGTTTTTGTTGTTTCTGTTTTGTTTAATTTAGTTTAGTTTTGGTTTTTTCCCCCTAGAAAATTACAGCTCTGGCATTGGGCTCTCTTCTGTTCCCTGCTGAACTGGTGAGCATTTAGAGGAATTTCAGCGAGACTGGTAGTAAAGTGAATTTACTCTGGGGTTTCTGAGCAGAGCAGCTGGCCCTGCATAGATCTGTCTTCAATGCCCTGCATGAGCTGGTCTATACAATTTAAATTGTGCTTTTTTACACCTCCCCTGAGAAACCATTTGCTTTTCCTTGAAATAAAAAGGAGTGCAATGGAAATTGGACTGGTTCCCAAAAGCCATAAATCTTTTTCCTGGTTTTGGGAGAGACTTCCAAAATCTTTGACTAAACTACAAGCAGAATTAAATACATATTATACACTTACAAGAAATATTTACACTATGTCAGCTATCTTTATTTTTTTTAAACAAAAAGACTATTACAATGTTTCTGAGTTTTGAGTTGTTGGTGCATTCTGTAGTTATTTATGGATAAAAGTAGTATATGGCAGATGTAGGGAAATAGCAACCTTCAACAGCCCTGTGCTCAGTTGCTTAAAAGGAAAAACCCCATTTCACATTTTAAATTCACCAGCTTTGATAAAAGTAAAAGGCATAGAGAGACTTCTTGCTCCTTCAGACTGAGTTGAAGCCAAATATTTTTTGTCTTCCACCAGGGACTAAGTGAAGGATGCTCAGAGCTTCCTCAGCAAGGTTTCCTGAAATCACAGGAGAGGCTCTCCTTGTCAGGAATTCAATTCAAGGTATCAGCAAAAACCCTGGCTCCTAAATCAGCACAAAATAATACTTTCCTTTTTGTAAAAAGTCAGTTTTCTCTAGTTCAAAGAGGGATTTTTCTAGAACAAAGAGGCATGTAAGGATACATGTTCTGGTTATATTATCTATGCATAGATTAGCTGAAGTTTTTCCAAAATATTTCTGGACTACTTGACTACTGGACTAGTTGCAATATTTTTATTGCAGTCTTTTATTTTTCCTTTTCCTAGCATTATCAATCAACCTGGTTTGTTCAATACTGAGATAAAAATTATAAACCTATTTTCTTCTTCTGCAAAAACAACCCAAAAAACGGTGGTGTTTGATGTTTAGTTAATTGATTTTAAAAAAAATTAAGTACCGGGATATAACTTCTATTTCGCTGGCAACATTTTGGGTCATGCTCATTTTTTGAGACCATGGCTATCATAACTGAGTTGAACCTGACAACTTTTTGGCAGTCTTCTGCAGCTGAATAATAATTCCATGGAGGTTCATGTAATAATTCAATCCCACTTCACCTGCGTTTGCCAGTCACTCATGCTCAAATAAATCTTATTAATAGGACATAATGCTCCAGACCTGTGCTGACTTTGATCCTGTTCTTTAAGGAAAACTCCTGCCCCTTTCCCTGTGATATCAGTTTCCTATCCTTTGTGCTACCACAAATAATATACTTCATACTTTTAAGTTTAGTCTTTTTGCTGTACTTTATGTGGGTTTTTTTTTTTTGAAAAATTGTTCTGCCCACATGATTGAAATTATTCTTGCAAAATTTCTCTGCTCGAGCTTGCATTTTTATGAAAGTTTGCATTGCTCCCCTCAAAAAGACTCTTGTCTCCAATTTCCACAATAATTTTCCTATGCACTTAAATTTTCCTCCTAGAAAAGGAATTAGTATCCTCTCTTGGCCTATGTGTTAAGATTTTTGTTTTGTTTAATCCATTTTAATTCGGAGAATGAAAAAACATCATTTAACTTGACCCAGATAGAAAAAGACAAAGTTTTTGAAATCCAGAGGACATTTCTGTCAAGTTGTTACCAAAACTCATCTTTATTAATGATGTTCTAGTACCTGGGCACTCATTTAGGGACTGTGTTATGTACCATATATTTATAACATATGTTGAAACAACTATTAATTCCCTCATTGGTGAATGTAATGCTATATTCAATTTTGTGCATTCATGCCTATTCTTTAGCATCTTTTGAAGTTATTTATGGAACAAGATATCTACCTACTTTTACAAAAAACAAAAGTGATATTTTCTTCTTTCTTTGACAGACTGCTTTGCCTCTTGATGGAAACCTAGCTGTTTGCACTACTCCTCTTCATGCAGGAATTGTTTCCTTTCTCAGTTCTTATTTTAAGGGACATTTGGTGGTTCTGTTGTCTAACCCAATAGTTTGGGTGCCTCTTGTTAGGCTGCTTGGCTGCATTCCTGTCTCCATATGTGATGTTACAGCAGTGCTTATCAAGATGAGAGATGAAAATCCTGGCAATGTGGGATTTAATCAAAAATAGTAATACGTGAAAGGGAGGATGAGTGAACTAAATTAAGTTAAAGAAATAACTTCTAGAATATGTTTCCTGATTTGCATTCTATATGATATTCCCCTAATAGAGAAGACAATACCCTCCCATATTTGCCTTTTCTCCCCTGATATCCCTCCTTTTCCTCTTCCCACTGAGGTGCTCTGTGTCTTTTTCCTGTGTGGCTCCACACAACAAGGACCAGGAGCAGTGGGTGATTCAGACTACACAGAGTTTTGCCTTGCAGAAGGTTGTGAGTGGGCTGAATTTCTCTGACTCGTTGGAGAGGCTGTGTGTGTGTGAGAAAGGGCTGGCACTAGGGTGGGATAGCAGAGCCTTCCCTTGGGGTGAGGTCTTTTGGGAGGGAATGGCCAAAAGAGAGCAGAGCCATGGAGCTGGAATTTTAATTTCCTCAGGGTAGAAGATGGCCAGAAAGAACCAACAGTTTGATATTAAACAGTCCATAGAACATAGAGCAGGCTGGTCTTTTTACTTACCTCAGTCCTGAGCCACTACAACACTCACTGTCTTCTGGACCTACACATTTTATAGGTAATGATCCTGCTTTATCCTTTGGCATCATGCCTTCCCTGGGGCAAAGTTAATTTGCATTCCCTTTTGCTTTCCTGCACTGCTGTTTTTTCCTGACTATGGAGGAGCTGTGGTGCTTTTCCAGTGTCTCCTATCTGGGTGTGTTGAGGAAACCTAAACAATGCTGCCTCTCCCTAAATCTTCTGCTGTCACAGGTAGTGCTCCAGAGGCAGACATAAATCAGGGCTGATGACTTTTCCTTCTCTGCTGTAATGCACCTAGCTCCATTAACTTCAGAACATGAAGCCCCATCTTCAGAAACCATCACTACTTTGACGTGTTCAGGGCCTGAAGTGAAGAGCCTGGTGCTGAGGAAGGAGGGAGCCACATCCCACCCAACCTTCACACTCTGTTTTCTTCCCTGAAAACACTTGTGTTTACTGATGGTGATGATCCCAGGGCAACTCCAAACAAGGAGCTCAGCAAGAGCTGGAAGGGAAGCAATTTCAAAGAAGAGACAATTGAGAGCAACCAGCAGCAGCCCTAGTGTGTAACTCATGGAGTCAGTGCTCCCTTCCCATGCCATTAGCACCAGGGCAGATGTCATGGAGAGAGAGACACGATGTCACTTTGCTTTCCAGTCTCCCTCTGAGGATGAGGGCTTCTTTCCTGCTTCTCCCCATTTCATAGCCATGACCAGTCTCAAAAAGGCTGGGAAATGAACATGGACCTCCTGGTTCAAAAGTTGCTACTGAAAAGGCTACTGAAGGGATGGTTGTCCTTTGCGTGTCTTTCTCCAAATATTGGGTTTGATTTCTTTCTTAGGAAATGCTGACTAAGTAAACATTAAAGAATGAAAAATGCATAAATGTCTTGCTTTGTAGCGCTAAAAAGAAACACCTTAGCACAGTAGCTCTTTCCCCTGCTGTCCCACCTCTGTTATCTGAGAGTTTTGTTATAAGGCAGTTCAGAGGCTGACACACACTTTGCAAATATAGATTGTCTTTACCTGCAGTGCTGCAGTAAATTGTGGTTTTGGGAGGAATCTCTTGGTTTCCCCTGTGATCTCTCATTTTAATCTTCCCACTCTTCAGCTCTTGTTAGCAATACCTCTAAGCTTTGGGGAGGACTGAATGGCCACCAGAATCACCTGCTCACATACTCTGAAGTCTTTAGATATCAGAATTCATACTGAGCATTCCAACATAAAAACTGTTTGCGTTTCTGTGCTTTCTCTCAATACTCTTTTGGTATTGGGACACAGAATAAATGTTTTTAATCCATCTGAGGACTTTCAACTACTGTTTGCTGATGAACACATCTATGAATAATAGCAGTAGGGCACTTGTATCTGTGCCTTCTTCATTGTTTTTCTGTGCTTGAGCTACAGCAGCTGAAATGAGTAGTGACATAGCATAGGTGGAGCAGTGTGATCAGGGCACACTAATTTGGAAGCACAACTGTCCCATGGGGCTGATGTGATGTGTTGTGCAAGGACAAGAAATTGTCTGATAAACCCTCAAATGCCTCTTGTGTACTAAAATGCCACCAGTTTTTCAGCCCTGAAAGAAACATCTCCAAGTCTTTCCAGACTCACTGATGTCTGAATCACCTCATTACAGGAGACTAGCACAAGCACACCTCCAGCAGTACTCTCAGCACTTATGTCAGCAAAAGAACAGCAGTTTCACAGTCTGAACAATTTGGTAACTCAAAAAAATTTACTACTAAAATGAGTGGTTAAAAATTATGGCTTAAAAAAGGAAATCTCATAAAAGTTAACTGAGTTTAGGCAAATGAAATAGGATGGTCTTTTAGTTTTTGGCTTCCCCAAATCCTGTTAATTTTGGGTCCTGGTCACTTAAGTGTTTTACTTAATGAGGTCACTAAAAATAATGAGGTGTGTGTTGCTGATGTAAAGGAAATTCCAGCAGCAATTGTATAGAAACTGATAAGGATTTGCTGCTGGTGGAGTTCTTGGAAATAGGAGTTGAAAAGGGTATAATTATTGTAGAACTCTTATTGACTTTAGTCAGTGGTTACATAAAACTGTCCTGATCTGTTAAAGGCAACCCTTTTTCCTCAGAAATAAGGCAATATTTTCCCAACAAGGGAAACAATTGTTTGACATTACTGATGCCATCCGTCTAAGAAAAACCACATTCCCTTCATAGAAGGAGAAATGTAATAGGCTTCCTCTGTACATATGGAACTATAATTT
The DNA here is from genome assembly GCA_013399835.1 of Leptocoma aspasia. NCBI lineage: Eukaryota > Metazoa > Chordata > Aves > Passeriformes > Nectariniidae > Leptocoma > Leptocoma aspasia. Next base: position 619,046 of record VXAX01004748.1, read on the forward strand.
GGATAGGACTCTGTGTCAGGTAAGACAAAAGGCACCTAAAGCTGGGCTCATGGTTTTGTGCAAATTCTTATATTTTCCTGCAATTATCAATATGATGAAAGTGCTTCTCAATTAATGTCATTTACAATATTGCAAGGGGCTGGTAGTTTGTGATTACCACCAAGGATTTGGGCATCTGGGGGCAGAGGCTGGGGATGCAGGTGTCAGTACAGAAGCCTGTAGGGCCAGGATGTGTCTCTGACACCAAACATCATCAGCACAGGATTTGGAGGACAAGGCAGATCTATGGGGAGCTCTAGGGCATGGCCCTGCATAGACAGAAGGCCAATTCTCCATGGTGCCCAACTTGGGGGCACCAAGTCCAAAAAAAACCCCAAAGAAGATAGATTGGATTTTCCCTGCTAATATTCTTTCAAGCAGCTGTCCCAGAGGGTGATTTGCCATTAGCCTGGACTTTTGTGGGGCCAAGGATGACCCAGGATCACCCTGCACAAAGGTTGGTATCTGTCAAGTGAGCTTCTCCATTCCTCCTTGTGCTGAGGTGTCAGGAGGGCTGCAGGCTTGAGTGTGTCTTGCCTTGATGCCCAATGAGCTGAGTAGTTTTCCCTGGATTTTTGGTGGATTTTCCATAAGGCATAGCTGTTTTGCCTCTGCTGAGGAGCTGGGCAGTAACAACTCTGTGAAGGAGACACCTGGAGACTCCATGGGGCAGGAATATCCTCCTGGCAAGTGTTGTGTCCATGAGAGAGTTCTTCCCCTGCCCCTTTGCTCTTGGCTGCCATCAACTGCTGATCTTGGTGTGACCCAGAGAGTTCTCAGCCCTCAGAGCTGGACAAAGGGCTTTCAGTCCTGCAGTCTGCTGCACAACAACTGTTTTCTTGTGCTGTCAGCTTTCACACAGACGGATAACTTCTTGCTGGTTTGAAAGCTGGAGTGCTTGATGCTTCAGGAGGCTTGGGTTCACCTTGTAGCAGGCAATTGAGTCTCAGTGTCACTGAACTCCGGATCCTTAGCATGATTGAGTGTTCTTCCATGCATTCAATACTATGCTTTTGTTTGTTTCACCTTTCTTCTAAAAGCTTGCACACCTTCAGAAGCAAACTCCAGGTAAAATACTATAGTTGGAGTGGCAAAATGTTCTGTTCAGGGTGGGTGTTAAAAAGATATTACAAGCAATTTCACTAGCACTAATAAGGGTAATTGGAATTGTTTGGCTTAGAAGAAGCATGGTGGGTTTAAAAGCCTAAAAGCTACAGAATTCTGTGAATAGAGAGATCCTCCTCAAAAGGGAATGATTTCATTTATTATAAAGATTTTATTTATTACAAACTCCTACTCTGGACAGTAAGTGCTGAGAACAGCAGGGTTAGGAATATTATGGCTTTTGGAATGACTGGCCAAATAATTTGAGTCATAGAAGAGGCTGGGCTTTTTGAATCCTGGTCTTCAGAAAAGCTTTGTGCAAATCTTTAGAACAATTTCTGTTAAGTGTCCAGTTAAGATCATGCTTAAAAGGAAAAGAGGAGCAGGAAAATCCTGATTTCAATTGGTAATACTGTTATTTGCTTAAACGAGAGAAAATGCTTCTGAGACTTGTCTTGGGAGAAGAGTGATGTGGTTTACAGTTATTCTAAAAAGGGATTTCTTGTGTAAAATTAATACAAAGTGTCAAAAATGTCTTCCTAAAAAACAGGAAAAAGGTTGTTGGAAACTGGTCTAAATGTTAGTTCATGACTGTAGCATAAAATATTACTCTGTTTATGTGAAAAGACAAGAGAAGAATAGCAGAAATAACTGTATTGGGAGCACTCTAAGTCCTGGTAAATGTGAGATAATGAGGCTTAAGCTTCTTCCACTGAGATTAAAATAAATTGTATTACACTGTACTTGCTGTGGGCAGCAGTGCCTGTGGATGGTTATCAAGGCTCAGTTAGCCCATGGTAGCTGTTTCTCAACCACCTGAACGTACAGGTTGAAAGAAAAAGAAACAAAAAGGAAAAAAAAATTAAAAAGAAACAAAAAATCCCCCAACCAACCAACCAAAAAAAAAAAAGCCACAAACAAACAAAAAACAACCACCAAAAAACCCCAGGTCTGAACACTTCATAAAGCACCAGAGGTAGTGGGACTGGGATTTTACTTTAGCATTATCTAGAAGATCAAAGCTGCTGGCTGTCTGCTTTGGCTTCCCCTCTCGTACCATGGCAAGCAGCCCATTTACCCCATAGGTACCTAACAGATGATCAAAAGCTTTTTATGCTTTTTTTGACTACATCAGCTAGTCTAATAAAAATAAAGTCATCTTTCCCCATATGTCTTTGGATCCTTAAAAGCCTACAGCATTGCCACCACCATATCCTTAACACATTCAAAATGGGGGCAAGACAGATGAGAACAGGGGAGTTAACCCTGTATTTTTTGTGTCTGATTGTAACCCTGTACCATTCCTGCCTAGTCAGTTAGAACAGTCATCTAATAATACTGTATCTATTTCAGTGTAAAGAGTATTCAGCTTTGATTGGGTGAAGTATTGCCTGTTTGATATCACTTCCTTTGCTCTGGTCTGATCCATAGAAGTCTGAAGCTGACTTTATCAAGCCCCAGCTGCTCAGAATTGTCTGCAGTTCAGGTAGGAGACACTCACGTCTGTAAATATTGACTTTCTCCTTCACACCCTGCTGTGGCTGACATATGCTGCTCTCTGTTCCCTCTTTAAAGGCTGATTAATAATATTGAGGAGCTCAACATAATCCTGACTCCTTTTGTATTACTGAGCCAGTGGCTCCTTTTCTAATATTGAGCCAGTTAACCTCTGATCTATTAACATTAAACTATAAAATTCAATAACTAAGGGCTGGGCTTTAAATAATTTAGAACAGGCTACAGAGTAATTAGGTATTATGAACTGGGGTTGAAGATCTAATAATCTGAGGAGAGATGCAAATCCATAGTGAAAACTTCTCTGGAGGATTATTCCCTTTTCATTTAGGGGCTAGTAGGGAGGCTGGGCAATACATATGCCTGCAAGCTAGTCTGTCAATACTGAGTAGGTTCAGGAAGAAAATAAGTATAATGCTGACATGACCAATATGGAATAGGTGACAGAGTCTAAGTAAATTGGATGAATATTTCTTAATTAGTGTAGGAAGCATGTTGTAATTCAGATATACAGACACTCCTAAGCATCTTCATGATTTATTCATGGCTATTCCTAGCTGCTGTGGAAGCAAACCATGACATACTGCAGACTTCTTCTATTGTTAATAAAATCAAATCCTCTGGTAAATAACTCTGTAGAAAGTCCTGGTGTTCCATAGGACTTTTTTTTCAGGCAGCACTGCAGGAAAAAGGTTCAGATCCCAATGGATCTGATAGAGTTGGAAGACTTATTCGGATCTTATAGGATCATTGAAGTTGGAGACCCTAAAATTTAGGACAGGGACATAAGGTCCCTTGATAACCACCAAAGGGCTCCTTTTGACACAACTGTGTTTAAAACCACAAAAACAAACAAACAAACAAACAAAAACCAAAACAAAAAACAAAAACCAAAAAACCCCAAAACAAAACAAAAAACCAAACCAAACAAAAAAAGCCACTGGTGTTTGAATCTGAACATTTTCAAGGAAATCTTGAGAAATTTGTGAAGGAAATGCTTCTTACTATCCTCTCCTGATGCTTGCAGGTCTTGCAAGAGTTAAGTCAGCTTGCCTGTGCTGTGGAAATTGCCTATGATTATCCACCAGTTTGCAGCACTAACTCAAAATGTGACAGAACAATATTTCAGTATGACTAAGTCAAAACAGAGTCTTACTGGGCTAAGGCATTTTGAACTCAATGGGACTGCTCATGTGGTTAAAATTAAGTTGCAGCTCCAAAATTAGTCTAGATTTCACTATCAGTTTATTCACCTCCATTTTAAGGGCAGGTGTACAAATTGCACATCTCAATAAGTAGCCATGAAGGGCACCCTCAAATAGTAGCTTTGAATCTTTGTCAGCACTTTATTTAAAAAAAATTGATTGGAAAATGGGTTGTTTACTGCTCCTGAAAAGAGCAGTTCATCTTCCTGAGTACACACTGTTCCTAAAGTGTAGAGAAAATCCTCCAGACAGTTGAATTATTGACATCTGTCACTAAACCAGTCATCCTGTGCTCCTACCACAGTGTCTGAGCTGAGGTGCACTGAATATCTCCATGATTCAGTCTACTTCATTTGAGGTGCTACAAAACCCCATTCCTATAGCCAGCAGCATCCTGTGAAGTTGTGCTTGAACTGCTTGCAAGGGAAAGCAAAGGAGAATTCAGGCTTATGCAATTTCCTCTTTCCTACAAACCTCTGTCCAGGGTTCCACAAAACAAATGAGGAACTCTTAATGTGAACCCTGTCCAGGGTTCCACAAAACAAATGAGGAACTCTTAATTTTCAGCAGGGAAAGCACAGCTTTAATGCCAATATAGCAGCTAGTCTGGTTCACATGGGCCATTTGGACAATGTTTTTTCACATTCAGAGTGTATTCATGACTGCCTTGTGATCTCAATAACAATCCTGAGTCCCCTGGGTAGCACACAGGGCAGAATCTCTTGTCTTAATTCTATTCAAGGCTTCCTCTGGAGTCCCAAGTAAAATCAGAATGATGTCAATGTCCCTGGAAAGCATGAAGAGGCAGCTTTGGAGGTCAACTCAGGATCTCAGCTCAGCTTTGGCATTTATTCATTATGTGGTAATTCCCAATGAGGGTCTTAAAATGTTCTGCCGGAAATGCACACAAATGGAAATTCTCCGAAAGAGGGAACATAGATGCTGTTTATAGATTAAAAGTAGGTTATCAGGAAATTAAATTATTTTAGTGAAAACTTGCCTGAAAATCATCAAAGTCTCTTGGGTTGAGATAAAAATTGAAAAAAATTGCTCTAAGGTATTTCTCTCAGTAGTTTCTCATGACTTCAGTGGTCTGTAGAATTTTGTTCCCTCTGTGAACAACATCATTATAGAGATCCAAATGAAACATAGTCCTCACTTTTTGAAAAGCAGACATAAATGCTATAAAAAAAGAAAGAGCACAAAGCATAAAGGAAATTTCCCTCTTTAATCCACTTTATATCTATGCTACAAGCTTTGCTGCAAGATGCTTCATAGTGATGAGTCTATACCCTCCTTTCACAGCTAAAACAGAAAAATGAATAAATGATTCAGCTTTTACTCCCCCTCCAAATACAAAGCTCATCTGCTTGTTTATGAATCCTTTCTTTGCTCCTTCTTAATTGCATCCATGTGTATCAGAAATCACTAATGTCTCTAATAATGAGGGAAAACTTGCAGAGGCTGAATGCTGAGAGTGGCAATTCTGAAGTCTGAGTCTGCTTGTGCACTGTGTTCTTGGTTTTTGTGGGGGTAGGATTTTGTTTTTGCAATGTGCTGCAGAAGTGGCGTTCCTCGGGGATGAAGAAATTACTCCTTGGAACCCTAGCCAAAAGAAGAATGAGGAGTAAACAAGAGGGTTTTTCCTTTTTTTTTCTTTCTATTAAAAAAAAATTATTATTTCAAAGGTTGATTTTGTGTGAAATAAGAAAACTTGCAGTATGTGTTTAATGTTATATTTAAGCAGATAAACATGTCAGGCATTGCAGTTTGGGGTGATAATAGGTGGAAATTTACTTATTTATTCATTCCAAATTGCTACATGCACATTAATGGAGCATCTCTTCCTGGATGTAGGCAGCTAATCAGATACATAAAAATCCAACAAAATTCAGATAAGAAAGAGCACTAACAAATAAGGAGAAGCCCTTTTGGACACAAAAATAGCTGTATGCAAAACTGATATCCTTCTGATCCATTCTTCTGTCTGATTCCTTCTTCCCACATTTCCTTCAGATCATCTCAATCCTTATGCGCAAACACATCCCCTGAATCTCTGAAACCCTTGTAAGGGCCATCCCCAGTGGGATTTTCATGTGCCCTCAAGAACAGACCCAGGTCCTCTGGAAGAAAGGATAATGAGGATTACAAGCTGCAGCATTCTCAGAAAAGATACTCCAGCAGTATTTTCCTTTCTTATGTTCAAAGCAGGGTTCAGCACTTCTGTTGGTCTTATTTGTGGGAACATGGGGAGAGAGAGTGCATTGGATCAGAAAAAGTTGTGAAGAGAAAGTACACTGCTACAGAGATGTAGAAGTGGTCCCAAATCCTGAAACAAAATACTTCAGACTATGTAGAATCATAAAAATGCACCCAGGCATCTTAAAAGGCTTACTGGACTTTTTTTTTTTTTAATAAGAAACCATGCAGGACTCTCACTTTACCTGTATGCACACACATTTAAAGCCACTCATTTTGCAAAATCAATGTCTCAAAAAGTTAAGACATGTTAGACATGCTAGTTAAGACATGCCAGTATAAAAGAATGATATTTAGTCATCTTTTCATCACTTTGGGCATATGATGCTGTAGTATGTACTTTATAATTTGTAAGCATAGTTGATGTTTTAATTTCCACAGGAATTTTAGTTCTGTGTTTCAAGGCCAACAGCTTTCTCATTACTTTTTTTTTTCCCATTAGGTGTCACCTGGCTGAAGAAGGAGTAATGAGAGGTAAAGTTTTTCTCAACTTCTGCAATCTTTAGACCCTTCTCAGTACAACCAGTATATTCAGAAATCAGATGCATGTGTATCGGCTCATGTTCTAATCTCTAACCAGATTCAACCTCTGAATTCCCATGACCATATGGGTTTGGAGTGAGGTAAAAGTGAGTTTTTCACTGACTGTGAGGGGAGACTTTGGGAAATATGTGCCATAGATGGATATCCTTGCCTGATGCCTGAATTTTTTCATGAGGGTGGTGGTAAGTGTACAATGCCACATGATGTCCTGTATGGCTGAGGCACAGAGCCACTTTCAATTCAGGTGTGATTTACAGCCTGCTCTTGCTTTCTTCCTGACCAATTGCATGAACTCTGTAATAATTTGGGCTGGTGTGGTAAAATAATCCCTTGTATTCTTCATTTCACTTAAAGCAGGTACATTTTCTGTACAGCAATTTAGTCACAGAGTGAGTGAGAAATAGGAATGTGACGTGCAGTCACATCTGGTGGCACCATCACAGAGTGTGCTGGTGGCTGGAGAGGGGGTGTCTAGGTGTCAGGTGTGCAAAGAGCAGCCTCAGTTTGCAGCCACCTAATTAATGACAGCAGAGCCCCATGAGAAGAAAAGCCTGAAGTGGCCCATGAGATACAAACCTGCAGCTCTCAGCTGGTGATAGCATGGGTGGGCTGCTCTTGGTGCTATCTACAAAATTCCAGCACCAGCAGCAGGGGTTAAAACTGGATGGTTTTCCTATTATAGACCTTAGATGCCTTTTTTTTAGTTGGCCACTGAAGATGATGATCTTGGGAAAGAGGGACTTAAGGAGAGCAAACCAATGTGAAGGCGTGGCAGATGGAACTGGATATCAAGCAGAAGTTCTGGCTGGTATTATAAAAGTAGCTGGAAAATATGCTGTGGTGGTAGCAATGCCAATATGAAGAATGCAGTGAGAAACTCATAAAAAAAAGCAGAAATATGAATTCACAAACTATCTAACCCGAATGACTCTGAAGTATATGAATAGCAGACTGTGAGAGTTGCCTTTCCACACACACAAAAAAGGACTACCTCTCCTTCAGCTGGACCAGAAACAATATGTATTAAAACATCCTAATCCAGTTAGGATTCACCTTAAACCTCTTGTTAAAAAAGTAATTTTGTTTCTAGTTCTCTGTCCTACTACAACCCAACAGTGTTCTTCCCCTTATGATCAACAACTGGATCATGCAGCTGGAAGACTGTGACATCCAGGAGACACTGAGACACCTCATGGGGAGGCTCCTTCCTTTGTCCTGTAAGGACTTGGATTGGGCAAGAGCAGCTGGATGCCAATCATGCAAATGACATCCTTAACAAGTCTGTGCCATGGAAAAGGTGATTTGTTTCTGTTAGTTGCATCTATGTGGCTTCCCACAAACTGCCCTGGATTTCCAGCACAACTCACAGGAGCAGAACTCCACCTACCATTTGGCTTTTGCTTTTGTCTTTTTTCTATCTGCTTTCCTCCATGCTCCAAGCCCACCTTCATATTTTAGGGCATCTTGAAGTGTTTCACAAATGCAGGTTAATTAGCAGTTTCAGACAAAACTCTACAAATAGGCAGAAGCCTTTATCTAGCACAAGACTGGAGTGGTTTGCTCTGTCTGCTTTGGATCTGAGGGATGATGGCTCTGCTGGGCAAAATGGGCATGTGCTTATTGAAGCTGACACAAGGAATGATGTTTTTTCTCTGGTGCAGGGTGAAGCTTAGCTACCATTAGAGATTAGAAATCTCTAATGATGACAGCCCAAAACCCTCCTTACCATCTAGTTCAGCTTTTGAATATCTATCTCCTAGCTACAGCAGGCATGAAGAGCACCTTATTACTGTCTTTTTTTTGGGTGTATATCTTTTATGTTGTTGATGTTTGTTTTCTTGGTCTCCTTTTTCCAACAGAACTGAGCCCCAAGCCTTTCCCATAGGTCACATTTTCTAAAGCTCTTGTTGTTGTTTTTCTCTGCTCTCTCTGATCCATGCATTCCTTGAACTGTGATGCTCAAAGCAGAAGAGTGTTTTCTTAGTGATTTGGTCAGCTTTGAGTTGTAAAAAAGAAATTCTGTTTGTATTTCAAGAGTTATTTTATGGTTTTTTTTTTTCCTTTTCTTTTTCCTCTTTTTTCTCTTTTTAAAGCAGTTTGGCATTGGCTTCTCTTTACTCTGTGATCCTCTTAAAACCCCAAATCCTTTTTGCAGAAGAGCTGCATAATCAGTTGCTTCTTATCTCTTATGCAGTTGATTATTCTGTGGAGTTTGTACTTGTGCTCTGCATCACATCCCTTACAGGCTGCTTCTGCAAGGGGACATTCTTATCAATTCTTCCCACTGAAAGGCAGAACATACTTAGTTTATGGATAGGTTAACCATATTCACTGTTATTCTGGCTGGTTTAGTGTCCAGGGAGAGTGTGACTGTATCTGCAACAAATTTGGAAAATAACATATAATTTTTCTTTTCCTTGAGCGTCTTTTATCCCAGTCAGGGGTAGGACATGTACTGCTGCTGAGTACTATCACAGAACTACTTTGGAACAGAGCAAAGTTCAAATCTAAAAGGATAAGGGGGAATGTAGTTCATTGGAGCACTTTTTTTGTCTAGGAGAGTTTTATAAAAAAGTTCAGAATTTGATGTCCTGCTATTTCCTGAGGCTGAAGTCACAGACTGTAGTATTTTCCATCAACTCTAAATCAGAGCTGAGTTACAGCAGGGCTCCTTTCACATGACAAGTTATATAGGAGATTTAGGAACTTCATGCTGCCTCTTTGCATGAGCCCAAAGATGCTAAATACTGGTAATTAGTAACTAATGGAAATTAATATATGACTAAAAGGTGGGAATAATTTAGGTCCTACTTATATTTTCTGTAATGAGCAGCACTTGCACTTCCATGGTTGCTATTATCACAGTAGGAGCTCTGACAGAATAAGAGAACTGGGAGTACAGATCAATTTGCAATAATAATAAAAAAAAATTCGGTCTGGAGGAAATAAGTTCAGTGATTGAATTAATGGAAATGCAATACTGTTCAGGCAGTGACTAAGCCAAGTTGATGCTGTATGAGTCAAATGTCACAGTTATCATTGTCTGCAACTTCCAGTAGGACAAAAAAACCTTTAAATAAATTGTCTTCTGCAACCTGCATATTCTGTTCCTATCTGAATTTTCACTCGGTTGTGGCCCTTTTCTTGGACGTGGTTTTGTGCTCTGATGTACAGCCCTGCCCTGAGCTGGTGGTTTCAGCCAGTACAAATGTCTTCGGTGAGCTCACAGGGTGCTCTGTGCTGTCTGCTGGCAAAGAGCAGCATCAAATCGAGTTACTACGGCTCTCGCTCAGGCGCCAGTTAAGAGTGATCCTGAAATGTGTTGTGGTACATAGCCTGAGAAACCTGACAGCTATGTTATGGAAAGCAGGAAGATTAGCTTTTACCTTTAAATCACTGAGAAACCCCCAGTGAAACAGTATTTGTGAACAATGGATATAAATAATATATGCATTTTTTACACGTATGTTTTAAGATATACAAACAGTTTAGGAGCTGGAATTACATCTTTAAAATCCCTGTGAACTTTGCTTTACTTCTTTCCTTCTCAGTAGCATAAATCTTGCCTTGGGGAAATATTTGCAAGCCCAAGCAGGGGATTTCAAGCCTGTGTGAGCACCTCCTGCCCATATCACAGCGGATCAATCAATACCACAGCAGCACGATAATGCTCTGCATCAGAAATTCTGCAGGAGCCTTATCAAGACCTACCAGGGAATGAAACCAGAGAGTGTTATTTCGAGTGCAAAGGCTGACCACATGTTTTGAGAGTGAGGTTGCTAATCTCAGCACTGTCAAAAAGTGTGGCACCTGGGGAAGAAATTAAAAAAAAAAACTTGCTTTTGTTTGCAAAAAAAACTTGCTTGCTTTTGTTTTGTATATTTATGTCTGGGCAATGCAGCATTTCCTTTTCTTATTTCTGCTTCTGCCTTCCTCAACAGAATTCCCACCACTGTGATGTAATAGGCCAAGTTAATAACTAATAATGCCACTTGGTTTGACAAGAAGTTGTAATTTTTTTTCCTTTCTTTCTCTATACTTTTGCACGTCTGTCCATTTGTGGTGTTTATCTTTTGCAGATTATCCTGCAGGACTTGGCACCTTAGGCAGAAGAAGGACAACATTATTATGGAATATTCATATCACCTCTGCACGTTTTGAAGCAGCAGCACCTTGTTGTGATGCAGCCACTTCTCCCCTGAAAACCAGCTATAAAGTGCCTACTACAAATGCAAATAGCTGTAAGAGCATGCAAGGCAATACATTATCTGGCACTGTAGCACTAAAATTTTGAGGGGGAGGAAGAAAAAATGTAATTTAACCCACAAAGCATGCCTTGCTCTTGCTTCTATTTGAGAAGATATCATCATAATCTCTTCCAAAACCACTTGTATTAATCTCACAGCATTTATGTTAATCACAGCCATTCATGCAATTCGTGTAGAAATCAAGAACCTACAATGCCTCTTATCACAGCATCAGTGTGATGGGTAATTAAGAGCTAATCAAGTGGTCTCCAGGAGTTCAGGGCCATCATTTACCACTGTAGCCAGCATGATGGATTAAAGCAGTAACTCAGCCTGAAAAGACAGAATCCATGTTATTTTTCCTCATTTTAATTCAAATGGTAGAATTTAATCTTTTTGGTAAGATAGATGATGCCATTTCAGAATATTGTATGTTCGTGGGTGGACTTAGGAGGGGAGGATTTAAAAATAAGGAAAAAGGAGGATATAATAACAGGAAAAAGAGAAACAGGTTGTTGATTGAAAAATAAAACACAGACAGTACAGCAAGGTGGGCAAAATAACACTCCTGGAGCTCAGTGCCTTTTGAACACAAGCTGCAGATTGGTGCAGTTCAGCCTGTGGATCCTCACGGATGCTCTGAGAGCTTTGCTGAGTTTTTTCTGACAGAAGGATTCCAATATACCTTCTTTCTCTTCACGTTCTAAATTTCTAATTCCTATTTCCTGCTTTCTCTCCTCTGGGAAAATCTTGCTCATTTGAAAAGCAAAAGGCCAAAGCTCAGAAACTACAGGCTAGCTGGTGTAAATCATTAAAGCACCTCTGGAGACTTTGTTAGCCATTAATGTGCTCTGTGATGTGTCTGTGAATTGTAAAACTCTCTGGGTTGATGGGGACACACATGAAGATTTGCACTAATTATTCTCTTGACTCAGTATTAATTTGGTACCTTGGACTGTTCTCTATTAACACAATTGGAGAAACAGAGCTAAACCCGTGAGGCTCTCATATTCAAGAGTTCTCCATAAGGTAAAAACCACACAGTGCAGACCAATCATGGGAAAAGCAAATTTTTAAGAATCCTAGTGTCTTGAAGACCTTTATGAAATGGAGTCTCTAACAATACCATGTCTTTGCTGTCTCTTCTAAAAGCCCTGTCATTGGGCTGGTTGTGTCAGTGAAGGAAAAAACACTCTCTTCTCCTCAGCAAACTGTCAGACTGTGTCAATAAAAATGATGCACAGCACTGACACGTTCAGGGTGGTATCAGTGCTTGTTTTCAGTAAGTGGTGTGACCTTACATTTGCCTCTACTACATTTGTCATTAGTGATAATTAGGTGTGATCTGCATCCCATAGCTTCCAACTTTTCTTTACCCAACTTTTCCCTCTTCATTCTTCTTCAGTGTCTGATTTTCTGGAGTTCTTCCTAGAGCACATTGCACCAGGCACACATGGTTATTTATACTCAAACTTCTATTTGTATTTGATGAAAAATATGAAGCACATTTTTAGCTTAGGTTAGATGGAGAATGATCAACTATTAAACAGCTGTAGGTCAGAGCCGAGGTTCATCTTGCTCAGTACTCCCTTTGAGAGTGGGCAATAGTCGAGTCAAGAAATGCAGAGTGATATTTCCCAGCACATTCTTCCAGCCTCTGATATGTGACTCAGCAAATTCCTCAGCCAGAGGTGATAGATCTTTGCATTTAGCACCCCTTTCTCTATTAATTTGTATTTTTGCTTTGAAATGTGTTTGTCGTGTACAATGATTTATAAAAATTCCAAAGGCTAAACAGCTCCAGGTAATGTTGGGTGCTGACCCCTGTGCCCTGCATTACTCCAGGAGGAAAGACTGTCTCCTATGGACACTGACTATATTAGATTTTATATTTACAGTGAGGGATTTGAGGGTAGATTTCACCTTCTCCAATGCTGTGCCAGCTCTGGGCAGCCTTGCATGGTGGTCTCCAAGGGATTGACTGTTCTCAGGCTTTCACCTGTGTGAAAAAGAGGCTTTTATGGTAAGGCTCTGTGTTGCTCCAACGAACTGTGCACTGGTTTCTCAAATAACTTATTTTCTTATTTGGTTCAGTGCTGTACTGATTCTGCAGGATAGCTGATTTTATGCCCTTCTATAGCAGTGACTGGTCTTTTAACAGGCAACAATAAAACTTGACCTATAGCCCATTTTTTCCCCTCAAATATTGATTATATTTTAATGTGGAAGGAAATGTTCTCATGGAATATATTTCTCAAAACGAGCAGTAATAAGAAAAATAAAAACAAAAAGGAGACAAGGAGGAATGGAAAAGAAAATGGGACTTACTCTGTTTATTTCCTCCCTGTGACCTGACAATAATTTATGTGCAGTATTAAGTAAAGGAGAAGTTATCATAAAGTTTCATATTGTCTCTCTCTTGAGTGAATAATAATTGTAGAATGGCAAAACCCAGACCCCATTTGCTGTTATAAATGGATTGTATGTATGAATAGCTTGTGGAGGTAAGTGGTAAAACTGTAGCTTATGAAGGTGTTTATTTTATATTGCTTTTGTGTGCAGGGCAATCAGTCTCCACTTGTTTGTGATTTTTATTAAATATGATACTCTCTCATATTTGATGGGAAATGTTTATGCAAAGTAATCTGTTGATTCATCATTTGAAATTTACCTAATGAATATATATTGTATGTGATTAATCTTATATTTCACCACTCCAAGCATTTTAAAAAAGCAAATGTAACCAGAATGGGCATCTTCATGCTATCCAATAAACTGCAAATGAATAGACACCTTTTAGCAAAGGTGTTTGAACTTACAGCTCATGGCTGGCTGGCAATGTTTTGCTTTCAGACAAAATGAGTTTTCTTAAAGAATCTTTTTCTTCTCGTTCTTGACTAAACGGAGCTGAAAAGCCTGACTTGCAGTTTATATGATTTAAGAATTTGAACTGTGTAATTGGATGGGGTCTGCAATTTGTTTCCATCCTTTGGTTGTGTCTGTCTCTTCTTGTTTCATCAGATGCTGCAGAGGGAAACAGTGTGCCTCTTCATAGTGAAACAGAAAACACTGAAAATATTTATAAGTTTGGGCCACTCTAGCAAAGCCCTTTTGTTCTCTAATATATTCTTATAAATGAAAATGTCCCAGAAGCTGTTTTTTATTGTTTTATTAGGGAAAATGGTAGACTTCCTTTAATACACACTGGGATTGTCTCTTAATGACTCTGTCCCTGGAGGTTGAATTTTCATAAGTTCTACAGACAAAGAGTGATATGTGACAGTTTTTGTGACCCTTGTGTCTTGGAATCAAAGTTGTGTAATGGAGCTTTTAGTCTGTCTGTTCCCCTTCTACAACTTTGGATGCAGGTGTCCATTTCCTCTCAGTGGTGGAGTGACTCTGTCCCTGCCAGCACTGATGAGATCACATCTTGGATCTTGTGGTCAGTTTTGTCCCCCCACTACCAGAATGACATTGAGGTGCTGGAGAGTGTCCATAGAAGGACTCCTCACAAGTCCTATGAGGAGCAGCTGAGGGAGCTGGGGGGTCAGCCTGTGGAAAAAGAGGCTCAGGAGGGACCTTCTCACTCTCCACACCCTGAAAGGAGGCTGTAGCCAGGTGGGGGTCAGGCTCTTCTCCCAAGGAACAAATGATAGGACAAGAGGAAATGGCCTCAAGTTATGCCGGGGGGGATTAGGTTGGATATCAGGATAACTGTTCATCAAAAGGATTGTCAAGCACTGGACCAGGCTGCCCAGGGAAATGGTGGAGTCACCATCCCTGCAGGTATTTAAAATATGTGTAGATGCAGCTTTTAAGGAATTGGTTTAGTAGGGGCTTGGCAGTGCTGGGTTAACGTTTGGACTTGATGATCTTAAAGGTCTTTTCCAACCTAAATGATTCTATGAGAATTAAAGACCTCAATGATATCTTTAAAACTTAGGTAAATAGAGGACAAAAGAAGAAGGAACCAAAGGGGACACCAAGAAGGAGGAGACCAAAGAGACACTGAGGAAGGAACAAGGGGACAGCCACTTAAAGAGGCATTTATGGACTCATATATCCGGGGCATAAGAGCCACCCAGCCAGTGCCCACCAGCAATGTCACATGAGACCCAAATTGCTTTACTGGAATGAACTGGAAATACTGATTGGGGTGGATGGGAAAGAAGGCAGAAAATCTGACTTGTGGGAGAACTTCAAGAAAACTGTCTTTTTTTAGCTTTACCATTCATCAAACAGCTTTTGTATTTTGGAGCTGGATTGAGTTTCTGAGATGGTTAAAGCCATGCTGTGAATCACCACTGACAAACAGGACATTTTTTGCTCATGACCTACAGTCTCTATATTGCCAGGCAAGCTGTCAGCTTGGAACAATTGAGTCTGTGGCAAAGTCAGGGTGATGGGGAAGCAGAGATGCTGATTAAGATATGGCTATTGTCCCAATGAGTAGGAAAGTGAGGGAAATAATTCCTTTTTCCATAGGCTGGAAATCTGGAGTAGTATATCCCATTATTTCCACACCTTCTCTAGATTTCACAGAAATATATGTTTGGTCTTGTAGTTTGTTGGTTTTTTTTCCCAAAGTAGGTAAGAATATTGTTATTAAAAATATAAGAACCCTGGGCTAGATTAAAAGTGGGTAGAGTCGAATCCTTTCTCTGTTTGTAATCGAGTCCAATCCTTTCTCTGTTTGTAATCAGTGATTCCCCTAGGTGAGGATTAACAGGTTGTAAGGGAAGCTATTTTTATCTGGTGTATCCTACCAGCTCCTGGCAAACAGCAGCTCAAGGGATTTCTGAGCCACCATTAATCTGCAATATTCTCTATCAGTGAGATTAAATTTTTTTTATAAACCAGATTTTGCTTTTTTCCCTACAATGTCCTGTGGCAATGAGTTACACAAAATAATTATGAAGTACATACAAAATAATTCTTCTGATCATTGCATTTCACACTGGCTATTTCTTGGGCACAATGAATAATTATTGGCACTCTTTCTTGTCTGCACAGTTCCTATACAGACCTCTCCTATCTTTTTCTTCCCTCTCTCTAATTCCTATAACCTATAATTTTGTATGTGTGGTTATGTTTTTTTTTTTCCCCAAATGCATTACTTTGTATTCATTAGTATTGAAATTTAACTGCAATCTTATCACTCTGTCATTCAGCATTGTGAGCTCCTTTTGTGAGTCTTTGAAATCAGCACAGAATTGACTGTTCTGAATAGTTTTTTGTTATTTATTCCTTTCCTTAAACCATTTATGAATATGCTGAGCTGAACAAACACTGGGACAGATACCAGGGACTTTCCTGGTAACTTTACCTTTCTCTGTCTCTCCAGTTTTTTTGTTATTCCTTTGGTTTCTTGTATTTTAATGTGTGCATTAATCTGTAAGGAAATATTTGTTTTTGTTGGTCTGTCCATGCCTGTGGCTCACTACACCATTTCCCATCTGTATTCACATGCTCCTCCTCCAGATGAGGCTTTTTCCCACAAAGGCAGACCTTCCCAGCTGATTACACAGCAGTGAGCTGGGAGCAAGGCCAGTGGAGTAAGGAGCAAGGCAGCAAGTCTAGAAATCCCACTGATAAAGGGGGCTGTGGTGCCTTTCTCTTTCCTTCATCACCACTGGAAGAGGAGAACAACTCCAGCTACCACACTAAATGCAGCCTGGGCTCAGTGCTGCAGCAGGAGAAGGTGAGGGGAGAGCAGCACACCTGGCTGGCCATTAATTGAACCTGACGGGTGTTTACACGAGGAATCAGACTGGCAGTGCCCTAAATGCACTGATTTATAAAGCTATTGATTAGCAGTGACCAGTCAGGAAAAGCAGTGGCAAACTGCTGCTTCAGCATTGCCCTTAAGAGCAAAGATCAGTGCAAAAAGCCCACGCCTGTGTATTTATAGCAGTATCCACACACTCACCCAAGCTTCCCAAGCTTCCATTTGCATATTCATATATCACAACATCTGTGCATTCACCAGACCCAACCCATGCTCTGTTATCCTTCACATTGATTAGGTTTTTACACACATATTGAGACAGATGTACTAGATGTACTTGTTTTTAGCTGATACATATTTATAAAGCAAGACGGCTAAGTATGTGCCTGTGGTCAGAGTTTTTATTTTGCTGCCTTGCTTTCTGAGGGATACAGCACAGCTCTCTTCAAGATTACTTCTCTTTTTATTGGTATCTCATCTTCTACGCTGAAACAGTCTCTAAAGTCCTTCAAATTATGAATTTATCTTAACACTCCCTGATGTAATGCATCATATTTATGCATCTCACAACCCAAGTATGAAATAGTCTCTTAGTCTACTTGGGTTGCTGTACATGGAATATTTTAACATTGTAAAAATCAGCTTTTCTCAGGCAAATATTTTTTCACCACCTTAATATTGGAGTACTCTTTTCTAATGTATGAATAAAATTTGGTGTCTTAAAAGCCTCATTTATAACAACGCTTTTGAACTTAAGATGCAAATACAATGCAAAATTAGGTTTATCATTTGCCTTTTCTCTGATAGTACAGAGAAATAATACATATCAAGCCCAGTTTCAAGTCCAGTGAGCTTTCTCACTCAAATATCTTCTGTTCTGATGAACTTGAATCTTCTGAGGACAGAAGCCTCTAAACAGAAAATTCCCTACCAGCTCTCCTGACGTGCTCTGTGACTGAAGCTCTGCAATATCTTTTCTCCATCTGTGCTGTATCTATCTACCCACAAAATGATGAGAAATAGCGTGGATGCAGGACCCAAATGCATTGGAGCCTTAGGGAGCCTCCTCAGCAATATCAACCCTCCTTACTTACACAGTTCATTTATATTTGTTATTAATATTTATTATTTTCCTTCCTCCCTTTGCACAGCTTAGCAATGCTCCAGAGCCCTGGGGCTGATGGCTGTGGAACCTGGAATAGCCAAGGGGAGCACCAAGAGCTGTAATGCACTTCTGCACTTCCAGGTTACCCCTGACCACGCATCATGCAGGAACTGCTGCTTCCCATCACTAGGTGAAGGAGTTTTTTCTTTCTGCTCCTCAGGTGAATCAGACCTGACTTCAAGACATCAGATTTCCATTGCCATTTTGTTTCTCAGTCTTTCTTGGAGAGATTTAGCTGCTGGCAGGTGCTTCTGGAGAGATGGTGGCTGGAAGATGTCTGAAATCCAGGATCTTCCTTTGAGCAGCAGCATTGTGGATCCTGAAGTCATCCAGAGGCAGGGGAATAGGCAGTGCAGCATGGGCAGACTTTGTTTCCTGGGCAGCTTTGGGAACATCTGCAACTGCAAGCAGCTCACATGTCACCACACTGTCCTTTCAGGTGTCTTGGTTTGAAAAGACAGGTGTCTGCCAAGGAAGGGAGGAACCTCCCTTGAAATGGAAAATGTAAACCCCCTCCCTCTGAATTATTATTATTTTGAAATTAAAGGGCTCTCAGGCAAAGATATGGGAATAGGAATAACAGTTCTCTACTAGGAAAACTAAAAAATACAAATGCAATAGTACAAAAAAAAAAAAAAAAAAAACAAACCAAACCCAACAACAAAGACCAACCCACTGACATGTCAGAATATGACCTGACATGTGGGTACCTGGGTCAGGGTGTTGATAGCAGTCCCATTAAATGGTGGTTGTTCCTCCTGCAGTGACAGATGTGGTTCTGCTGGAGCAGTGAACCTTTAGAAGGGTGGAGTTTTCCTCTGAAAGTCCAGTGCTGGTGTAGATGGGCCTGGTCTTCCTCTGAGAATCCAGTGGAGAAGACAGCTAATCCTCCAGGAGTGCAGTGGGAAAGGCTGTCTCTGGTGTTCAAAGCCTCAGATTATATCCAGGTAGGAATGCTTGGCTCCTCCCCCTGGGCAGAGCATCTCCCAATGGGATGATGGAATTTTATCAGTCATGCAGTGACACTCAATGGCCCATTAACAGATGATATCTCACCCGAGGGAGGATTGGTTGTGGAAGAGATAAAGAAAATCGCCCAAATAACAGAAGATAACTGCCCCACTTTTAACAGATGGGAATAGAATACCCCCACCCACATATTGCAACCTAAGACACAGGTTAACTGCATTGCCATGAAACTTTGCTTGAGCCACTCAGAGGAAGCTGCTGGTTCAGTTTTTCATGGCATCAGGGAACTTTTGGGATGGGTGCTGTGAAGTGCAAAATGAACAACGTCCTTCAGCAAAGAGCTGAGAGTGCAAAGAAGGGCAGCCATCAGCATGGTGCCATGAATGCCATCTAGCAAGAACAGCCAAGATTTCTGTCTCACTGCTAAATAAATAACTTAGAGCTTTTGGCTACCAAAAAGGTCTCATCTGTACAGAAATTGCTCTGGCCATTAGCATGATGTTTGCCTCGGATGCTGCAGAAAGAAAACATTTAAAAGAAGGAACTGTGCAAATGGGCTTTAGAAGCAATATTATCTGTATTTGTAGAGATCAATACTACAGCAAAACTTGTAGCTCTAATTTCATGGGTCTGGTCAGAGCCCCTGAAACAAACCCACTGCTTTCTTTGCCCTGTTTTGATCTGTTGTGGCAGCTCTCACAGCTCCAGATAATAACATCCATTAGCTGGTTAGTCCCCACTGTGACCAAGGTAAGACTGACCTGTGAGCTGTTGCTGGGTCCACATCCCTAATTCCTTTCCTCTGGAGAACTAAATGGTCTTTCTGAGGGGCTGGCAGGAGCCAGAGCTGCTCATCCACGAGCACAATGACCCCTTCTGCATTTCACGCTTCTACTACTTTAACAAGAATGTTTGTAGGAAGTTGTGAGTTCTGCAGCTCTATAAATTGTCCTGGCAAGAAATCAATAAAGACTAAAGCCTAATGAACTGGGTTTCCATGAATGATTTCATTAAAAGCCCCAAATCAGCCAGTTGCTTAGATAGACTTACCTTTAAGCATCTGATCAGTCTTACTTTTAGTCAGCTCTCTGCTGTCTTAGCTCCAGGCATGCAAGCAGCTCAACTAAACTTGTCTTGATGGAATAAGTTTATGTGCATGATAAATCTCAATAATGAAATATGTCTTTTCTGCTTTCCTGAGTGTAAAAAAAAAAAAAAAAAGGAATGGCAATTTCTGGTTTGTTTTTGCTTTGAAAATTCTATGTATAATGATGTCTGCTATTAACTTTAGGTGTTATTAAAATTCCCTGGGCTGTATGAACAGAGTAGTAACCAGATGAATTTTCTAATCCAAATTAGCTTTACTACTGGGTAAGGTTTAGGGACTACAGCGTGGCTCTTCAAGCATCTGTTGTGAATGCTGTTTTGAACATTTGTTATGAACAAGGCCTAGGTTTCACCTTTCTGCTACCCCTCGAGATTGAGAGGATGATGGACATAACTCCTGATCTCGGAGGTCATTTTACACTTACAATCCTTTCAACCTCCAGTAATCTCTAGGAATCACAAATTCTATTTCTTATTAGTGCCCTCAGAGAGCCTCAGTTTCCTTGACTGAGACAGAGTGCTGGATTTAAATGAACAAGATGAATGGAACTGGAATACAGAAGCTTTCCTAGTTTGCAAAGTACATTCAGCTGTGACTGTGGTTTTGCATATGCCATTATTGGTTTGCAGATAAACAGCAGCATGAATGGATTCACATGTAAATCTGTCCCATGATGATGCTGTGTAGAAGAAAAGAACATGGCTCTCCAGGGCTTATCTGCTTCAGTTCCAGGGATAGTCAGTTCCTCTGTAAAGCTGGCTGATATGCTCAGGAGTGAGACCAGGGGAAGGAGGAAGAAATTATTTTTTGCTATCAACTTTGTGCAAATGCCAGCAGCAGACACAGCACACATCAGTGTGTGTGAAGGGCTAAAGGGGCATATTTCTGTTAGGGATTTCCATCAGAGCATCTGCACTTCAGAACCAACATGGTCTCCACCACTGTTTAATTGCTGGGGCTCATCCACCAGGGTGCAGAGGGCAGGCAGTGCATGACTAATGGGAGCAGAAAGCAACCCAGTGCTTTCAAAACCACACTCAGCTCTCCTGGGCTGAGTGATGACACACTCCTGCCTGCAGGATCATTTAGTCAACTCCCCGTGAAACCCAACTGTTTGTAATGGAAATGCTGATATCTTATCTTCAGTGGCAATAATGGAGGAACCATGAAATACGTCCAGGGAGCCCCTTTATTGGCTTTAAAGTGACAACAGAGGCACATTCACAACTGTAATCTGCTCAGGACAGAAATTTGCTCCTTGTTATCTGTGGGTCCAAATTTAATGCGTTTTTAATTGCCTATTCACCGCACCTACCAATTAAGGCAAAATGATATCGCTTCATTTTAAAAATGCATGAGTTTTACAATTAGAAGTAATTGTCCTCGTTAATTGAAAGTGCAGCTTTATTTTCTGTTGATTGTATTTTTTTTTATTAAAGGATTGTAAAGGCTTTTGAAATCCCATTAAAGGGCAAATGCTATCGTGTGCTTCCACTGCAGTCACAAAGGACAAACTAGGGGGTCAGCTCAGCACTTGGGGGCTCTTTAAGCTCTGTGAACATTCAACATAAAGTTAGTGATGTTTAAATATTCTAAACTGTGCCAGAGGGTAACTTTCACACTGGACATCTTTTTCTCACTGCTATCAGTAGCACTCAGATTCTTGCCTCTTGGGACAATGGCCATCACTACATTATGCATAATTGCTATTCCAAGGAAAATAGTGCCAAGCTCTTGTGTGCTGCTGTTTGATGAAGGAATGTTAAATATATCTGCACTGCGTGCAGAAGAAGACTCTTGGGGAACACCAAGAATTTTGGAAGGTCCAGAATATTGGACACACGGTCAGCAAATCCATTGGTGGATCAGGGAGCCAGGCACAACAGAGCACACAGCACAGGAACCATAGCTGGTGTTCACATCAAGGTTGCAGAAGATTGGTCTGATCAATCTGTATTTAAAATTGTCCTCTCATTCAAGGGACAAGGGAAATCTCCTGCCTGTAGGTCTCATATCCTATGCTGAGAATGTTCAGAGTAAAAGAAAACTGTAAAAATGGTGAGCTTAGATGAAAATGCTGAAGAAAATTTTGGGAATGGAAACACCAGGGCAGTCCTTTTACATTCTGAACATTTCATTCCATATAAAAAGTTATTTAGCTGCATCATGATTTTGATAATGGCATCACACCTTCAGTAGCGGAACTGGGACATCTTCAACATCCAGGCAACCCTGCCTGTCAGTGGATGCCAGAATTAAACTTCAGTGCATGAAATCACACCTCACTGCTGTGCAAAGATCCCTCTTGGGAGCCTGAGAGTCCCTATCTCCCCTTCAGCAGAGAGCTGGAGCCTGCAGAGATGCACTGACTGAAATGCAAAGGCATCTTTCATCTTTTCCTGTCCATGCTCTTGCAAATGGAAGCAAATGGACACAGGAGCATTTTTTTTTCCTGAAAATTCTCTGTCTTATTCTTCACATCACCTTTAAATTACTGGATCCTGTGTTCCACAGAGCAGCTCAGAAGAAAGACACAAGGCAACTGCTTCATTTAACACTGCTTGACAAAATGATCTCTCCTGACCTCCCAGCAGCAACCTTCTCACTCATTTTAAGTACAGTGTAATTGCTGGGTGTCTGACTCACCTCGCTGTTTTTCAAGTGCACATCTATGGCTACATTTTTAGGCATGACTTTAAAATGCACAGTTAAATGCTATCTGTTCATATTTCTGTATTACTCTGCTGTTCTGGCTGGGATGTGTGTCAGTCAAATGGACGTTTAACCTTTTCTTCAGAGGGAAGAAAATACTGTGGCATAATGTTGATTAGTTTGTGTGAAATGAGCACTTGAAACCTGCATGCCCCTGTGTATGTGTTCGGGTGTAATCAGATTTAATGGGACAATGCTTGGATTGTTTCTCCCCAGACCTGGCACACAGCTCAACCCTTTGATTTGTGGGTTTTTCAGTCATGTACCAGTTCAGTTTGAGTGGCTCACTGCCTCTCTGACACGGGAATATGTATTCTCAGCAAGATACTACAGATACAGACCCACTGGCAAAAGGAAAGCTCGAACCATAGTTGTATTCCACATTAAAGCACAAATATATTTTTTGGGCTGCATTCCTGTTCAGAAGCTTTCAAAATAATGGTCCTGCTTCCTGCTGAAGCTGACAGGGAGTGAGAAGCATCCAGAGGTATTCCATCCTGTCTTAACAGCAGTGTCTGAGCAAGTGGCACGTGTTACTCTCAAGGGCTGCCTCTTTTTCCTTTAATTGTAGTGGAAAGTCAGAACACCAGCAAAGCTAAATAGCTGGGATTAGCTAAAACCAATTCCCATCATCCTGTCTGTATAATCACTGTGTGATTGATATGTTGGAAATACCCCATGTAGAAACCCACATTTATTCTATAAAGGAAATTAATGCTGATTCTTCTGACATTTATCTTAAGATGGGCTAAAGAGCTCTGCAGAGGTGCCCCTCTCCCCACCCTATTCAAGGAGCCCAAGAGTGGAATTCCAGATACCCAGAGTAATAAGAGCAACCCCAATCCAGCCTGGTGAGCCATACTTGGCCGCCTATTCCTTAGTCACAGTCTTCATGTATAGTTTATTTTTTAAGCTCTTTTGAGAGTACATCTAGAATTTAGATATATTAGTGGAAAACTAGAATTTACTGCAACAAAATTTAAAAATACATGGATAATATTATCTTAAACTTACTTCAGGGCATTACAGCTTGTGCTACAATTTTGCAGTAAAAAATTCACCTTTAAAATCCATTGTCACTTCTGAATTGCGTTGAGAAAACTGTGGAATTAATTTGGACCTAAGGAACAGATTCTTGATGGGTGCAAATGGGTGCCTGATCCTGTCATCAAGTGTCTGTTTTTTTGTCTTAATCTTGAAATTAAAATGTATTTCAACCCCAGGAACAAGTAGTCCAGTGCACAGGGCACTCAGGAGAAGTCTTCTTGTTTTCACTGGACTGCTGAGGTTACTTCAATGCTGCACTTTTCTCTTAAAGCTCTTCCAGACAAATTAGATCCATCAAAGGCTTTGCCCCACAGGGTCCTGAGGCTTGTGGGAGCCATGGAAACTAGACCCAGCTTCAGTGGTCCCCCACAAGCAGTGGGAGTGCTGAGTGCCCTCCAGCAGGGAGCTTTTAAAGAGGGCTTGTCTCCTTCCACAAGTCCTTGTTGATCTTGATTTCCCCTATGTTCCCTCCTCGTATAAATAAGACTTGATCCCTAAAACCAGAAGACAGTTTTGCAAGACAGTAATTACCCAAGGTCTTGTTTTCCTTCAAAATTGTTAAAGTATGAAGAGAATTTGGAGTGGAACCGTTGTGCTACCTGCTAAGTCTTGGTATCTCAGGTGCATTTATATTAGCTCATTCCCATATTCTATCATTCATATGGATTTTTATTTAACCTTCAAGACACACACTGTGATGTGTGTTTTTATCTTATTTGTGTCTCCTGCCATTCCCAAGCTGGTAAGTGGGGAGAAGGAATCTTTGATCCATAGGCTGGCAATTACCACCTCTCTGTGTAATTTAGCCATGAGCAGTAGGATGTGTCTGACTCAGTGTAGGCACTGCAGCTCAGAGGAACCACTTGACTGAAGCTGCCCAGGGTAATGGTGTGTGCTGGTTTTATCTCCTTCACAGTAGCAACATGGGGCTGTGTTTTGGCTTTTAGATTGGGATGGAAACATCCCTGCTCTTGAGCCTTTCCTGGTAGAGTTGTGAGGACTAGGGCCAGGTTCATTAATTTTTAAACTATTTTTAGAGAAAGTTTCTTCTTGTCTACATTCTTGCTCATTTTCATTATCTTTTACATGTTGAGCTTTTTCCACTCCTCTTACATTTCCTTTCTCTGCACTGCTTTTCCTTGCGCCACACATCTGTTATTCTGCCTCTTCCTATTTATTTCCTCTTCCTACTTTCTAAAATCACTAAAATCCTCCCCTCTTCCCTCTTTCTTCTTCTCCAGAAACCCTCAGGTTTCTGTCTATTGATCTGTTATCCTGCACTTTGTCTTGTTTTATTTTGTTGACTTAAGAGGAAAGCTAAGCTGTGCAGGGGACTTGTCATCCAGGAAAGCCTTCCCAGGGCTTTCCACTGCAAAGCACGGGGCAGTTAAAATGGTATGAACATGTTTTGCAGCCGTAATAACCTATAATGTTTATGTTTGCATGGCAAAATATTAACTAGAGTCAGACTAGAGGCATAAATCCTGAATATTGCAGAGATCTCTAATTATGTGGCTACAGCAAAGACTTAAAAATATTGATGACAGTTCTGCTCCTCTTGTGTAGGATGTAAGAAAAGAGGTAGCTGAGACCTATTACAGGTTTTGCCTTTTATATTACTCTACCCTTACAAGCAGAAACATCACCACTAGTGGTTTTTATCACAAATTTCTGAGATCAGAGCTCTGCAGCATCACACAAAGCATGAGTAGGAGTGGGTTTGTAGTCACAGTATCATGTAGCAGAATATCAATTAAAAGGGTGGAGGCAAGAATTCTTTTTGTATACTCATCATGTAGAAAACTTGAGCTCTAAAGGTTTGAAACCAGCACTTTCTTTTATAGCAGGTGCAGGTTGAGCAGCAATGGGCAGATCCCATATTGTCACTGTGTAAATAGTGACACGCATCACTAGTGAGGTTTTCAAATATGCCTCAGGAATAAATCTTTATGAAAAGCAGACTCAAAACCATTCAGGTTCTGCTAACATCAAGTCCAAATTAAGTTTGTGCAGGCACACATGGAAGCAAAAATCTTCATATCATAATAATGTGGGTTTTTTATTGACACTTGAGTATCTAAACAAATCACTGAGGTATTTTTTGCTAACAAACTGTCTCAGCACCCCAGCATAAAAAATTCTGCATGAGTGATGCACACGTGTCTGCCTGCCCTGCCATGAACACACACAGGAGGGAGGAGGGAGAGGATGGAGAGGGAGAGGATTCTTTTTGCACCATTACTCTCAAAGATGTTTTGGAGCAAATTCAGGGAGAAGTTAAGCTTTGTCTGCCACATTAAGTCAATATGTATTAAAGGCACAATAAAGATTCAAAGATGTCAATGAACACAACAGCTGATGCAGTCAGAACTGTCAGGCTGAGGTCTCTGGAATGCGTCATTTCTTCCCTTTAAAGGTTTGTTGAAAAGTAGCAATGAGCATAATTAACTGTCCTAGCAAGATACAAATTGTTTTCTGGGAAAAGCACTGAGCTTTTGCCTACATATTTCATGCAGCTATGATTATAGAAAATGAGGTTTTAGGAGACTGGCCTCCTCTGATTGCATCCTTGTTATCAATGCATTCGTTTCCATTTTTTTGTTTTGTTACAATTTCAGGGGCATTTTGTGATTTTTAAAAAAATTAAATTAATAACTATTATTTAAACAAAACAAATATGTCATAAGAAAGTGATTTCTTTTAAAAAAGTTTCCTTACCCAGGTTTTAGTCTTTTAATTGTTAATTTTCTCTCTCACTAATTAATCTTACCCTGATGCTTGTGATGGGGGCAGACATGTGTCTGCAACACAGAGCAAGTGGTAGGGGCTGCTGAAATATGTTCAGATATGGCCAGATAAGTCTGTCTGAAGCCTTTGAAGTCTGCATGTACCTTTCTGAGGGTAAAATTAAGCTTTTGCTATGTTCTGCATGGAGCCAAGACTGGAAGTTGTGTGAGTGGCAAGATGCACAGAGCTTCAGCAAATGAAACACATATTTTCAGGTCACAGTGTCAAGGATCACAAGTTTACAGCTTACAGCCTGGATACATTAATTTTCTTCTATGGGCCATAAAACTATTACAGCAACCATTACTACAAGAAATGCAATACTGTGAAAAAGCCTGGCCAGTCTTACATCTCTGGGTCAATAGGCATGTAAAGTTTTGCAATCCTCTGCATGCGCAGCTGCTTCTTAGGCATGGCTAAAACCCTGCTCAAACCTCCTTTTTTTAACTGATAGGTGTGATGTTACTATTGTCCTATGTTCTCAATAATTATTGATACTTTTTTTAGGATGTGGTATGCAGTTTGCTGCTGAATATGAAGTTGAAAGGAAGACTCGTTCTACTTAGTAACATTTTCATAACAGTGCCCTTGGATAAGTAATTTAGAGCTGCAAATATACACAGCTCTTCTGTTTTTCCCTAATGGGTTGGGTATTTAGTGACAGTACAGATTCAGGGATCTTTTATTTTGACACAGCCAATGGGGAAGTCAAGGATATACTTTTTATTATCCCCAAACAATGGCAAATCTTGAAGCCTTGAAAATAAATTCTTGCTAAAAGAAATATCTATGGCATAGAATCTAGGTGCTTTCTTAACCTGAATTCTTAGTAAAGTTAGTATAATGCCTCTATTGTGTAGGGAGATATTCAGAAAAAGCAAATCAAACTTTCACTCCAGACAATCAAAAAACCATTCACAATTCACTCTCTCTGGACAAATTGAGTCATAAAATAAATTCCCTTCTTGCAAGAGCTTCCCCAGAGGCCAGACATCATCTCAACAACAATATAGCCAATGTGGTCTTCAACACTTTGGCATTCAGAGAATTTATTAATGCAGGTGTGACAGGGTGTTTTAGGGCCTCTCACAGTAAGAGCAGAACAAAGTTGTGTCCGTGCCAGGTAGGCAGGCAAGTAATTTACCATTGTTTGACACTATGAAAATTAGAACAGACTGAACTTGGGGTTTTTGGGATGTTCTTAGATACTTCTGGGTCTATTCATTTGAGAAATAGCTGTCTTTTGGCTTTTTGATGGGAAAAGACAAGTCTTTTCTGGAAATGCTCCATAGACTGAAGAGATTGGTTGGTTTTTCCTACATAATGAATGGCAGTGGGGAGATCTGTGCTGAGAAAAGAATGTCTGCTTAACTTGTAAAAATGAAAGATTTTGTTCCTTTTAAAAAATTTCTTTTAAGCTGAAAATTTCATTCATCACAAGTACAGAGACAATGTTATTAGAGGGTGTAAGCCTCTGGCATATTTTTTAGTACACAGACATACCATGGGGAAATATTGTAAGGAAGGTCCGTTTGTGTTCCACTGGCTGTTACTCCTTGGAAAGATTCTTTAATGATGAATGTGTTCAAAAATCCATTACAACTGGTACATTGGGTTGTTTTCAGTTGGAAAGGGGGGAAAAGCAGCATAAACAATTATATATTTTAAATGCATTTCATGCTGAAACATTCTGCTGTGGCAGAATTTAAGCTGCAAACAGATTGGAACAAATAATGCAGAGCTGCTTTGTTTTAAAATATTGGTACAGATAAAAATGTATTATTCAAGGGAGCTCTTTGGACTAGTTCTGAAATAGTGAAGAGTGAATGCAGATGGTTTTAAATACATATGTAAGAGAGAAATTTGAGGGAGACATAGCACATGGGACCCAGCTGTGATCCTATCAGATGCTCTGCAGGGAGGCTCTCTGGCTTGTAAAGTTTATTTTTCCTTCTTCCTCCTTCAAAGGCTGTGGTAAATATTTTCCATCTTGTATCCTTTATTCTGCCCACCTTACTTAATCTTCCCTTGCCTCTTCCTTCTTAGACATCTTTCATGAGAATATGATAACTGGTCAGCTTGTTTATACTTTTATTTCTTCTCTTTGCTGTCACTTCCTTTGAGGTCTTCATCTGAAACCTGTCTTGAGTGGCCACAAGGAAGGTATCTTCTCTGTACCCTACTCTGGCCATCTCTGTGCTTCATTAGAGTGTTTTTTAATTGCTTGGAAGGTACTTGGGACAGAGTCTGCTCTGAGGCCTCTGTAACACCCTCGTGCTGTTGGTTGATGGGAAAGGATAATACTCTCTCATAATACCATGTAATTCCAAGGTTTCCTTGTAATACCATAGACATTGTTTAAATTTCTTGATGACCAGACTTCACAGAGAGATGGCAGAAGGAGCTTTTGTGTAAGAAACAACTTCAGGCATCTTGTGTTTGCTCCCAGTGAAAAGTCCATCAAACAGGTGAAGAAGGTGGAATTTCTCCATTTTCAGAATGGTGGCTTTCAGAGCTGTGGTGATCACTCCTCTTGCTCTCACACACTTCACAAGCAGCAATGACACATTACAGTTCTACCCTACAGGCAGCTGGACCTGTTGCACCCTGTGGTTTTCAAAGCAGGGATCAATAGCATTTTATTTTGCAGCACAAACACTTCAAGGGGAAAGCAGCAGAGTGCAGGTCATACCTTGTGCCCACTTCCCGCAAATATTTGGCCCGGGGCTCGTGGAGGACAGGTGTAAGTTGTTGATGAGGAATGTGTTGAGGTCCATGCTGTATGGTCAGAAAACAAAGAACCAGCATGTCTGAAGGGGTTTGCTGGGCTCATGTCCCACTTCAGGCCTGTCTGCTGCCCGAGAGGCCTTCTGGCATTGCTGTCTGCCAGGGGAATGGCAACATTGGGCTTCCAGGCTGGTGAAGTGTGGTGGTGACCACAGCCTGCAGCTTCCCTGCTTGGCTGTATGCATTCCCTGCCTGGCTCTATGCATTCTCTGCATGGCTGTATGCATTCCCTGCCTGGCTGTATGCATTCCCTGCCTGGCTGTGCACATTCTCTGCATGGATGTACGCATTCTCTGCATGGCTGTATGAATTCTCTGTATGGCTCCATGCATTCTCTGTATGGCTGTATGCATTCCCTGCATGACTGTACACATTCTCTGCATGGCTGTATGCATTCCCTGCCTGGCTCTATGCATTCCCTGCATGGCTGTAGGCATTCCCTGTATGGCTGTACACATTCTCTGCACAGCTGTATTCATTCTCTGCATGGCTGTATGCATTCCCTGCATGGCTCTATGAATTCTCTGTATGGCTCTATGCATTCTCTGTATGGCTGTACACATTCTCTGCACAGCTGTATTCATTCTCTGCATGGCTGTATGCATTCCCTGCATGGCTGTAGGCATTCCCTGTATGGCTGTACACATTCTCTGCATGGCTGTACACATTCCCTGCATGGCTGTATGCATTCCCTGCCTGGCTCTATGCATTCCCTGCATGGCTGTACGCATTCTTTGCATGGCTCTATGAATTCTCTGCACAGCTCTGTGCATTCCCTGCCTGGCTCTATGCATTCCCTGCATGGCTGTATGCATTCTCTGCCTGGCTCTATGAATTCCCTGCATAGCTCTATGCATTCTCTGCATGGCTCTATGCATTCCCTGCGTGGCTCTATGCATTCCCTGCCTGCAGCCAGCCTCAGCTGAGCCCCCATCTCTGATGTCCATCACCAAGCACATTCCCCTTCCCATTCCCAGCACATACATGGTAGTGGGGAGGCAGTTGGGGTTTAATCTTCTCTATCACAGGCATCAGAACCAGTGCTAACAAACTGTCAGGGCTGCACTAGTGGCTGCCTGTAAAGAAGTTATGAGGGATCCCCAAGCTGGCAGGGCAGATGAGGGGGAGTTGGAGACAACCTCAATCCTGGACACCAGGTCCCTCCATGGAGACAGGCTGAGGTCAATGCTTCAAGGAAAAGTGCTGTGTTTTTGCATTCAGACTCCCTCTGGGAGAGACGGAAAGCATCTGCCACATGCTGGCAGGTATCTTTTCAACTCTTTTTGTGTTCAGCAGCTGTAGTTGGGCAAAATTATCTCAAAACTTACAGCTTTCTCTGCCCCCAGCCAACACATTGATCTGTTTGTGAATAAATCAGCAGGGGGATACCCTTCAGCAAGTGCCATAATGGCCCTCAGGCAAAAATTATAGTGACCCTCCAAGGAAAGCATCAGTCATTGCCCGCTGTGGTAGTCTGAGTTTTAACTTTTCTATCTCCTGTCAGTAAATGGCAGCCAAGGTTTTCTGACTGCTTGGGATGCTCAGGACTAAATTAATCCACCTGCCAGTACAATCAATCTTGAGGCCAAAAATACAGGGCCAGTGCTTTAGCCAGGATAGGTATGGAACACGCTGTAGTTGTGACTCACACCTGTTGCCATGCACTGACGTGGGATGAGGTTTAATTTATTCTGGCCTGGTGTGAATGAAGGGCTTGGCATTTTCAAATGTGCCTGAAGGGAACTGGAGCAAGGACCTGCAAACCTGGTAGGCACGGGGGAGTCTCTGTCTCCACAGTCAGTATTGCCAAATTTGTAGCTAACTGAGAATCTCGTGATTGTATTGGTGTGTGAAAAAGAGACGATGTGGACTGAAGTCCTGGTGATAGAAAAAATCAGTAGGCAACACAACAGAAGGAAAAGAGTATAGTTAACTTCTGTGCTTCAGAGAACTGGGGATGGGAGGGACATTTCAAAGCAAAGACTGAAAAAGGTGTTAAATTATTTTATCTCCCTGATGAGTTTTGCTGTACATTTCTCTTCCACCCTTTCAGCCAAGGAAGCTGTATGTCAGATGACATTTAATATAAGAACAACTCTCAGTAAATAACCAGTTAAGATTGAGGGATATCTTTAATATCAGCAATGTGCATAAGTACCTTTAATAAGCATGGCACTAGCTGTAGAAGTGACCGCTCCTTATGAACACCTCAAATTGGCATATTCTGTAGGATCCTTTTGATGTGCAGATCTAATCTGTCTTTGAGCAGTAATCGTGCAGCTCACACAGTGGTATTAGCATGTAGACCATGCAGCTCGACTCTGTAAACGTGTTCTGCTGCAGCAGATGGAGTAGCAGCTTGTTTTTGAAATTGAGATAAAATATAAAAAAGCTAGAAGCAATTATTTATTTATTTATTTATTTATTTCGAAGGGAGGGGTGTGGGTGTGTGCGTGCTGTAATTTTGGAAGATGCCAAGATAGCAAGATCAAACACCTGGACCCTCTTTAGCTAAAACTTTTATCACCATGAGATATAAATGTTGATTTATTCTTCATAAATAAATATCAGCATTTTCATTTTCAAAAACAACCAGTTATTTCTGGTGCCCCAGTTTCTAGTTTCTTTTTTTTTTTTTCACTATACAGAGACCTATTTTTGCAAAGTGACACTTCAGAAATCAAGCCTCTTCAATGAGATTTACATTGGACATGCAGTCTCCTTAGTTATTTGGAAATAATTTGAACCCAGATAGTTCTAATGTAAATATCCACCATTTATCCATATCAGAATCAGTTAGTATCAGTGAAAGAAAGAGTTGGAACTGATATCAATTCATTAATGTTTTCTGTGCATGTGGAAGTAAGGAGTAAACTATACTTTCTGTTCACACTGGGCAGAAAGTGATGGGATTAAAAACAAAGGTTTGGCTTAAATCAGAAGAGCACTTGCCTACTAGCAAGACAGTCAGCATTTGAAAAGTTTATTTGGGAGGTTGAGCAATCTCTGTTCTCTGAAGATTTTGTGAAAAGCTGAGATACCTATCAAAAAGGATCTGTTAGATCTGGTCCAGCTTTGCAGAAAAACATTCACTAGGTGAGATCACAAGGTCTTTTCTAGCCTCATTTTTGTCAATGTATATATTGTGATATATGAGATATATATATATATATGTATGTATATATTCAGAACTTCACATATATGATTTAATAGATACAGCTGATTCTGTCCCCACATGTACACATATACAACACACTAGACCAATATATATTGATAGTTTACAGACATGGCCTGATGATTTATATTTAGATTTCTAATTTTTAACACTGTGGAATGAAAAGCTAATCAGTCTAATAATAATGAAGGCTGGCAAGTGCAGAGCAGATGCAGAGGTTTTGCTTAGGAGCTCATTTTTCCCTTTCAGCTCCAAGAACACTCTGCAGATGGGCCACAAGGTGGCAGGTGAGCTGCAAAGATTAAAGATTATTAGCTACAAAATAAAAAATACGATTGCAAATGACAAGTAAAAACAAAAAAAGCAACAATTAGGGATGGAATAGTTGCTTTGCTTTTGGGTGCTTTCCTTGAAATTCAGCAATGCTTCTCATTTTCATCACATAACAAAGGAAACCAAATATCCCCCTCCCCATTGCAACAGGTTTGGGTTCTGATTATACTTGATTGTAACAAAATCAACCACAGTAATTTTTTTGAGCAGGCTCCTTGCCTTGGGCATTATTAAAAAAAAAAATACTGATTTTGGCCTTTCATCAGTGTTTGGACTGAAACAGCTCAAGCATGAATTATTTTACATCTGATGGTTTGGAACTGTAGTGAAGAAATTTCCTTGAGACTGGAGCATAGCAAATGCACGGTGTGTTTGTGCTGGAACCCTCACCTGGATTGTTTAAATGCTTTAAACTTTAAATGGTTAAACACCATTGTTTAAATGCCTTTGTGCATCTGCTGAGTGCAGCAGAAGAGGGAGGAGTGATAAAAACCTGGCAGCACCCGTTTTCTGCAGTTCAGAACCGGTGATCGGAATCAGTGAGCAGGAGATCCTGGCTCTGGTCTGTGGCTCACCCACTGTCTGGAAGATCATTCTCTTTCTGCTGGCTCACCAGCTTATTATTTTTTCTGAACTACAGACAGTCTGCTCTGCACACTTACAACCAATATTAAAAAAAATCCTCCTGAACTGCTATAATTTTTCTTCTGGGGTGGACTAAATTATAGTTATTGTCTGAATCACTGCCCACCTCAACAAACATGCAGCAGACAGGAAACAATCTCTAATTAATTTCATTCTGCATTTCAAGAAGACTGAGTTCTCCTTCAGCTTTATCACTGAGGCTGATCTGAACCTGTTCTTGTAAGAGCCATTTGAAGCACAGATTAGCCCTCAGAGAGTGACAGCCCCACACTAGCAGTAAAATACCTAATTGGAGCAAAAGACATGCTGCTTCTTAATGGAAACATTAATAACAGTTCCATTGCTTTTGTAGTTTTAAATAACTTTACTAAATAATTAAACAGAACTTTATTATTTTTATTTTTTAAACAGTCACCTCATTTTTCAGCTTGTGTTTTTTATGCTGTTGTTGATTTTCCTGTGTTTGATCTTATGTTTGCTATAAGGATATATACTGGAGTACTTTTAAAATGTAGCAAATGAATTTGCTGGCTGTGATCTTACATAAGGCTTTGCAACTATATGAGTGAATGTTTTGTTATAAATAATTTAGGCAGTATTAATCAAAAATTCGTTTAATAATCACTTGGTTCTGTCTGTTTATTAGTTTTCTTCTTATTAAAACAGTCTCTCATAAGTTATAGGAACTCTCTGAGTAAATCCCAGAGAGATCCAGTGACAGTCAGAGTAAGTGGCTGAAAAAAGATTCCTGTCACTGTTTTTTCAAAAACTTATTGTGTTTCTGTTACTTTTCTTAACTCATTGTCCTGAGAGCAAGAATGGCCAGGTTTTCAGAGTACAGAAAAGAAATGCTTAGAGTGTTTTTTGCCTTATGGTTGGTTATGGTGGCATAATCAATCAATACAATGATTAAATTAATGATAATTCTGCAAAATCGAGACTTTATATTTGCTCTGTTTCAAAGGAAAAGTACAAATTAGCTTCTACTACAAATTCAGCTTATAGTCAGAGAAGGAAGGAAAAAAGTTTTTATGAGATTGTCCTGGTTTCAGCTGGGATAGAGTTAATTTTCTTCCTAATGGCTGGTAGCCATTGGATGGATGGATGTGAGCATCCATCACTTTGGCTGGTTCTGGGGGGAGCCAAAGGCATTCAGAGCCTCTCAGGTGTGGGCACAAGTCCTGGAAGAATTAGCAGCAGAAGGTGTAATGGCTCCTTGCTGGAACTGGCACAGCTGATTTTCTGATTTGGAAGTGCTGATTTGCTCTCAGCTGTAGCACTTACACTTAATGAGATGAAATAATCTGATTCAGGTAATATTGTTCACTCTTTTGCATTTCTGGATTTGCCTTGGTTAGTTTTTCCTGTCCCTAAGCAGTGGTTCCAACAAAACCTCATCACTGCAAAAAAGGTGTTTTTTACCCTTATCACAAACCTTATACAAACAAAGTGCTCCTTTTTAATCAGGTCTTCTGGTATTTCTCATCAAAAAATGAACCCACTAGGGTCTGCCATTTAATAAACTCTTCTCTTAGGGGAGAATCACAAATGTCTTTAGCTGTACTGAAAAAATTGAGTATTTAAAAGTTTAAGCAATGGGAAATGGCAGTTAAGAAGTTACAAAGAAGGCATAGTTTGTTAAGCCTGCTGGACCTTTTCAGTCTTTTAAATCATATTTCAAGTTTTGTCTGATATCCTGAATAAAGTAAATATTCTTTTGGAAAAACTCAAGTAGCAAGATTTTTTGCACAAGAGTTACACGCATAGATGACTCCAGCTGAATTCATCTTCCTTAGCTTCCTTTACAGGCACCAGAGTCAAAATGTGGGACTCATAGGGTGCTATTCTACTCATCCTAAAATAATTTAAGTTAATCACATGCTTGAATCATCTAATTCTTCCTGATGACCATAAATTGTTTGGCAGCTGACATCCTTTCTGTGGATGTTCAAAGTGAGATGAAATCCCACTCACAGAGGCTTTGTGACGTAAGACAGGAAGATTTTGTGTCATGTGGGACTGTAAGAACCCAAATGGTGTAAAGCTGAATTCACTGCATGAGTCAGTGATTCTGTTGTTGAGGTGTGTGGAACAGCTACATCAATATAGTGATAACAGAATCTGACTTTTTACGTATTTTTAGTTACAATATCATGATTATCTACACTATTATGCCATAGTTACAATAGTAATAATATAATTAGGAGTTATTATGCTGTGATGTATTTCCTAGGCCAGGAAGAGGAGGAGAAGCTGCCTCTGGAACACTGAACTGAAATTATTATTAACTTAAAAGTCTATGTCCTTTCTTTATGGATTAGGTTTAAACATAATGTTTATAATTTAAAATTGGCATTTTTGAATTTTTGCTCCAAGTCCTATCTGAGGGATGTCAGGTATTTAATACACTTTTTATAAAGTGCTAATATGAGATCTTGAGAGCTAAAGTGGAGAAGCTCTCTGCCTGGCTTTGTGGTAGCTGTGGCTGAACATTATCCCCATTTTATAACCTACTTTATGCTAGTTACACACCTGAGTAAATGGATATTGTACTTTGAAGGGAAGTTTTTTTCTGCCATTATAGGCCTGAATGTATATGAAAACCTGTTTTACTGATGGGCAGTGGGATGGGGTCGAGAGAATACAGAAGATGGGATTGGAAATCATGGCTCTTGACAATCCTGGTAGAAGACATCTTGAAAATGAGGTTATTGCTAAATCAAGGTAGCTTCTGCATTCCTACATCTGCTCACTTGGAAATGAAAGAGTGTAGGAATCTGTGAAAGGAATGGAAAATGTTACGAGAGACACTCAGTAAAAGACAAGGTGGAGGTGATGATGGGTTGGGAATATGTTCCCATTGATCCTGGCAACCTGTACCAGGCAGAATCTATCATTAGAGAGAATTTCTTGCCTCAAACACCCATTTATCTTTCACACAAGGAGCCTGCAGGAGAATACTCATGGTATATTGCAGCAGATGAAAGACTGCCAAAGTTGATTAGCTGGAGTCAACCTTCTCCATACAGCTTTTATTGGTGTTCTGAGATTAATTTTATGTCCTTTGATATTGTTATTTCTGTCTCTTCCAGTGACAGAAAATACAAGGGAGGGTGTTTTCAGAGATGTAGGGTATGTATACTTTTTTTTTGCCAACTTATTTCTGAATAGTTCCTCCTTGCAGTCCATAATTTTTCACCCAGGTGTGAGCTGGAAAAGCTCTACATGAGTCATTGTTGTACAATGCTGATAACATGCTATCAAGAGCTGAAGCAGCAGCATATTGGTTTTTCTTCTCACATCCTACACTACAGATAAAAGATACATGTCAATTGAAAACGTGTCCATTTGGAAGAAATGTTCTTATATAAATCTTTATTATCTGTTCTGGTGGGGGTTTTTTGTTTTTTTTGGTTTTTGTTTTTTTAGTTATCATTGCAGCCAATCCTTTCACTGAAACCTCCTCAGACTAATGTTTATAGTGCAGAAAATATAGACCAGCAGTTGCAATATTCTCCACTCTAGTGCACCTGGCCACTCTTCAAAATGCAACAATGCTGCTTGGAACTGACTTTTATAACAGGAGGTTTCCTCTGGATTGGATGAAGGTGTTCTGGGAGACAGATTCAGATCCTTTGTCTCCAACTGTTTGGCACTGGCACAATGTCCATGTGACACAAACCAGTCCATGTGCATATTGCCAGGTTCTCTTATGTCCTGAAGTAATCTCCTGGGAATGGTCAAATCTGCCCAGGAATCTTGTGGGATTCCAGGAGATATCAGTCAAATCTGCCTTTGGAAGCCCTCTGTCAGTGTGTACCAGGGTGAACAGCATTTCAAAGTCTGGGGATATTGCCTGGCATCTTTCAGTTTAGTGGTAGAGATGTGGCTTCTGCAATAATCAGATTTACATACATTTTGATATCACAAATGCCAGTACCCAAAAAGCTATATCTATCAGCAAATTTAGAGTTATGTGTCAGTTATGTGTGCTGTCAATAAAAATCTGGGTTTATAATCTCTGAAGTGAAGGTTTAGAAAAAGAATTCATGATTCAAGAATTCAGAAACTAAATTTTTCTATTATATATTATTCCTTTTTGACAAATCTCTCTGAAAGCCAGAGTTCACATTGTTCCATGGCTGTCTCCATGCACAGATACAACTGCCTCCTGTCAAACATTCTGGCTATTGGTAGGAAGTGAATCCATGACTTTGTGGCTATTGGTGGGAAGGGAATCCTTGACCTTCGATACCAAAAGAGTAAGATGTGAGCCAAAAGAATAAACCATTCAGCTGTAAGAAATCAGTGGATTATTACAGACACTGAGGCTTGCTCTTAGATGAAGATGTGATTACATACTACTATAGTATTATTACACTTTCATTTTCTCTACTGAAAGGTCTATTACCCTCTCTGTAGCATGATCTAATGTCTGTTGAAGTCAGTGTGAGCTTTCCATTGAGTTTAATCAGCTCTGATTCACGATCTAAATGTGTGAGCTTGTTCATACCAGCTAGAATTAAGCAGGATATAAGAAGTCTGGAGAGATAATATTTAAAATCTATGCATTTATCTCTAGATCTGCCTCTCTTTATACATCTGTTTTCCATGAAAACACTTAGACATAACAGAATATCTATCTGAAGATCATAACATAATGTGTGAAGGAATCCAGCCTAAATTTATTTAAGTGGTTTTAAAGGGCAACTTGGGTAAAACTGATAGAAAAAGGAGATTTTTGAGTGAAAGGAAAAGAAAAGATAGGCGTTCTCATCACTAATCTTCCCAAAGAAGGGAAACTGAGATGCAGTTTCATGGTGGATGGTTTTCCTTCTGCTGCTCTGAAAAACTCAGCTATCCTAGATCTGATAAACACATTCTCTTAGAACATTTTTTTATAATCAGGGTTTTTTATCCTGTGTATATATCCAAGTGTATACTTGTCTTGTTTGCGGTTCTTTTCTTCCTCTGTGACTGCAATGAATATATTTTGGAGATTTTTTTTTTTATCTGAATACTTTTCACAGATATTTTGGTCACTGTCACTAAAAGCTGGTTCTCTGAAGGCAGAGTGAATCCAACCCAAATCCATCAGCAAGAAATCAGCCCTCCGACACTGTGCAAATAATATGGAAAATATTCCCATACTTTTAATCTTGAAGCATATGAAATAGGCCCTAAAGTCTGAATTTTTAATTATTTGATATCTTTACCAAAGGAAAATGCTCTGATAAGGACAAGACTGGGGCTTTAGGGCAGTTTTATATTGCAGGAATGGGCTCTCAGTCATCTGCAAGTACTTGACCTGAATCTGTTAACTCTCATTTTACTACTGTGTACATGAATGGCCACACTGGTCAAACCAAAAGGTTTTCTAGCAGTGCATCCTGTGGCTGATATCTAGTAGGTGCTGATATCCAGGAAACATTTGGGAGACCAACACAGGTTGTACACAGAGCTGTTCTGCAGTGTATAGCCTTCATCTTCTCTTAGTCAGCAGTTCAGCAGCTTTCTGAGTTCTATAAGTACTGTCACATTTTACACCCAGTCTCAGTCCTCCCCTCTGGTGTTCTAAATTTTCCAGCAGAACAGGGGAGTCTGTAATGTATTTATTTCTTGGCAACTCCAGCTCATTTGCATATATTTAAATGGAAATTCATTAAACTCCAAATGGGACTGACTGTATGTGCTACAGTTCTGCCCACACCTCACATCTCCTCACTTTCACTAACTGGTACAACTGCACAATGACAAATCTTCACTGTGACAGCCAAAATTTCCACCAGTGGGAATTTCCTCTGTTGGAAAGCAGGCAAGGATATTATCCTGCAAATTGTGCTTGATTGCCA
Organism: Leptocoma aspasia; assembly: GCA_013399835.1. Lineage (NCBI taxonomy): Eukaryota > Metazoa > Chordata > Aves > Passeriformes > Nectariniidae > Leptocoma > Leptocoma aspasia. Next base: position 658,266 of record VXAX01004748.1, read on the forward strand.
TAAAGAGTCCACCCAAATGGAACTCTAGTTGCTCAGCTACAGTAGATGGATCACTTTAAATCTATATATAGTATAGACAATGGTAGACTATAAATCAGCAAAAATTCTCGGTGGACAAGCTATTTCAACCACAATTATTTATTGTGGTGGAAATTAACATACATTTGATGTGTGCATATATAAGGTGACTGGATACAATGACTGGGAGAGCATTACATGGGATGTGGCTGTGGGCTGCAGACTCCTGGGAGAAAATTCTGCTTTGCATCAAACTCAGGGAGAGACTAACTCCACTCAAATCTTCCATAGTTTGTCACTGCCAATAGAGAAATCACTTGTTGCACTCTCTATAAGCAAAGGAAAGCTATCACAAATCAGCCACTAACTTTTAAAATAAAAAAAAAAGATTATTTTAGTAATAACACAGTGATGACAACTTTGCATTCTCTGAAGGGCTTACAGACACTTGCATCCAAAACCCTTTTCAGAGAGTAGAAATAACCTAAGGATCTGGGATCAGGTTTACTGAATTTCCCTATCTTCCTCCCTTATCTTCCAGTCAACAGGCATCAACATCAATTACTGTGCATACTGTAGGAAATGAGAATGCTTTTCATATTGTATTATTGGTCTATAAATAAGATATTGATTCAATTAACCTAGAAACTCAAAAGAGAGGCTGAATCATGTGTTAGGTAGCAAGAAGGCAGGTGTAGAATGGGGAACACTGTGGTTTGTGTCTCTATTTTCTCCTGCCAGAGGAAGGGAGTGGCCATGGCACAAACCCAGAAATCTCCCCCCTGAGGGTCCCCATGTTTGCATAGGCCCTGCCAGAAAACACATTTGAGGATGAGGCTCCATCCCACAAATTCCCTCTTTGCCATCCTTCTCCTGTCTCGTGACTCTCCACCACTTGGTCCAAAGAGGCAGAAGAACAGAAAGCAGTGAGAGGAAGCTGGAAAACACGTTGTCTGGAGGTCCAGGACATGTTTGTGTGACACAAACTGTATGCCTTTTGGGCACCCTGAGCTGTAGGATGTGTCTGTGCTCTGGACTTGTTGATCTTAGATATCTTTTCCAACCTAAATGATTCTATGATTATCTGTAGCATGTTCTGCTTGCCCCCCAAACAGCCAGAATAACTTGGATTGTGACATGGCTAATGCCAAACCTGTGGATGAGCATTGCTCTTTTGAGAATAACATGAAATTTCTACTGTGGACAACCGACTTATTAATTAAATTTTCTCCTGTAACAACAATGACATCCCTAGGGAGCTGGTTCAGACAGGAAATGAGGTGAAAAAGGAAGAAGATATTATTTAGGGCAACAATAATTTTTTTGACTTTCCCATTTTGATTCACTTAGGAGGGGTGGGCAGGTTGTCTGATCAAATTTACATTTGACCTAATGACCTCAGTCTGCCTTAATATCAGTGGAGACAAGTAGGCACTGCAAAGGTATGGCTTACCTCCTGGTATCTGATATCTGAGTAAAGAGAGCCCCCAGAAGTGCCTATTTCTTTCCATTGATTACATAGCTCAGATGTAAGTGCTTACATTACAGATGTATAAAGATGAGGGTTGTGAAGACACTGCAAAAAAGCACTTTCTACCTGTTCACCCACCAAATGTAAAATAAGCCAATCAATAATATGATTAAATCTCTTGGGCAGGAAACATCTTCCTGACATGCTGGTGCAGATAAAAGTCTGTGAATAGCAGTAAAGGTTCTCAGAAACATCAGAAGAGAAAAAATAATCATTTATCTGTCGTATTTCACAGGGTGGAAACTCAAGTGTTACACTGAGATCTGTCATGGGATCTATGAAATATGACTGACATTAAAAGAAAGTTAAAAAAAAAAAAGGTAATTTGGTAACCTCATAAATATTCTGGGTTAAATTAGTTTTTATCATTTTAGAGGAGTAGGTTTCCACATAAACTTTTATTGGCTACAACATCTTTATTACTTGACTCAAATAGGGTCTAGTTTTCTGGATCTTATTTTGGTCTCACAGAGATGCTTAATTTTATTAGATTGTTTGATCTTGCCTAAGTGCAGCTGTTAATCAGTCCCTTTCTACATCCTCCTTTCTTCCTCTGCCTTTTCTGGTAAATTATTTTTGCCATTAAGACCAAAATCTGCTAGTCTTAGTAAAATTCATTTTGCCCATTGCTATAATAGGAAAACTAAACATGATTTCCAGATGCTTTTCAAAGGGCATCTATTAGGTATATCAAGGAAGACCTTGGTTGTTTTGGGCAGCCTTGTTTCACTTGCCTCTCTGTGTTTTTTAATATTCACTGGTCAATAATCCCACCCATAATTTGCATTGGATTTTTGAGGATTTAGATCTTCTAGCTTTGATTACATATATAAAAATATCAGGCTATCACAAATGTTTTCATACATTGCACTAAACTATATGTAAATGCTGTCAACAGGGAAAGTTGTGAGATATTTTGTATTTTGTGTTTTTTCTCATATACAGATTTTTTCTGAGTTAACCTAGTCTCAATCTTGTTGAATCTCAAAGATTTTCTAAATGCTTTTTTTTCTGTTCTTTTAATGCAAAAATAAAAATAGCCTGTTAAAAAAAATAAAGAAACAGGTATTTGTTCTCTATAAATAGAAATAATTAGAAAGTTGTTTTGTTGTTTTCCAGACTGCTAGTTATTCAATGCTACACAGCATAGAAAGATATTGCCAATTTATGCAGAAAATCAAGAAACAAAGATTAACAAGGAGAATGAAAAGGGAACTGGTGTTGGACTGATCTTTTCTTTCAGCATCTGCAGTCCAATCTTACGAAAGTCCTAATTTATTTTTACACCACCCAGGGTACAAAAAGCTAAACATTGAGTTAAATTAGCTTTTGCATATTTTATAGCACACTATGTGCATGTATAGTTTCTAAGAAAACCCCAGTGTTCCACATATACACAAAGATTGAAAGGTACAGTCTGCTTTCCCAAACTGGATTAGATTCAAAGGAGATAATGAGGTGATAGGAAAGATGCTCTAAAGTTGTTTATTTTATATTTATTGTGGACCTCTAAGGACCCCCATAGGGCATTGTTAGTGGATAGGCAGTCATTCCACATCATCAGGTATAATTTTGTTCTTTGCATCAGTGAACCCAGAAAGTAACTGCAAATATGTAATGGGTTCAAGAGCTGCTTGAATTTGTGGCAGGGTTGTGTAGTGTTTGCTTTGGTTTTTCTTTTCTGTTCCCTTTTGTTTTGTTGTGTTTGTCTCATATGATGCAGTTTCAGCAGACGGGATGTAAATAGCAAGACTTTCTAGCTTGCCCCTCAAATAAATCAGAGTTTTTCTCTGCCGCCTCTGTGTTGGCTATGAGGGGTACTGAAATCCTCTTTGTATACCTGGCCGTTTCCATGCCTTCTTTGTGGAGGGTTGTGTTAAGCCAAGTAACATTAACTGGGCTCACCAGCAACACCCATCCTCTTAATCTGGTCCATTCACAGCTGTGCACACTTGGTCCCACTCTGTGTCTGGGACAGCAATTTTCCCCCTGATTTTGCTTGTTTGCAGCCTACTGACTTCTAGGGTGGAAGAAGTGATGCTCAGCAGCAGTGACCCAGCAGTGTGTGCTCCTCTCTCAGCAAGTAAATCAACAGTGTCTCTCTCTTCCAGACTGTTCATCAGCCCATGGGCTCTTGCAACCCGTGTCATATGGTTTGTGCACATAAAACACTCCTTGCAGCCAAGAATTGAGCCTGAAAGGAGAAATTGCTGCAGCAGCTCAGTGACATTTCTTCTGCAGCTATATTTTTCTTTATTTTCAGTTCATTCCCCCTGCTTTAACAGGCTGAGCAGGACTCTGAGTTAGAAAATCTCAGTTTTGCAAAGTGTGGTTTAACAAATTCCCTACAGTACAGAAACAATATTAACAGTGGATGATAATTTGAGCTATTGGAGCCTGATTGTTAATTGGGTTGTTACAAATGAAGCACATGGATCATTAAAGGGACATCAAACATGGTGGCTTGCAGTAGGGACATCAGGCTTTGGCAAAGACAAATTGTTCATTAAGGCCATATGATGACTGTAAGTAGCAGTGGTTAACACCAAATTTTGCTCTAATGGGATGCTCTTTGGTGCCTGGCTGATTTCCCTTCTTATCTTCCTGCTCTTCTTTAATGGGCTTTTTTTTTTGCTGTGTGTTATCTTTGTCACTGTCAGCTGTGTGCAATGGCCCTGACAGTCTCCTGACAGGTTTTCTGTTTGCCTGTTTGTTTGTGCAGCCATTTCTTAGCTAAGTCACTGATGTACACCAGACACATCAGTCCTTTTTAGCTTGGTGGGAGCACTCCAGTGCACATGAGAGTCTCCCAATTTCTCTTTATTATCCTGCTTGTTTCTCTTTCCTGTTCCACTGTGGTTACCAGCACAGCCAAAGTGCCAGACTTAGAAATACCTGTTGCTCTACACCCAAACTGAGTGAGCAGAAGCAATCCTACCAAAATGACAGAATATAATATCAACATCAGCAAAATCAGGAGCTAGGCCTCAGTAAAAAGATCCTCCACATGTGCTGAGGTGATATCATAGTGCTCTAAGCAAAAGTTGGTTCTGGGAAAACCTTTCAGCTAGGATATCTTAGGTGTTTTAGACTAATTTCAGGGTAGACCTTTGTTTTTCTAGTATTTAATTTCCAGGGGAGTTCTGCACTCAGCAGCATTTGGCATTAGTCCTCTGATGGACAGCAGGCAGACTGCTCATTAGCCTTGTATTTAATTCGTTTTAGTCACACTCTAAAGCTTTCCATCCCTTCAGTTGTAGAGATAATTTTATTGAATTTCACTTTTTTTTCCAGGCCTTTCCAGAATCTTTTAGCCCTTGCTTGGAGAGAGGAAGTCTAAACAAAATTTCTGAGGGCATGGGGCTGGCCAAGAAAAGGTTTAAGAGGTGAGAGATGGTCTATTCCCATCACACAAAACACAAAAGCTTTGTCTCAAATGAGTGAGGGAGTACTTGAAGTGCCTACAAGAAAGCTGGAGAGTGACTTCTTGCAAGGGTAGGTAGAGATAAAACAATGGGGAATGCCTTTAAACAGACAAACAGTAGGTTTAGATTGGATATTAGGAAGCAATTCTTTACTGTGAAGCATTGGAACTGGCTGCCTGAGAAGTTTTGGATGTCCCATCTCTGGAGGTGTCCAAGGCCAGGCTGGATGGGGCTCTGAGCAACCTGGGATAGTGGAAGGTGTCCCTGCATAGACAGGGAGGTTGAAACTAGATGATCTTGTAAGTCTCTTCCAACCCAGATTGCTTTGGGATTCTATTCCATGACTTCTAGGGCTCATGGCAACATGCTTTCAGTTTGATTCACCCTTGACTGGTATCTTACACTGTATTTTGACATCCAGTGGGATCTGGCTGGGTGCAGCCATGCCAGGTGCTCACCTGCAGACCCAGTGCAGGTAGCTTTACGAATTGACCAAATGCTTATGTGCTTGTGCAATCCACAGGAAGCAAAATAACCAGGTACTGCTCTGGGGAATGGGGCTGCCAGTTTGGCATGCAATCTCTGCTTGCAAAATTAGGCTGAATAAATTCATGCAGATACCCTGTCAATCAGCTGCTGTAGCTGTGTGGTTCTGAGGAGTCTGAGGGTCATTTGTGACCTTCAGAGACAAGCCTACAGCAGACACATGGTATGATAATAGCATCCATCTCCACACAGGCCTTGATTCTGCTGCTGATTTTGTTAGCAGAAGGCTTTTCCTTTGAGGAAACCCTCTGGGCAGGGCCATCTGCAGACAGGTATTTGTGCCATGGTGACCTGTGCTCTGTGGAGATAGAAATCACTTTGATATCTTTGAAGGCTTACTTTCAATAAAGACAAAGTGATACTTCTCTCTTGTTGGTAAGATTAATGCATCATATGTATTCTAAACACTGTTTCCTAAGCTGTCTGGCTTGAATTTTGGGTAATGCAAATGATACTTTTTTCTTCTTCCCGCTTACAGTACCCTTCAGTTGAAAAAGTAGCTTTTCAAAGGAGAGATCACACTTTGCAATGCTTTAATCTTTGTAAATGTGGAAATCTGATCTTCATAATCACTTCCAATTATTTCTTATAGCTGACCTTTCTAACCCTAAGAGGTTATTGATGTAATTGTGTTTCCTTCTTGTTAGGCAAATGATATCCTCTAAAGTGTCTTGAGCAAAATTAATGGCTCCATTTTTTATTGATCTGTTTGGCTCATGCAATTGATTTACCTTTCAGTACTGATTAGCTGATGATACTCACAGTCAGAGCTGATAAATAAATCCTTTTTTAGTGCAAAGCATCAGAAAGAAATTGCCCACTGAAATCTTTCTCTTTTCTGTAGGTGTTTAACTGATGCAGAAAGGAGATTTGTCACAATGAATAAAAACCAAGGGTTGTTGTTTTTTTTTTTAATAATGGGAGAAGAAAATTCCTGACAATAGAATCTGCTTTTTCTTGTTACAGGCAGACTATTCCCTATGGAAAATACCCTTCTCCGGAAAATATCCTTCCCTTGTAATTTTAACTGATCATCAAATTCACTAAACCAGTCAAAGATGAAAGATGCACAATGGATGTGAAACTTCTCTTTTCTGTGGCATTACCAGCAATACCTTGGTGTCATCCAGCCAGGAGTCCAGTATGGGACATTTCTAAATCAATCCTTACCCCCACTGAAAGGGATCTACCAGCCTGGAAATGCAAAGGCAAAACTTTAAGACATTGGAGAACCACTTGCTCTTTCCTTTTCCTCTCTAATCATCTTCAGGACTATTTTCAAATGCTAAAGATATCAAATGCATACAGATATGTACAAAGTTTTTCCAAAAGTGTCAAAGACTTAAAAACACAAAAGCAAAGCCTAGGGTGTTATTGTGTAATATGGGTTCAGTTGTGAAATGTGCTTGGATCCACTGGCCTGTGCCAGTCCTGCTTTGGGGGACAGAAAGGGTCTGGAGACCATTGCCTTATGAATATTTTGACTCTCTGATCTCAGGTAGCAGGCTTGGATAAGATGTTGACAATTTCTACCACCTCTGAACATGAAAAAAAGGTGTCTGTGTTCAGTACTCAAGTTATTGGCAGTTTTTCCACCTGTACATCATCACAGGGGGTCAGAGCTAAAGAATTAGGTACCACTGAAGTGTGATTTTAGGGGGTGTTATTGTAAATTAAGAAAGAGTTGTGCTGTCCCTAGAAACATACCAGGACAATCAGGACCCCAAACCACCTTCCTAATGCTGAAGTTAATAGTATGACACCTTTTTTGCAGGAGCAGGTCATGAGAAATCTGCTTCCACAAGAATTGCTGAAGGTTGGAAATGACGAGATAATCAGAATTGGTCCCTTTGATTTTTTTTTGGCTGTTCTGTTCTAACCTTCTAACCTTCTAACCTGCTGCTTCTTTCCATCAGAAAATGCAGAGCAATATTAATTTCTTTCACACAAACCACATGCTTTTGTTAAACAGACTCCTGCACCTGGCTCGTGGCTCCTTGAGAGCTCCTTTGCATATCCCACTCTCTAATTGCCAGCCACAGTGACCTTCAAGTGCTTTGTGCAAAATGCTGGAGAATGACCAAGAGCAACATTTTAATAACTTCACTAGCATGTTAAAATGTGTGTGTGGGGAAAAATCTGCTTTATTGTATGGAACAGCTGGTACTCATTTCAACAGGATTTACTGAAAACTTTTTTGCTTCTGGGTTTAGGATGACTCATAATTGATCCCAAGAGGAGAGCTCAACTAATCTCTGAACAAAACATAATTATGATAAGTATTTTAGAAAATTTAATTATTCTGCCCTTGGGAACTTGCAGCCTTTAGAAGAGATCCACTTCTTACCATATTTTCTTGGACTAGTGATTTGTAAAGGGACAAATAACATTTAACTCCCATTATAAAGCAACCTTAATTTTGGTCGCATTACAAAATTAATCAAGGCACATATACTTTACTCCGAATGGCATTGGTGTGGCTAAGATCCAGGTCCTCAAAGATATACAACTGTCCAGATAGAACTTGGCCATCTAATATTCAGTGATTTTGATGGAATTCTTTGCTTAACAGCTGTTGTGAGTCTGAGACTAAATCCTAGTGGGGAACTGGGTACCAGCTGGCATATGTGATGCTGCATAAATGCTGATGTTGTACAGCAGTGACTGAGATACTGAAAGAGCAGCTGATACTGTTGGCTGATAAATGTGGGAGATGATGGTTTGGGCAGCAGAGGGAGAAAGCAATGTCAATGCCACCAGGCAGAGAAAGGAAGATTCACACAAGGGGATCAAAGACCCCACTGTTTCAAGCATTAGAAGAAAATTTCCATAATTCACTATTGCTCTAATGCTCAAGAGTATTGACAAACATCCTCTGATTGGTGTCATATTTTGTGGGTTCAGACATTCTCTGGAGCACCTGGCAAAATATATCGAGGCAAAGATCAGAGCTGAGGGGTTACACATTAAAGTAATAGCAAATTTTTCACAGTCAGGTAACATTTGGATTTTGGTTTTCACAACTCCTGTTGGAGATGTGGTCTCACCAATTAAAATTTCATTTTTCCAGCAAATAGCGACTAGAACAGTATATGCCTGGTTTTTTTTTAAGAGGGTGCTCTCAGAGTTAAATATGGCTTCTGCTTCTAGACTCCAGGAAAGACAGTATAGAAATGTTTTAAGTGAAAAAAAATGATTACTTGATACAAGAAAAACCTTTAAAATGAAAAAAAAAACCAACAAAAACCAAAAGTCAAATCCCATAACCAACCAAACTGCAAAAAAAAAAAAAAAACACCAAACAAAACCAGAACAACAGCAAGGGGGAAATAAAGATACTTCCTTCTGACTTCAAATAAGCATTCATTCTTTCTGTCTGTGATAAAACAGTCAAAAGAATTGAAATAATCTATCTTCGTGCCCCACAAAAACAATGTCTCCTGTATTTAAACAGTGTAAATACATTTTTGCTGGCAGGAAAAAATATATTATAAGTCTAGACTATTTTCTCAATTCCCCGAGATAGCCTTAGCAGGACCCTGAAGTTAACAAGTACTTACACATATCAAATTCATTTTCACTACATACCTGGCACAGTAATGCTTGTGAATGGAAACAGGTTGGTGGGTATCAGTTTATGCAGTCTACTGAAAAGGGTGGATTTAAATGTTGTATCACTGATTTCCACCATACAAAACTTCAGGGGCTTATATAAGTGATGACACTGGCATCAAAAAGATTTAGAGTCAAACTTGGATCCATTTGCATCACTGGTGCTATAGGGATGGTGTGTGTGAGGCATCAGCTGCCACCTGCACACTGATGCCAGATCCAGATGGGGCTGCAGATGTGGGAAGGGACAATGTGCAGCCAGACGTAGGGATCTGTCCTCGCTCACAGACACAAACTGCACTGGTGCTCCTGGTGAATCAAGGGCTTAAAGAAACTGAAAGAGTTAAAAGTTTCTCTAGATTTAGTTAGGAGGATAGGAACAATTGAGAGTATAGCAAGAAGAGTAGAAGTAATGAAGAATAGTTAATTATTAGGAGATGGAGCAAGTTAAGGCTAAGATATAAATCAGTGACTTGTCTTCATTGTGTTTGAAGAAGCAGGATGGGAATGTGGAGCAATTGTGAAAATTAAGAAACTGTGGCCTGCACCTGTGCCGCAAAACCAGCTAGAACCGGGCTGGGGAGCTTAGACTAGAGCCCAGGGGTCAGAAAGCCTGCCAACATGACAAAAGGTGAAACTTAATTACTTTAGCCTCAAAGAGACCACTGACCCATTTTGAAGCCCACCAACTTAATTCAATCAAGAGACTGCACAGACATAAAAGGAACTTTGGACTCATTTGAATACATTTTAATACGAAGCGGGGGTAGGCGGCGTTAGGTAATGCATATGTATAGGTGTATTGGGTAATTATATGAATATGTAAGACTTCTGTGAATAAATGGAGAGCCAGGGCTGTGTGATTTCACATGTTTGGGAGGTTACTTCCCATGTGCCTGGTGTTAATAAACATAGCACTTCCCAACTTTAACTAGTTGGAGAGTTCTGTCTGCACTTCACTAGGACAGACTTTGTTGTCATCTGGAGGGTGGAGATGGAAATGCTCTTCAGAAAAACAGGCAGGACTCCTGATTCCATACAGCATGGAGCCAACCCTCATGGCTTCACTCGGCCTCAGGTTTGGGCAAAGCAACAACTGTCTGCATGTGAAAGACCCTGCAGTACCTGTCAGCTGTGGTACTATTTGGGCAGCAGGTGTCCCAAGGAGATTTCTCCCAATGCCACTTCTCAGAGCATTTTAGAGATGGTTCACAATTAAGGTGTGTATGTATAATCTTTTTGTGTGATTTTTATTTTGTTTTGGTATGACTATTGCTTCACTGGGGAGGGCTAAACCTTCAAAAGGCTCCAGTAAGTACTGCTTGACATGTTGTGGGCAATATTCACATTATCAGCATTCTGGAGAGCTGGAGGAAGTGTCCTGCAAAATAGAAATCCATAAGTTGGTGTTCACAGACTTCTCAGTCAATTTATTTGTCTTGCAAGTAAAAGATTGAAAGTTTAATTTTATAATTTTTTTTTTTTTAATTTCAGCCAAATATCAAATGCAAATTCAAACTCAAAACTGGAAGTCAGATTGAAAACCCCTTTGTATTCATCATCACCAGTAATAGGAGTTTTTGGTCAAGATGCCCCTGTACAAATCCATTAGCCTTTAGCTGGACTGTAGGATTTCTGCAGATGGGCTCAGTGCATTGTTTGCAGACTATAGAGCAATACAATAGCAAAAGTACATTCATGTCTGTGACTTCTACTTTTGATCTGCAAGATGATCTTTATTGATGAGCTATCTTTTTTCCTAATGTTTATTTTCTTCTTCATTGTTTATGAGCATTTCAAACAGCTTTCTTTCTTTCTTTCTTTTCTTTCTTTCTTTCTTTCTTTCTTTCTTTCTTTCTTTCTTTCTTTCTTTCTTTCTTTCTTTCTTTCTTTCTTTCTTTCTTTCTTTCTTTCTTTCTTTCTTTCTTTCTTTCTTTCTTTCTTTCTTTCTTTCTTTCTTTCTTTTTTTTTTTTTTCTTTTTTTCTTTCTTTCTTTCTTTCTTTCTTTCTTTCTTTCTTTCTTTCTTTCTTTCTTTCTTTCTTTCTTTCTTTCTTTCTTTCTTTCTTTCTTTCTTTCTTTTCTTTTCTTTCTTTCTTTTCTTTCTTTCTTTCTCTCTCTCTCTCTCTCTCTCTCTCTTTTCTGGAGCTTTTTATTGACGCTAATGCATGACAGTTGTTTAAATGAATAATTGAGTGGATTCAGGTTTAAATATTGATTAATTGTTAAGGAGTCTGGGTTCAAAGTGGGTGGCTGCACAAAGGGCTGGCACGCATGAGTAGGGAAATACACCAGGAAGGAAAAGACCATATTTATTGCGTGGTTTGGTCATAAATTACTAAAAAGCTTTAAAAATTACACTATAAGTTTTTCAGCTCCAGATCTGATCTTGCTGTAAGGAGAGAATATAATTTTCCACATTATACTGCTATTAAGAAAAAATGTGTGACATGCCCATTCCTACTGGCAGAGAGGCAAAGAAAATCCAGCCACCACATCCAGATGTTCCTGTAACACCATTGTGGTGCCTGATTGTACTTGAATGCTGGTTGCTGTTTGAAATCCAGATCCATTTCCCAAACTGTACATTCCTCACAGCCATATTACAGTTCTTCCAAATGATCAAACCATGAATGATTCCTAATATCCATCCATAAGAAAATTTGGAGTCTTTGAATTTATGGCCCAGTTATGTGGTCCTAATGGCAAATCCTCAGCTGAAACAAACTGTTCTGTTAAAATCAGGAAACTCACAGCTGTTTAGAACAAAATTGGAATAAATTTTATTATCAGAAGCAGTTAATGGAAGACACAAATACCCTGTAGGATGCTGCATCTCAATGGACCACTTATTTTAGGAAGCAGCAGAAACTCTCAATTGCAGATCTCCTCTGGTATCTCCTGCATCTCCATTTTTTGTATCAGCAGGTGGCAGCTGCATGAGAAGGGCAGTTACACTTCTGAAATCAGGAGACTTGGTTTAGACTTACTATGGCAAAAGTGGGATCAGAATTTGGTTTCCTCTTTTTATACCTTAGATAATTGTCAGTGTTAGCTCTCTGCCTAGAGGGAGACTGGCCAGGGAGAGCTGGGTTTAAGAAAGAGATAAAACCAATTCTATCAGTAAGCAGGAAGAAAAAGCAACTATCCTGCTTGCTGATCCATACGAAAAACCCCATTTTTCTTTCACAAAAAAACCCAAGGAAGTGATTTTTCATTCTGGGTGAAACTGCAGAAACGACATGAAAAGTGCTTTTTCCAAGGATTTTTCTCCAAGGCAGATGCATCTCGCATCCCAATGACAACAGAGGGCTGCTGTGCTGTGCAGTCCCCATGCCCCAGAGGAGGATGGGGTGTATCAGTCCTGAATTACAAGAGAACAAGCTGTGTCCTCCTGCTACATTCAGATCAGGGTGATCTGTCTGTCCATCAGTCTCAGCAATGGTGCTGCTGCCCATCATCAGGACATGTCAGCACTTGCCAGGCAAAATTCACTGGCAATAGCAGTTTTTGATTGTTCCATTATAATTCATTTCGCTATCAGGCTGCAAAACCCATGTGGCTGAGAGACTGAGAGAAAGAATTAAAGGAGCCTTTCTGTGTGAAATAAGCAGAAAATCTCTGAAGTAGTCATCTGTTTTGGTGTATCTGGTGTGCAAGCCTGGACATTCTGTTTCTGGTGGCATCAATTTATTATGTCAAGAGCTGTGGTGTCACTGTCAGAAGTTCCAGATGCTTCTGTGCCTGTATGTGGAAAGTCAAAGCAAGGAGGGGATTCTGGCTTTGATTAATTTTGTTGTGCATTTTTGTTGGAAATGGTGATCTGGGGCAAACATGAATTTTAAGAGAAAAAGTAAAGTTGCAGTGACCAGTGCTGTAGAGAATTCTGCCTCTCAGCACTGAGTAATACATTTCCACAAGCCAGCCCATTGGCTTCTAAGAGAGGGGAACAAAAGGACTGTAAGAATTGGTTTTGCTTCCAGAAAGCAGTGTTTGCTGCTTTGTAGGCAGGTTTGTAACCCTGCACAACAGTCTTTATTCCTCACTTGGCTAGTCCATGACTGGTACCAATGCCTCTCTTGCTGTAGCTCTGTGCTGTGAAAGATTGGCACTGCTGGGGTGAGAAACAGGCAGCAGGCTGGAGGAGACACAGCTCTGAGGAGGACAGCCACAAGAAGGTATTTGGTCTTTTCAGCAACCAGACAAAAGCCCTTTGTGTTTGTGCTTTTAGATTGTGACCCCATGTCTTGTGATTTGATAAATCAATGTCTCCAGAAACAGTCTGGCCAGGCCTGGAGTTCAAATATCCCCAAACAGTACACTGCTTCAGAGCTGTGCTGAAGCACTGAGTGGAGTTCAGGGGTGAGTGGAGAGGTCATTTGTTTATATTTCTATGATCAAGAAGATGTGCCCTAGAGCCTTACTGAAGGTAAGGCACAACTAAACTCTCTAATACCCAGCTGAGAACTAAAAAGCTGCAGTGAAACTTGACTGGTTTTAAAAGAAGCAGAATCAGAACAGCAGTAAGTGCTTCCTAAAACTTTGGCCTCCCTTGAGCTTTTCTGACAATTCAGATTCATTCTTTGATGTGCTACCAGCAGAAATAATTATATCCAGTCTTAATTTGAAGAAACAGCGATTTTACTCTTATGAAAGAAGCACCAATGTGACAGCTTGGACCTTTGCAGCAGCAAGATGTCATAAGAGTGTTAACAACATAAGAGTGACCATACCAATTGGGATAAAAAGTCTGTTAATCCTAGCAGTGCATCCTGCTGCTGCTTACCAAGCCTCAGTGCTCAGGTCCTGCAAATCCCTGAGGTGGAAGGACTGGCTCTGAAAAAGCTGTGTGAGGCCTGCACTGAGAGCACTGAGTCTGAGAGGCTCAGCCAGTTGTGTTGTGTTTTCCAGCTCCTCCCTGCCACGTGAACAGCAGCCACCTACAGCCACTGATAACTCAACTAACACTCAACTATAACGGGAGTCAAATCTGAAACACATCACACAATCTAAGACTGATTTGTTTTTCTTGTACCTTTTACTAACTTGACTGGTGACACTACCAGGCTTTCAGGCTGTTGTTACCACAGGTCCCTCTGTGGTCCTTTCATTTTCCACCTGCTACATTCTTCTGATCCCGAGAGAGCTTTAAGGCAAGGGTTAAATGTTGCCTTTGGTATTTTGGCTACTTCATTGCTGGGCTCCCTTAGGAGGAGTGGATGCCCTGGTCAGTGGCTGGTGTTCACTTTTACCATTTGTCTCAGCACCTCTTCTGTGATTATTCAGTCTCAGACAGACCTACAGGCTATAAAAGACTCTTCTCAATTTCTTCTACAGCTAACACCTGTACAAGGAATTTATTAGCTGCCTGGCAATGGCCTTGTCTTTCCTGAGTGATCCCTGTCCACTGGGATTATCAGTTGGCCCTATAGGCTCTCTAGGCAGGCATTTTGCTCCTGGTGTATTGGAAGAAGAAATTACTATTTGTTTTAATCTTTTAGTCAATTGCTTCTCAAATAGTTTTTTCCATGAGTCTGATTTTATTTTGTCATTACTATAAAGAATTTATGATACTTCACTAGTATTTTTATTACTATTATTTGTTTTGGGTACAGTTTCAGTCTTTGGAATAATGCCTTCTTAATTCAAATAACCTCTTTTTCTTTGCTGTGTCATCAAGCTGCTTTCCTGTTATCCTTCCTCAAGATTTCCTTAATGGGTGGTATTCACTGTGCTTCCAGTTTCACATCCTTCAGTTGTCTTCATACTGCCTAAAAGGTTTTTATTCCCTCAGCTGGTTAACTTTTTAACAAGCTTCCTCATTTTTACCAAAGTTGTCTGTTGGAGTTTAGCTCTACTACACTGGACTTTTTGTTGTGATGGTAGGGATATTAAATCTCAGTTCATTTTAGTCCCTGTTAGAAGTGGGGCTTCCACTGTGCAGGTCTGAATCAGACCTAGTGCATTGCTCAGTGTGAAGGCAAGAGTTTCTTTTCATCTCACCATCTGCTCCAATGAACTATTGCAGATAACTGAAATCCCTGAATACATTAAAAAGATAATTCCTATTTCACTTAGGTCATGCAATAACCACTTTAGAAGATCCACTTGGGGAATTTGCCAGCATACAAAGCTGAAACCTGTGCTCCTGAAATTATCCATTCACAGCCAGCCTTCACCAACAGGGTGGAGAACAAATTGAAGAATGAATGGGAGCTACCCTCAAAATTTGGACCATAATTTCCCCTTGCACACATTTCAGTTCATCAACAGCCAGTGCTTGCTCTTTGCTGGGAGTGGGAACGCTGATCCTTAATTCACTAATTCACCACTGATTTGCCAATCCCTTCCAGACAGACTGGACCTGCAGGTGGCTGCAAGGCAGGAGAGGAGGGGATCTCATCAGAGGCACAGAAGGAAAATCCCCTCCAACTGCAAGCCAAGCCCAGTCTTTGGGGGTGTGTTTGTACCATATGGCACCACACAGCTCTGAAAAACAAACCTGACAGAGCAGGCTCTGAACACACAACCTAATGTTGCATCTTGCTGTTATTTCACACTTCTTAGGTACAGCTCTGGGAGGTCTTCAGCATATGCCAGCATAACCCAGATAAGAACTCCACTTTGTCTTTATATATTTTTTTTTTTTTTTTGGCTGGTGTTGGTAGTATTAGGAAGAAGCTTTAGAGTGAAGAACTAACTGACTCAAATATGCCTCATTCTGCCCTGAGATAATGTGATATTCTAAGAAGACTGTTCCCTGTTTTGTATGCATCGTGTTCTCTATTGTGTATGCATTTATGTCTGTAATGAATTTAGAGATGTTTTTTTGAGGATTGCTGAAAGGGCTGGTGTGGTTTCACAGGAGAGAAAACCATGTTTCTAAATCATGAATGCAGGGAGTTTCCATTGCAGATGGTGGCTTTTACTCTGTGCTGTTAAACCCTGCTACAAAACTGGATCCAGATACAGCTGAGCTGAAAGTAGACTGATGCCTGCTCAACTTTGACTTTTTTGTTCTTGCACTGTGAATATCCTTAGATGAGATGAAAACTTACCAGGGACTAAAGACATGGTGATGCCATGCTGGCAAAATCCAGAGCAAGAGGAAAGTATGCAGGCAAAAGATGATAACTGAGGGCACACATAAGTCTCCTCCTGAAAACTATTTTTTTTTTTTTGAAAAACAAACTAAAAAAATCCACACTCCAAGCACAACACTAACAATGAGGTATCACAAGTGTTTACTTCTCCCTCTTCCTAAGATTGAGTAAAGACAATTCCTATTGTTGCACTCCTGCTGGTTTTGGACAGTTTGGCAATGGTGTCACATTGTTGGCAAGAACTCAAATGAACAGGAACCCATGAAGATACCTAATGACAATTACAATTTCAGAATGTGCTTGTCTAATGCTTTGTGCATTCCTAATTATTTATCCTGCTGTCCAGCTCTCAGCACTGACAGCCTTCATTGTAGCCTTGGCCTCTTAATGGAGCATAAAGGAGTGCAGAGATCTCTGAAAGAAAACTAAAACACAGATTGGAATTCCCACTGTATTTCCCTGGACTGTCATGACAAACATTTAATTGGCTGAAGATCAGTAAAGCACATATCCCACCTGCCAACATCTTTATTTGGAAAGAAATCATTGAGAAGTTTGGCCACTGCAATGCAACTTTTGCTAAGAGCAGGTAGGACTGGGACAACATGTTATGGCAGCCTTATTTGCAGGCTCTTGTAATTTCATTAGGATTTGATTGTTTCTCCTAGACAATTTTATAGTTTTTTTTTTTTTAAGTTGCTATAGATTGTTAGAGAAGATGACAGTGCTCCAGCAGGTCTTACAGCAAGTGCTCTTATGAACTCTGGACGCCATGGACACCACTGTGAGTTTTTCCTTTTACAGTGAATTACAAAGCTGTAATGTGAAAAAACAAGTTTGCTCCCTTTATTGCTTCTTTGTGATGCATAAGAGCAGTTTCAGCGTCTATTCTGCCACTGGCCTTTCAACACAAATATTAGACTCTGAATACCTGGATTTGTTCAGGAGCTCTGGGGAGAACAGGTTCAACAGGACAGAAATATCACAACAGACAAAGCAGAACCTGTGTTTTATTCCTTATTCAGTGTCTGAACTGATATGTGACTCCTAACTCTACTTTACTTTTTCTGTGTTAGGGTCTACCTCTTTGCCAAGATTGATTTCACCCAACTTTAGGTGTCACCCTTCTAGTTAAAGGGAAAGAAATATGTATGTTTAGGGAGTGGCTCATCTGACCCATCTCAGATGTTATCTTTAGCTTGAGAAGAATCACACCATTGATCAAGACATGCTTCACCTTAAGCGTCATAATGGGTCACATGAATCATTTAAACTTGGAAGAAAAATCACTGACAGGAGAACTTGGTGCCTCCTTATCCTTATTTGCACATAAACAGTTCAACTACACAACAGAGAGAGTCACCAAGGCCACAGGGACCTTCATCTGTTTCCTGTGATCACATACTGAGCATCACTATCTGATTCTGAGGGCAGAGTTCTGCTTTATTTATGAGTCTAGTTATTTTAAGGCAGAAAAAAAAATCAGAGCTTCTGAAGAAATCCTCCAGCTTTTCATCCTAGAGTAAGATGCTGCTTGTAGGCAAAGAAAAAATATAGGAGATGACAGTACTTTCTGACTATATTTAATCATCAGAAAAGCAGTTCTGGGTGTTATGTGGATGGAACTGGCTGACAGAACAAGTCATGGTGAGCTTAAGGTTTGACTTGAGTAGAGATAGTGAAAACATTCTAGAAATAAATGATGGGCCTCACATACCACTTGTGTTTCAGACTATTTTGATTTCCACCAAATAGGCCCAAGGCTAAAAAAGAAGCAATCTTACTTATTTTTGGGAGATAACAGGAAAAAACCCCAACCCCATTGTGATTAAAAGACTTGAAGGGACATGGTGACAGGCATGTGAAGAGATTGACCTAACACTTGATCAAACATTTCTAATATGTTAGAAAACATATTCCTTCTGAACACTGATGCTGATATGCCCTTGGGACGCATAGCAGGGATCAGACTTGAATATAAATGTGTGCTGGAAAGGTTGTTCACTGAACAGGGGAAACCTGTGCATTGTGAGTGCCTCCCATGCAGATGATAGCAGCTGCTGGGGGCAATCTGCTGTAGATAATATTAATATATCCCCATACCACGCTCTTATACAGATCTATATGTCCACCATTATTTTATATTCCTCCACTTACACAGATGAGGGGAAGAAGTGTTGGAGGGTTGGGGGTCATCTTTGTCAGATACCAAGGGTTTGACCAGCTTCCAGTGGCTGGTTATGCTCCCAGTGGGTATATTTTAAAGCTAATTGATTCCACACACAGATAGATTGTGTCTGAGTATGAAGAAAGCCTTGAACATTGTTTAAATTATACAGGTAGAGTGGGATCAGTCTGAGAACTCGAGCTCTTCCTCCCAGAGAGAGGAACCATTTTATCCTACTTTGTTTCCTTTTTCAGTCAATTAACAGAAAGGAGCAATTTAGAGGATGATGTATGCAATTGCTTAGCCATCAGCTTTAGGGTGAGATAATTCATAATACAGATTCTCTTGACTGGGCATGGAGACAAAGGTTGAGTCATGTTTAAGTGAATGTGTGCCAGACCTTACTGAATAATTTCTGCCCCAACTCTTCTTCCTGCTGTGCATTTCTGCTTGCCATCTCAAGGGCAGTAGTTAAAGCAGTACAGAACAGTGTCAGACTAGGAAAACAAGCAGCAAACTCAGCAGTACTAAGGCACCACCTTCTAATAAAAAATTGGCAGGCAACTCTGAGGAACAGGGCTATGTGAAAGATCCCATCATACTGAATTTTGGAGGCTGCACTGGAGCATAACTGCCTTGGAAAAATAAAATATATGTACTTCAGATTTTAGATTTGGGTTGAAAAGTCAACATATGTATCTGCCTGGAACTAGTGGCTTCAGTTTGCTATGTTCACCTCTGGAAAATTGTTGCTCATCCAACTGTGAATATGACAGAGAATCAGGCTCCCCTGAGGGAAGCTCAGGAACAGGCAGTTTCAGTGGATAAAGTATATCATTGGCACACACACACCAAGCAAAGGCTTCTGGGGAGACCCACTCCTGAGTGATGGCAAGTAAATCAGAAATAATATCCTAGGCTGAGGGACTGCAGCTCTGGAGGCTGTTGAGATGTGGTTATATGGACAGAAGGTGAAAGTGAATGGCCTCCAGATGCAAGGACATTTAGGGAGGTATTTGGGGTAAATGAGGTAACTCCTGAAACAGGGAGGCAGCACTCCAAAGACCCATAGGGATATAAACAGCAGGTAGCACTAACAGGCACCACAGAGATGAGATCAATGTGGTTGGAGGGGGATTAGACTGGATTTTGTGGCTGTTTGATGCTTTTGTGGCTGTTCCATGAGAAGGATGTCTCTGGACATGGAAGAAGCTAGGAGTGAATGGCCTGCACCCTGGTGAGACAGCAAACAGATCAAGTGGAGGATAATAGAGCTAAAGACTCACTTGCAGCATGAATCCTGACTGATTGCAGCAGCTGACAATGGACCTGGGAGTGAGGTGTTACTGATGCAGAGGTGCCTGTGCCAGCCCAGGGAGAATCACCCTTGTGCTTGCACAAAAAGGAGAAGAGCACGAAGGAGGTGACCGAGTCTCAGGCTGTCCCAGCTGCCTGGATGGCCTGCCCCTGGGCAGTGACAGTCTTCACTCAGTTCAGTGAAGTGTTTCCTTTTCTTCATTCTTATCTACCCCTTCAAAAGGCTAAAGGCTTCTCCCAGCAGGGAAGTCTGGAAAAGCCAGAGTATAAACCCAAGATCTAGAGCTTGGTTTCCCACACTGATGAAATATTAGTTAAATGTTACTTGACCCAGCCCAGCTAGGGTGGCTGCTGGAGAGACACAGGGGTGATACACTGTCCAGGGACCCTCACAGGACAAAGCAGAAATTGAATTAACTCTTTTGATATCCAGCCCAGACCCCAATTCCAGCCAGCACATCTCAGCATGGGCATTATGTCCCATTCCAGTGGAGCCATGAATCAAGCCTCTCATCCCTTGCTAGTGCTGTTGACTGCATGTTGGACACCCCATGCTTCTCCAGTCTCCTTCCCAGCAGAGGTCCAAGGAACCACAGCTGATGCCCTGCTTTTGTCACTCTCTGCAATCCCTGAACAAACTAGAGGAAAAACAACAAAAATAGCCTGCATGTGAGGTGAATTCCAAAGATCACTGTGTGCTGGGAAGCACCATGGAAGGACCTGAAAGTGGAGGCTGCCTTCATACAGATTCATCAGGTCCACAGCAGCCCTTTGTGCCCACAATGAGTTGTGTTCAGCACGTAAAACCAGATATCAAATTCATGTGAATCCAATAGGCTAAGCTATAAAATTCTTAATATGATATTGAGGTGTTACTCTGATGTAATAGGCCATTTAGGAAAAAATGGATATAGATTTTCTGTCTTTTAGCTGATCCATTTCCTTTCTCACAAAGGAGCAGCTAAGGAGGAAAGTGCTTTGCTCTTGTTTCATAACCATTCCTGTGATGCTTATGGTGATGCTTTAATGGAGATGCTTTGAATCGTTTGCTTTATATTGCTGTTACCTGTTATTTTCATATCCGCTTTCCATTACAGTTAAGCCAAGCACCCATTTAGTAATTCTTACCCAAGGCCACAAGCAAACAATAGCAATATATTTAGTGTTACTAAAAAACCTCGGGAACTTTGTGTGTCCATAAAGTGTACAAATATTTTTGTGAACTAAATGAATTTGCACACTTGGCTGGGATTTGTGCTCAGAGCTGTAGATGTTGTAGTTGTTCAGGGTTCTTGGCATTTGTGCTCCAGGAGTGGGAAATTTCAGTAATTTGTTATAAAATGCTGCATTGCAAAAAGCTTAAGCACTTTTTTTATGCAAAAGATTGAGTGCATGTTGCATATCCTTTCCTGGCACCTTGTCTGCAGGGAGGTTGGGCTCGCAGCAATGACAAGAAGAGGCAAATCCCTAGATGAAGCAGTAAAACTCCTGGATTTGACTCTGTGGATCCTTAATACCAGTGTCAGAGCAGAGGAGTGATGGGGCTGCTTCCAGAGTTAATTACAATTTCTTATAGTATCATAGTCTGTAAAAACTTTGTGGGTTTATCCATATATACATTAAAAGCAAGAACAAAAGATGTCTATCATCTTCAAAAAGAAGATATTTATTTGCTCAAAGCAAGTTCTCTAAACCTCTCTGTCTCTCCCTATCACACACAGTTTCCCCCTGCCAACCTAAGGAAAGAGTTTGAAGGCAGCAAAACATTCCACTTTTGACATTTTCTGAATACGTAATTTTTCACTGTGAAGTCATCTCATACCTTAGAATCTGCTAAACCTTTGACATATTATAAAAACCACAAACAACAGCAAACAAGAACAACAGCAAAGCAACACATACTTCACTGAAACCTTTAAATAAAATTGATTTTTCCCACAGGTCCACTGAGTTGATTTGTTCTCCTCTGGTTGCTGTGTAATGCAGGGGGTTTGAGATCTGGGAGAAGAAAGGGTTCTATTGGAGATATTTGAGTCAATCCTTCATTTTTTAGCTTCTGGTAGTGATGCTTTTAATGATTTAATTCTTTGGACATGCCATTGTGGGTATATGTGTAAGGCATTGCCACTTACCTACCTCTTATAACCCAGAGGTGTCAGGAGTGGGAGCCTGAACAATAATGGGAAATTAAACTGTATTATTTTGCCCAGAATATTGTACAAAGCAAGGGACAAATTCACTGTCAGCCACTCTGAGGGCAGAATCTATCATCTGGGTGCTGTGGAAATGAATAGCTTACATTCCCTGGTTTATCTGAATGTACCTCTTCACTTACAGTAAATTGGGTGCTGAATGCAGGCCTCTTCCCAAAGTTACAAAGTTGGACACAGCCAAATGCAACTTGAGCAAGGCAAGGGAACTAATGATTTGTAAAGTTTGTGTTTAGTAAATAACAAAGCAAAAATTAGAGGATCATCAAAAATGATTTGGTTCTAAAGACAATTAAAGATTTGGTCCTAAAATCAAACCCTTTATGTTCTGCTAATTAGTAATTAATCATGCTTAGTAGTCATTAAGTATCCTGTGGTTTTCCCACTACCTTAACTGTTAATTCAGTGAGACAAACGTAGTAGGTGACTCATTTGGTAGTGATGCCATTAAAACACCATAAATCATATAGACCCAGTGTTTAACAGCTTTTTGTTTTCAATCCTTTTTGAAAACCTTTTCCTGAAGCACTGGGACATGACTTAGTGGAGTTGAGGGATTATTCTTTCTTTACTGTTCTTGCTTTAACAAGATTGTGTAAAAAGACAAATAAAAAAAAACATTTGAATCACATTATAGTGCTGACACACATGCTCTCCACATCCCCCCCCCTTCACTGCCAAATGCCAAAAAAATCCCAAACAAGAAAAACATAAAAGAAATTATTCTCAGCGTAATTGTTGGTGAAATTCCAGTGCCTAGAGCCACCCTGTTTCCTGTATAGTAGGAAAACTGTGCTGGAGTCATGAGATACAAAATCCTGATTCCCTTAGCTGTGGCCAGTGAGGATCACAATGTACTTGCTCCCTATCACTCCTAAAAGGGGTTTTTCAGTCTGATCCTTCAGATACTCCTGAATGGCACAGCCTGGATTTCAGAGTGTCCTCTGACAGTTCAATTTCCACCAAAATTTCCCCCTGAATGGGGAAATGTGCCTTTCTCCTGAGCAGGCTAAAGATTGCTCCACACCTCAAACTGAGCACCAATTTATGCCATGTTGAGAAAAGCTCTTTCCCTGGAAGAGTTTGGTGCCAGTGGCAGCTGTGGATTCCCCTGGGACATCCTTGGTCCTGTGGCCTGTGATGGAGAGCGTGCTTGGAAGGGTGGTACTCCCTCAGACTGAATGTTTCCCTTGTTGCAACTCCGAAGGAATTAAAAGTTAAAGGATTGTAAAAGAACAGAGGGGGATAACTTGCATTCAAGAATTTTAAAGGAACCAGCCAAAGTACTCTTAAATTCTTTAAAACTGGTTAGCAAGACCATGAAACTGTAGGAAAGTAAATACTGATGTTTTTAAAGGATAAATAGTATGACCAGGGTAATTACAGTTCTTTCAGTATGACATTGATTCCAGAGAAGATAATGGAACAGTCAATCTGGGATTCGACTGATACAGGATTAAAAGACAGTAATGTAATTAATGCTAAGATACCTAAGATTATTAGCAGTAGATCTTGTCAAACTAAAGTGGATAACTCTACTTGATAGCTTTACAAACTATGCTGATAAGGAGAATAATATCCCTTTGATGGACTTAGACTTTGCTAAAAAAATTTGCCTTAGTCCCACACAGAAAAGTAGAAAATCAACATGGATGTATTGAATTGATTAAAAGCTGCTAATGGGAAGAACTCAAAACATTCCTGTAAATTAGAGATCATCGCCAGACAGGTGACCTGCTAGTAAATACTGCTACTTAACAGTTCTGTCAATGCTTTGAATAAAATCCCAACTGATAAAGCAAGGTGATGACAGCAATATTGGGGGAGTGATAAATAATGAGAGGAGGTGTGATGGAGATGGAACGATCTGCATTGATTGGCCAGCTGAGCTTGGCCAAGCAATGTGCCTTTTGCAACAGCAAATACAAAGTCATAAATTGAACAAAGAACAAAGGAATGGGTGCTGGACAGAGGCTGCTGCTCGAGAAACTGCTTCCCTGGAAAGTCTGGCCAAAATGGAGGAAACTGACTCACTGCAGACTCCTTGCTTGAGGGTCTCACCCAAAAAAGTGAAGAGGTTTCTTAGATTGTCATCTAGGGGACCATTCAATCAGTTGTGTGAGGTTTGAACATTCTAAATTCAGTTGTTTGTTGTTGTAGGCTGTTTTTGTTTTATAATATGTCTATACATAACCAAAGTCTTCATTTAGCAACCTACCCAGGACCATTTCTTCCATTAAGCATATGCTTAAGTAGTTTGCTGAGCTGGGGACCTTTGCCACAAGATACTCTTCCATTATCTTGTGGCTGTTTTTTCCCTTGGTTTCATAAACTCATTTGGATGCAGTGGTTTTCTGTGGTTTAATTTACTTTCTCTGTGTTATTATTGTCTCCAAACTGTGTATATTTACAAAAGGAATTAAATGAGTACTATTTATTTTACAGCCTGTAATGGCCCTTTTGGAGGGAAGCCATTATGTAGATACTTAGAACATACATCTTTTTGCATTAGAGAACTCTCATGACATAAATACAAGAAAACAAATATCAGGCTCAGTCCTGGGAACAGTTTATCGCAAAACAGGCTTTATTTCCAAGAACAGCTCTGTAAAAAAGCGGAACTATTCATTCAGTTGGGAGTGCCTCCTGATTTTTCCCCATTAAAGCAGGAGTTTTGTTATAGATGTCTGGGTAAAATTGTCATTAGAAAATGAATGTGCTTGTTTGTGAATAATTGCATGTGCAGAAATCGCAACCAGTTTCAGTAGGACTGCTCCTGTTGCTCCCAGTTTCAGCTCAGTTAAATGAGGGAGATTTAAAAACCCTTTTGTGTTGCATAGTCAGTACAGAAAACTTAAGCAGAAGCTGAATCTGGACCAGTGTAATGAATGTTGCATTAGGAGGGTGAAAGAGTATTTCTGGTAATGGAGAGGAGAGGAGAGGAGAGAGGGAAAGGGAAGACACG
>VXAX01004748.1:683362-755973 GCA_013399835.1 Leptocoma aspasia
GAGGTATTATTGGGGGAAAGGGAGAGGAGAGGAGAGGAGAGGAGAGAGGGAAAGGGAAGCCACAGGAAACAATTTAACAGAGGGAGAGAAATGCATGAAAGTGCTGGTGGTAGTAGGTGACTTTCTCCACTGCCTTGTGTCAGGGATAGTGGTGACTGTTCTTTCAAATTATTTTTTTGGGGGTGGTATTATCCCTCTTTTGTCCAAACATATGTCTACTTCAGCCTGGATGAAATTGCCATGCAAAAAATGGCTGTACTAGACAAGTTTTGTGGAGTGAGTATTGTATCTTCTGCCTACAGTCAGCTTTTAAAATAAATGGTGTGTGCTTAAATGCAATTGGTCTACCACAGCTGAAGCCAAAGGGTCTTGTATTAAACATAAAAATTGTCTGGATGTATTGACCTTACCAGGGCAGCAGTGATTTATCCCAGCTGAGAATCTCTCTCTGCATGTTTATTTATTTCCCTTGTTTACCTTCTCTTCCTCACTGCTCCTATACTTTGATTCTCTTGTCCCTCTCTGCTCCTTCTGCATACAGACAAATATATACATCTAAACTTGATTCTCATTCACTTTCTTTTTAAATTTTGCTATGAAGTTTAAGGCTGATTTCTGAACAGAGCCAGAAGCGCTTTAGTTTTTAAGCTCAAGAAACTTTTTCTCTCTTCATGCTAATCAAATCCAGCAATTTGTAAGGGATAAAGTCAAGCTGTGACTAGCTGGCTCAAAGATTATTTCTTGACAACATATTAATGCCAAAAATCTCAACTGCTTTAATCTGGTCTTTGCTGTTCTATGGACACAGGAAAATGGTTTTACTCTTTTTGTATGTCCTAGACAATCAGCCCAATTTTCTATGAAAGCATCTCTTGACAGAATGTGTCCCTCTGATGCAAAGCCTGATATGTTGATACTATTCCTAAATCACAGTTTGGTATGAAAGACCTTGAATAAATGACTTCAGAATTTATATGAAACATATTTATCACCTATTGAACTTTTACTTATTGGAGACCAAATTTTTATTAAAAATTTTTTAATCTTTTTTTTTTCCTTTTCCAATTCCAGCTGAAAAAAAGAGAGAATGAATCAGTGGATAAAAATGTCATGTTAGCCATGGTAAATATTGCTTTGCAATCATAGTGTTGGGAAGATGTAGCCTTCTGTATTTTGAGCTAAAGACTGAAGTCTACAGCTAAATGATTGTGGGTCAGATCTGCTTTTGCCCTACCTCTGAAAAAAACTGCCAGCACAAATACAAAGTAATAATATTTGAAAAACTGCAGTTTGTACCTGTTTCTCATTAAATTCAGAGATCCAAGGCCATGACCAACAGAGAAAGCAGAGTGGAACAAAGATCAAGGACAATGAAGGAAAAGGAGATAGGAGACCCAAGGGGTCTGGATTAAAAGGGATCTAGTGATGGGATAACCGAGGTGATTCTTTGTGAGGAAAAGCAGGAGGCAGAACCATAACCAGTGCAGTGCACTTGTCAGCTTGCAACCCATCTTACAGAGAGCCAATAATCTCAGCAAACAATTGTCAAATCCAGTAGTGAAGTGGGACTTAACTGCATTTGATGGTGACTCCATACAGATTCATAACTGTTGATTTGGGTGATGCAAAACTCTGTCATCTGACCAGGTTCATTCATAAGTGAAGGTTTCAGGGGAGATTTTACCTGAGGTCCAAATACATTGTCCTTTGCAAGCAGGAAGGCAAAAAGGTAGCCAGGAGACAAAAGATTTCAGAAAGCACAGATCAGGGAAACTGTTCACTAAAACTGAAATAGAGGAAAAGATGTCATAGCAGAAAGCAGTAGAAAAGGAGTGAGTGAAAGGGAAGAGCCTTTCTGTCACAGTGACAGAAGGCCAGAAGTGAGAGAGAAGTGATAATATTTTAATCACTGCTCTCTATTCCAAGTCTAGTAAGTATATTTGATGATGGTTGACAGACCTGTAAAGTGTCCACGTGTTATGTGGACCCAGATTTTCCCTAAATATTTCTTTTGATGGCACTATCCATTCAAGACTTCTTTGCTTCATGCCCTTCCAGAATGGGGAGAGCAAGGAGACACAAACTTTGCATACCCGAGCAAATTTTAGGCAAGCTGTCATCTTGGAGATAGGAAACAGACCAGAAAATCTAAAGTCTTAGGGGTTTTGTCTTCTTTTACCTGTTTCACCTTCACTTAAATCCTTGTATAAAATATATATATCGTCCCCCATGCTTGTAGACATTTCTGGGCTTCATCATTCTGCAAACAGCACTGGCACCTCCATTTCTTTCATGGCCAGACAGACATGGATTTGGGTGATCAAGAAAATAACAAATGCAACAAGTTAACATGGGAAATGGTGTTTTTGCTGTCTCCAAAATAAAGACTTTCAAATAAAATAAAGCTTTCAAATAAAGACTGGATGCTATTGTGCATCTCTCACAAACACTTAATCCCAGTAGCTGTTGATCATCTGCCTGGGAAAGGGTTTCAAGGCTCCCAAATTTATCTCCTGCCTACATTTCACTCAGATTTGAGATGAAAGAAGGGGTGTCTAAGATGCAGGGACTGGGCTGTGGATTTAACAGGCAAACACAAGGAATGGCCAAATCTCAAGAGAAGGCTTGGCATGAGCTTTGTTGATTTATCACCCCTTTTGTTTTGTTTGTGAAGTGCTAGCTCGGGTTATGGTTGCTCTATTGTACTTCATAGGTTAAAAAGGTACATGGCATCTATAAATGTCTGATGGAAAATCAATAGTTACTGTTTATGTTCAAGGTCATGGGCTTGGGTTGTTGGAACCAACCTGCAGCCAGAAGAGTGCCCTCAGCTGAGGAATTTTGGAAAGTTTGACAGAAAGTGTGGAGTGCCTTTTATAAAATTTCTAGGGGAGCACCAGATCTGCGTCTGCTGTTTTGTTTGTTTTCTTTAATGTATGCACTGCAAATTAGCACAGCCTTCAGAACTTTAGGGAAAACAGTCATTAAGAGGTAACCATCCCACATTTGTAGGATGGCTCGCTGGCAGCATTTGCTCTAATTGACCCATTCAGGAGAGTTATGTTGGTCGTGTGAACATAATCGACCCACAGCAGATTATTATTTTTGTCACAGTGCTTCTCTGCAGATGTGATAGAAAGTAACTTAGGCAGGGGCTTACGGGCTTCAGAGAATCTCATCAGCCTTGAGCAGTACAAATACTTGTATGCTACTGAGATAAACATGAAATACAACATTCATAAATACCAGGCCCTTGGGCTCAGAACACCTAATGAATGTGGAATGTGTTTCTTATATTATAGTAGATGTGAGGGAATGGTACATAGTAACCGAAAATAGAGTACTATTCATGAAATATACTTACTAAAAATGTTTATTTATGTTTATCTTTAATTAATACATTGCAATAACATCTGTTCATATAAAATTAGGAGAATTATTGACTCAAAACCAAGTTATTTGAGCAATCATAATTCTCTGGTTGACAGCTTGCTGGAAACATTTGAATTTTATACCTGTATCATGACAAGTCTGGCAAATTGTATCTTATTAGCCCATTAATATTTAGCAAAATGCTAAATAATATCCTTATTGGAAGAGATTGTTTTATTTTTGTTTTATATCATATAGAAACCAAACCCAAAATTAAGTGAGACTTCACTCAGTTTGTCATGAAAATAGTCTACCTATAAAAAATGAAGTGTAAATTAAATGTACCGGGGAGATTAATTAAATAATATCTCTTAGTCTTGGACTTAATCAAGCCCTTTCTGAAATCATGGCATGCATATAATCCTTCATTTATGGTGGTGGTGGGGAAATACCTTCAGTGTTCCACTATTAACAGATTTTATAGAAGCTGTGATTGGGCAACTGTTCCTCAAATCCTGATTGTATTCTCTTCCTATCCACATTAATACATTGCCAGGAGTTTTTTTTGTATTTAAATTAAAAATTAAAATGCATCATATGCAAACTTTAAAGTAAGCTGGTATATGAATCATTTAAACTGCAATATATACCACTGCAGAAACTGGTTTAGATTCATTTCTGCAAAGAAATTAATTTTAAAAAATTACACCGTCTTATCCATATAGTTGTGGCTTCCTATTTTATTTCAAGGAGGTTGCCTGGTTTGGTGAAAAATACACTTTTTTACTGTTGTAGCCAGGACACCTGTGCAGCAAGAGAAAACAAACTCGGTATTTGATTCTTTGTGTGTGTTAGCATCAAAATCTCTTTCTTTACTCCAAGAATTTGTTCCTGTGCAAAGACTTTGAAATCAATGTATTTTTAAAAAAAAATGCTCCTGGGAGCAGTTAAGGCTGAAAAACTTCCGTCATTTCTACAGAATCAGTTTAAGATTCCCAGCTTTTACCTCAGACCTTGCACACACCAAATAATCTACAAGACAGAATTTAATGGAAAATCGTGTCTTTACGGAGATGTCATGGACACACCTAAAATTTTGCCACTGGCAAAACCTTTAGGCACTGAGTTTTGATGTGAGATGTGAACTATGACAATATGCAAGGAGGAAAGGATGAGGAAAAACAGGAAGAGAAGAAGGGAAGGGAGATAGAATGAAGGCAAGGCACATAATTTTGAACATGTGGACCTTTAGGTCTGGAAGGAAGAGACTGGAAGCCTTTGTATTTGCCTGCATGTGGGATAAACATGACACTGCACAGCCAGGCCTCCTGCCTCACCTCTTCTCAAGCCTCCTCAGGCTCCAAGGAATCAACCAAACGCATCCTGGGCCATGTGTGTTGCAGATGTTTTGGGATGAGGGACGTTTAGCTATGAGAAGTGAGCTCTTGGCAAGAGTACAGGGGATGAGGAAGAGCCTGGTGAGTGCCAGGCTTGTCCAGATGCAGCAGGTGTGTACCTCCTTGGGTGGCACCTCTGCACACAAACAGCTGGCTTAGCCAAATCCCAGATGAGCAGGCATGCAGCATGGAAAGACAAGCAGAAACTCTGGGATGTTGGTCTTGGGAACTTCAAAACCTCCAGCATTATTTTTGAAGGATTCAATTTCTTTTGGATTTTATTTGATTCTCCCACCAGACTGATACTTAAATTTATCTGGACTCCAGAATGTTGTACTTGCCCTTGGGAGGACTGTTTTACTTCTGTGGAGACTGAGACTCCTGCAGGAGGCTCTATGGAGGTGTGAAGACTTCATTTATGTCTGCAGAATGGCATGTGATTGCATCAGCTACACACTTAACAGTATTTTGCTTCTCTTTTGTCTCCTTCAGGAGAATGTGTTTGACTGGAGTAGTCCCATGTAAAAATGACTCAGTTCCTGAGTCCATTTCATTTGCAAACCACTGAGAAGCATTAAACACAGAATCTCACGTTGGCATTAATGCAAGCCCACTTCTTAGAGCAGAAGTTGACATTACCAGAGGCCAACTGATGCCTTGTAAGAGCCACTGACAAGTGCTATTTGTGGAGACAATCCAGCATATTAACAGTGTAGAGAGCAAGAAACAGGGTTGACTTGTTTTCACCAAGTTATTTAGCATAAAAAACATCCCTTTTGCTTCTCAAATATTGACTTATTCCTCTTGTTGCTGCTTAACTTGAACAGATTAGGGCAAATTTGTCTACGATGCCATTTTGACTTGAATTAAGATAAAAGCCACTTTTAATCATGTACCTCATTCTCTGTAGCTTCTCAGCCATTCCTTATCTCTTATTAAGCACATAATCCACTCTGTCATTTCGATTTTGTATCAACAATTGTCAAGATCTGTTGTGACTCTCCTCCATGACCAGCAGATACTTGATCAGAATGGATTTAGGATTGCCAGACTCTTTCAAAAGAAGAAACCAAAGATTTAGAATTTTTTCTTAGTGCTTAAACTACTCCCTAGAGGGTTTTTTGCATGTGAACAGAGTTCTGTTTTTTTAGACAAACTTCTAATTTTCCAGTACGTTTTCTATTTCCATGTGAGTTCAATGTCTTGGCTTATAAAGTGACAGAATTCTGGAAATGTTTCTCCAGAGACAGTTGAGAACATTCACAGTCCATCCTTCAGACGACCCAACAGAAGACCCATTTTTTTCAGAATAAAACTGAGAAAGAATCAGTCCAGCCAACAGGTACTTAAAAAAAAATAAAACCAAACCGAAACAAACCAAAATCAAAACCAAGCAAAGAAAACCCCCAAAACCAAACCCAAAAAAACCAAAAAAACCCACACACGCAAAAAAGCAAAAAAAAACATATTATCAACTTTGAGCTACTAGATGTTCCAACCCGTTCTTATTAAATGGAACACTTCTGATTTTGATGTACAGTATTTAAACTCTATGATTCCTAAGATGTTACTTTAGGATCCTGTTTTGTTCTTGACAGGTTTTAAATGCATTTGGAACAGGCTCTGAAAGTTGGAGGCCTTCATTTAGAGAGAGAACTGTGAAGAGTCTGGGCTGGAGATGTACAGAAATATGGGCACAGTCTGATTTTCAGTCTGTGGTCACCTGGAGGGAAGATGAGGGCAGGAGGCTAAGAGGGAATCTACTTACTTTTAGGGATCCTGAAGGAGAAATAAAGAAAAAATTGCTTGGGCTAGCTTACTGTCCAGGGGTTCCTCCTTCTGTGGAAATGCCTGAAGGTCTGCCAATTAGAGAGAAAAAAAAAAAATAAAAGAAGAGCTGAAAGCTATTAAAATACACCAATGTTGGAACAGCACAGCATTTCCAGACCTTGCTATGAATTTGCCTGCTTCCAAAGGATGCAGAGTGAACAATATGTAACAAATAATTTATTTGACCTGTTTGTTTGTGTTTTTTTCTTCTTTTAATCTGTCTGTATATTAATCACAGTTTTCAAACTGCCTCTGGGTGTGTTTGTAAAATGAGGGCCCAATGCTTACCTACTACAGAAGGTTCTTCTGAATGTGGCTGGGTGAATTCTGCTGTGTCTGACTGAGCAGCCCCAATGCTGCAGGCTCTTGGAAAACTGAGTGAACTTCAATGTGGAAGAGGCCAGGTGGGATTTGCTTCACAGCCTCACTCCAGGTCTGAAAGGCTTTTGAGAATGTTACAGCGGGCTCTGTGAGTGTAGATCCAGCTTGTACAGACTGAAGGCTCCACACAAATATTTAGAGCAGTCCTATTTGCTAGGCTTTGTTCATTCACTCTGTGAAGTCCTTTTGAAGGACTAAAGGTGCTACCAGAATGTGTGATGAATTCATAATAAATGTACCTAATTTTAAGTACTTTTAATACTCTGCATATGAGCCTCTTTATAAAACAAACAAACAAACAAACAAACAAACAAACAAACAAACAAACAAACAAACCCAAAACAAAGACTCATGCTTTGTAGACAAGGCCATGCATAAAGACTGCATATTATTATCATCAAATCACGTAGGAAGTGTCCCAGACTTTTCTTTTGTATCTCATATAAATAGGACTCATGGACTACTTGTCATGGGGTAACAATTATCGTGGCCCATATATTGTCTGCTTCACTTATTGACAGCTTGAGAATAAGTTTATTTGAATGAGCAGAGCTCTTCCTGATGGGAAACCTATGGCAGGAGGCTTACATTATAGATCCTAATGGTGGGTTAATCAGGGTAGTCCCAGAGGTCTTTGTTCTGGGAGAGTTCAGTTAGGATGTCCTCCACTGTGCACGTGTAGTGGTGAAGAATCACAGAATCATCGAACTGTTCAGGTTGGAAGGGACCACTGGAGATCATTCAGTCCAACCCCCCTGTAACCTGGAACAGGATAATCCAGAACAGGATAATCCAGAATCCAAATATTAAATTTGCCACTTTAAAGATGAAGCATTTCTTTTCTTACTGGGCTTTGAAGAATCATGGAGACTCTCTTCTTCTGTTCCATCATATTAAAATCCTGGCGAAGGTCAGGTGCCATATTTCTTTCTCTCAAATATTGTGGATTATTTTCTGGTGGCACAGGAGCTCATCCAGGTGGGTTTGGAATATCTCAAGAGAGACTCCATGACATCCCTGGGTCATGTTCCAGTGCTCTGCTACCCTCAACATTAGGAAGTTCTTTGCATTGAGGTGGAATTGATTGCGTTTCAGTTTGTGGCCATTGCTCCTCATCCTGTTGCTGGACATCACTGAAAGGGGTCTGGCACCACCCTCTGACACCACCTTTATTTGTATTGATGAGATTCCCCTCTCAGCCTGTTCTGTACTAACCAGGCCCAGCTCCCCCAATGTTTCCTCATAGCAGAGATGCTCCAGACCCTTTATCATCTTTGTGCTCCTCTGCTGGACCCTCTCCAAGCACCTCCTTGTCTCTCGTACTGAGGAGCCCAGAACTGGACAGAGCACTCCAGATGTGGCCTCACTAGGGCAGAGTGGAGGGGCAGGATCACCTCCCTTGACCTGCTGACCACACTCTTCCTGAAGCACCCCTGGACACCACTGGCCCTCCTGACCAGGGCACTGCTTGCTTGTGGCCAGCTTGTCACTCGCCAAGGCTCCCAGGTCCTTCTTAGCAGAGCTGCTCTCTAACAGGTAGGAAGAAAACAGTCTCATAGCTAATGTTAGTTACCTTGCAAAGGCTACCTTCTGGAATAAAACCCTGAACAACAAATGTACAGTTTTCCACTTATAACTAGCTTCATGCAAAAGAGACTTCTATAGGATCAGTCCTCAAGAAACTACACCAGAAATTTCAGGGGTCTTTTCTGAGAGTTTTGACAAACCTTGTGTCTGACTAAGCTGGATACATCATGATAACAATCTCTCTGAGAGTACTTTTTATTCTAACCATAGAAAAATCAAGGGCTATAATTTAAAAAAGCATGCAAATCCACATTATTTTTGGGTCTGGCTTTATTCCTCCTGTTGGATACAGGCCTGTGTGCTTCTTGGCTCTTATCTGAGCTATTGACAGTTACCAGGCAAAGACTGCACTCAGCTGTTGGATTGATTTATTAACAGAAATGATAGAGGTCTGCATTTGATCTTATATGTCTCAAATTTAACTTCTCCTGACAATCACTCAACTTTGATCTTAAACAATTTGAAGCAATTTGCCCACAATTCCTCACTGTAAGTGAGCCAGTTCTAGTCAATATGTCTATCTCTTTGAGGGAAAATGTTGCAGTTTGTTCTCTGTGAAGGAAATCCTGCTATTTTGACTGGGGGAAAGAAAGTCCTGCATAACATAACATAACATGATTTATCTGGGAGAGATATGATGAGGATGTTATTTTTAATGATAGCTCAGCTAAAATATAATGTGCAATGACTCTAGGAGTTTATCATCTGAAAATCAGAATCTCACAAAGACAGAAAAAGGGCAGCATGAAAAATTGATCATAGGAATGCCTAATCTCCACGGAAGGCACTTTCAAAGGGGGACACCTTTTGTGTTTCAAAGGGAGCCTTACCACCTGAAAAGGCATTTATCAGAGACAGGAAACAAGACTCCTGTGAAACTTGCAGTCCAGAACTGGAAACTGCAGTAACAGGTTCCACGTTTTGTTGCAAATTTGCAGTTTTGGCTATATTCACTGAAAGCTCTGGGTAAATTTGTACTATGAATGAATCTGGGTGTGTTTACAGGAGTCACTGAAGATTAGACAGTGGCAGTAAGAGAATGCTTTTGTTTTCTGGATCTTGAAACATCCTCCCCAATTCACAAATCTTCAGAGAACTCCTAGTCTTAGCCCTGATGTTTGAAAGGGTCTTTGAGAGGTATTGGAAGTACTGCCCTTTCTCTTTTGTGGAAAGCTTGGAAGTACTAAAGTGGCTTAATTTTTACATGAAATTATGCCCACTGAAATCCATAAAAGCAGAAAGCACTTAAGAACCTTAGAAAAGAAGTTTTCCGCTGTTTGCGTGTTACGAGTCTACTTTAATTTTGATGCAATAAAAAAGTTAAGATAGAACATGGACTATACCTCAGATTTCATCCCAAAGCCAAAGACACCCAAGTCTATGTGTCTCAAGTATTGTTCTGCTCCACTGACCCAACTTCTCCAAGTCTTTTGGTTCAAGCTTGAATCTTTAATCTTTAAAACCCGCTTAGCTTTTCCTCTCTGGGCACATTAGCAGTTGTGCCAGTCTGGGCCATAAAACTTCCCAGATTTTACAGCACTGCTGCTACATGTGCTGCAAAGTCTCCTGGAGATGCTCCCAGACAGAGGATGTAGCTGTGTGGGATTTTAAAGGCTGTTACCAATAATGTTCTGGAGCTTGCTGTGAGCACAGTTGGCTTCTTACGCTTGTACACTCATTTTATTTTTCCTGTGTATTTGGTTTTGACTGGTAGAACAACATTTGCTGATTCTGCTGATTTTTTGTTTTGTGTCAGGGGGAAGATGCGGGAACTTGGGTGTATTTCATGAGTATCTGAGACTCTTTTGCATTACAGATAGATCAACACTACCTCAGCAAACACCCCAGGGATTCATATCTCTATGCAGAGGACAAGTGCTTTCTTGAGCCAAGCTCACATTCTGACAACCAACAGAATTAATGTTTTTGCTTTGCACACCATTGCCAGGGTAACTGATGCAGCACACAACAGTGACCTATAACTTGTCCATTCATCAAAACCTGAACTACACAATTTTGTGGTGTTTTCTATATGGCTGGATAAATGCCTTGATCCAAACACCACTGGAATCAGTGAGAAGATTGTGTTAATGTTGCTGGGATTTAGGCTGAACTCACAGAGGTTAGGGATTTCTGGAGGTCTGATAATTTTGTAAGAACTTTTGAAATCCATCCTTTTAGAGAGCTATCCTAGAGTGTGTGCTAGAGAATTAACAGTACAAATCATCACAACTCATTAGGACCATCATATAGAGATTCATAAACTTCTGTAGGGTTTGCTCAGCAGACCTAGTTATTTTATAGTTTTTAGATTCTTGTTGGGCAGTTTCTAACACCTGTACTGGACACTCAAAAATCCTGTGAAGTTAATGTATTCCATTCAGTCCCTGGCAGTCTGCATCCTGCTGAGAATATGAATGGTTTGCAGTTGTGCCTGTGCCTCTTGCTCACTGCCATGTCAGGAAGTGAATGCAGCTGGACTCATTTGTTGACAACCAACAACATGGTTTTGATATAAATTGCAGTTATGACATCAATTTCCTTTTGTATAGAACTCCAAAATCATTGAATATTTACAAAAGGCCAAATTCACCTCAAGGACAGTGCTGAACTAAATGTAGCAAAGGTACAGGAAAACAGGAGCAAGGATACCTGACTCCTGTTTGTCTTTTTTATTTTGGTGTGAAGCCTGCAGAGCAATTCAGATCTTCATACAAGATACAGAATCTTTGAAATCCCAGAACTTTTCATTATAAAAGTTGGTGTCTTTTATTTTTGTGGTCCCATCCCATTACTAGATTTGTTTGGAGGGAAAACATCCCCTCATTGTGAGTGACTGACTGAGAGTGACTGCTTCTCTAGTCAGCAGTAGCACCCAAAAAGCCATGGAGATATGGAATGCAGAGAACCAGGGTCAGGAAAATCACTGAAGTTTCTCAAAATCAACCAGGCAGATGACGAAGGGGCCGAGGCAAGGTGACAGCAAACCAGGTCTCCAAAGCTACAGAGCAGGCAGAAGTCAACCTTCAGGCTGTTGGAGCATCTTCAAAACTAGTCCATCCAGGAAAAACTTTTTCATTCCAACAAATTGATAAGGTCAAATATCTATTTATACGTATGACATTGATCTCTGACTGATCAGACATCAGATTTCTTCTTCACCTGTGTCTCAGTGTAAGGTCAATTTTGGATCTCAGTCTAGTATTAGACTCATCCTTCTGGGAGCACAGCTTCAGACTGATGGAAATTTGTTTTATTTCATAGATTTTCAAAGGATTATATTTTTATTCTACAATTGTTTAACTATTTATTCCTCCAGCCTCCTTTACTGCATCTGATAAAATTTTTCAGCTTTATGTGCTTCATTCCAATCTATAGCGACTTCCTCATGTTTATCACTTGCTGCAAGACTGATGTTTTACTATTTTAAACTGTAGGGAAATGTAGAGAAAAACAGTGAGAAGAAGGGAGAAGTGTCTGGCTTATCTCAGAAGCATCTAAAAAATCTGAGACAACCCTGGTTCATTTTTGAAAGTGAGTGATTTACATACTGGATAGCAATGCCAGTGAACAGAAGCCACCTCTCCAGGCTCCTGCCAGATGTAAATCTCTGTAATACCAAACTGGAGAAAAGAAGGACCAGTCTTAATCCTTTCTAGCACGGTAGAGAAGAAAAATGTTTTGCACTTTAAATTTGTTGCTTTCAGGCTGTTAAATGAACAGAGACATATAGGGTTATTTAAGAGCATTTTCATTTTACAAATGACTAGACTATGTGTTCATTTCCCCAGAAAGAAAAATGAGATGCTTTCTTCTCCCTTTTTTATCCTGTGGAGAAAAGATATGTGCGTATGTTGCAGGAATCTTGTTGCCTGTGAGTGTAATAGCAGAGAAAGTAGAAGTGAGGAGAAAGAACAGTTTCAGCCAAAGGTTGGAATTGGAACAACAGAAAATTGCTATAAATTTGTCACGAATTAATTTAGACTGGGTTGCTCCAACCCACAAAATTACCTTTCAGGTAGCTGAGTAAGAGCAAAGCAACCTGTCAACTCTCAAAGCAGAGCTCGGTAAGCTGGCAAGATAAACTGCATGACTTGGTGACTGCAATGGGAGCTCTGCAGCAGGGCCTGCAGTTGGTGGCATCTGCAGAGTCCTCCTGGGAAGGACCTTCAGCCTGGCAGGGGACAGCCTGCAGCGTGACCTGACTGCTGGGCAGAGACTGCTAAACTCCTTTCCCCAGACCCGTGTGGTGCCAAGCTGCTGTCATTGCCACCCTGAAAGCTGGTGTGGAGACCTGGCTCATCTGAAAATGTCATTAATTTCCTTCTCCTGCACATAGAATGGGTCAAACACACCTGGGGCCAGCTGAGGTGTCCAAGGATCTCCCACCCAAGTGTCACTGCAGGAGGCAAATCTTCTGTAAGTCTTGTGTCTTGTCTGTCAGAATCATGTCCCTCATGCCCAAGGGCATTTTGCATAGCAAGTACACCTGTGTTTAGAAAACTAATTATGGCCCCACGCAGAGGTTTGTCTGAATAAATCTAGATATCTACAACACAGACATCTCTATGAGCTACTCAATATGTCCATTGACTACACCATGACTAAATCAATTGATATTTAGTCAGTGTAAGTCACTGCTATCTATGGTGTAATTTATCTCATTCTGAAGCAAACATCTTAAATAGTCAAGTGGCTCTCACCCTAGAAGTACCAGTTTCTCTCCACTGACTATAATGTGAGCCTGATGCAAGACATTCTAATTTAACCTCATATTTTTTCAAATGTTAAAGCTTAAGTGAGCTCAATTTCTTTCTAGTTATACTGGTCATTTGTGAACCCTGATGAAGGCTCCCCAAATCCAAGAGTTTCTGGCTGGAAGGAGGAGAGGTAAAGCTTTAGTAACTTATGAACCAGAGTTTTGTCTGAATGATAGAGCCAGCTCAACCAGCCACAGGGATGGTTGCCAGTTCAGTGACTCAGTGCCTAGCTTAGCTCAGGCCAACTGCAAATGTGAACCCCAAAAAAGCTCCTGTCACTGCCCACTTAAACCACCATGGCTCAGGTGGCATTGTCCAGCTTAGAAATCAGAGTGAAAAGAATTATTTACTAAATTGTGCAGGTGCATTATTTTGTCCATTATTAACATTTGTGGTATTTGCAGGATTTAAACACCCTGCAATTTATTCCCCTTAGGCTATCAGTGTTTCCTTGCAGGCCAGAGGAGAACAGCTCTGCAGACAGTGCTGCTGCATGTTTTCACCAATTTATCTGAGGACAGATTTAACTGATATAAGCAATTACGAGACTTACAGGATTCTTAATTGACTTCCTCTGATTATATGAGATAAATGGATATGATGTCACTAAACTGTCCTCTGATTATCCTTTAAGATCACAAACAATCTTGCAGGTAACACTTGGGATGTTATGTAGGAATATAAATATAAAATTCATTGATGGCATATTGATTTCATACAGTGACTCAATCCATTTATCTCAGCTATACTTATTACTTATCATAACTCCAAGAATGGCAGCAGGTTCAGCTTCTCACTAATGGAAAACATTGTTCAGGTTTCTCTGAAGAGAGATACAAATTGTTTGGTAATAGTGTTTTGCATAATCACCTGTTTAAATAATTACCAACACATCCTCCTGCTGATGTTCTATAATAAGTCTAATGATTTCTGAAAACATTGTATAGCCTTCTATAACTGGTGCAGACATGTCAAGGTTTTCTGGTCTAGCAGTCAGCAAGGGGAAGAAATTGTGCTTAGCATCTGTAGGACTTTTTCCTCCAGTGCCAAAGCCAAATGTTCTGCCAAACATCTTGCTCTTGTGCAGTGTTTTCTGCACACATCCAGCTGTCACTGCCCTGTGTCACAGAGCATGTGGATTACTGCTTAGGTTAAGAAGAGAGCAAAACATTTTGTCTTTGGGATAAGTTTGGTCATCAATCTCCTGAGTTTTCTTTTTTTTTTTTTTTCTTTTCCCAGATAGAGTAAATATGGTTACTTGATGCTGCTGTTTGAATTTATGATATTTATATAGTCTTTTCCTGTTGGGGAATTGGGAAATTGACTCCTCAATAGGGTTGAAAGTATGCTTAAGTAAACAGCCATGTGAAATGCAAAGCACGTTGTGATTTTATTTTGCCATTCCTTTCAAAATGAAAGAAAGTTTGCAAAATACATTTCAGTGGAACACTTTGTTTTTGCTTTAATTATGGTAACATTTTACCCTGATGCAAGCCAGTAAGTTTCTACAATGACATATGGAATGTTTATATAGACAAGAATGGTGGCAATGCCATCCCTTGTGTCTTCAACAGCATGAAGACATGGCTCCAGATTTGACATCTTGTGGTGGCAGTGGCATTTCCCTTACTGGCTCTGCTTGCTTGTGTTCCACTTTACTGGTACTTGCCCTTTAAATTGAACAAAGATAAGATGATTTAATTATCTGTTTCAGTTTAGTGGAAGTGAGGTAATTATTTAACTGTTTTATAATTTCCCATGTCAGCATATTTATTTTTTCCTATAATGTCCTTGTCTTCTCTTGTGCTTTCAAATTCCTGAGAAGATCACGGGTCCTTTTGTAGAATGAACCTTTAAATATATTGACATTAAAACCTACAGATACAGATGAGCCAGGATTAATGCTTAAATCTCAAGGGCTTCCAAATGTCAATGACGACATGGGAGTTGTGCATGGAACTGAGCTGAGAATTCCCATGAAATGTGCCTGTCGAAAAACACTGATTTTCACTTATTCCATGCAGTTCACTTGAAATTCTCATTCTCCAGAATTAATATTTAAAAAGTTAGACATTACTTCAGTTTCTGGGAGGATTTGTTACATCACTGAGTGCAATTATCATTCCCAACCTGTTGTTCAACAAAGTACTTAATGCTAAAAGCAGCAGGGAGGCTGAGCGTCAGGGCTCCCTGTTAAAAGCACATTGGTCTGTTCACACTGGAGTTAATGCAGCCTGCTTTCCTCCAGGTTATATCTTGTGGTTGGCTGTCTGGTGTCTAATGAAGTGTGTGTTCATGTTGCATCTTTTAGTGCTTTACAAGCTCTCTTTGTCAGTCAATTTTCATTAAGCATCTCTGAGATTTCTGCTCGTGTTGAATTTGGTTTTGTTATAGCAGGACACAGTTTCTCTAGCATGCACACACACATACAGCAAAAGAGCTGCTTAACCTCTATAACCTTAGGAAAAGAGTTAGAAAAAAATGTCTTGGATGCAAATAATTAAGCTAATTCTGAATATGCTTGTGGGCTTTG
This sequence comes from Leptocoma aspasia, assembly GCA_013399835.1. NCBI lineage: Eukaryota > Metazoa > Chordata > Aves > Passeriformes > Nectariniidae > Leptocoma > Leptocoma aspasia. Next base: position 699,223 of record VXAX01004748.1, read on the forward strand.
CTTGTGGGGAAATCACTGTTGTAATGGCCAAGTTCTGCATTCACTGGTTATTGCACGAGTCCATGCCCTAACCTTCCAGTGACCTTCCTGCAGAAGGAGACTGCCTTGGGATTGTTTGCATCAGCAACATGTTATGGCTATGAATGCTATCAAAAAGAATGTACTGGTTTGGAGGGTTTTCTTTTGTCAAATGAATGCCAGTGAATAACACTTTGTGGTTTGTAACCTAACATGGTGATTGAGATGAAATTACAGCTGTGGCAGAAACAGATGATGGCTGTGTCAGAACATTTGAGGTTTTAATGAAGCAGAATTTTGTTACCTGACCCTACATCCAGTACCTTGTCATCTAGTTGTAAGCAGAATAATTACCAGTGATAAGGACTCATTAAAAAGGTAATTCTCTTTTAACAGGAACTACTGTCTGAAGCTCAGCCTTTGGGCTATCAAACCTCTGAGTAGCATATGGGGGATGGCAAGGAAATGGCAGCCAGTGTGCAGCTCAAGGGGCTGGGATGGAGCAGAATGCTTTGTAATGTCACCCTCCATTTACAAAAAAAATCACGTTGGATAGAAGTTAGAGGAATGCCCTTTTGTAAGAACTGCAATAGGACTTATGACTCCCAACCCTTTTAACAATAGGAAATATGAGAAGATCAGCAATATCTGACTCCATAGATGAGCACAGACCTCATAGCAGGGACAAAGGCAGCAAATTGGATCCAAAATGAATCAGAGAGGAAAAGCCTTTAGAACAACAATGACTCCAGGAACATCAGGGCTGAAGAGGGTTTTGGGGAGATAGGAAGAAAAAGGAAATCCTTTGTGCCTTTGAGGGACAATGTCTTCACAGCTTTTGTGCCCTTTGGGCTTGTGAAGGGGTGATTTGGCTGACTAGCAGAAGAAACAAGGCTGTGGAACTTTGTTGGCTTCAATGTGCCTAGAGAAAGATTAACATCACTTTTTGCCCTCCCATTGAGCTACTTGGTGAAAGACTCACAGCTAAATTCCCTGAGATGCAGTTAGACCAAGTATGGGAGTCTTTGAGGCTGGGAATTCATCTTCCTCCTTGGCTGGATGGGGCTGATGGGAGAGAGGAGACTGGAATTTGAAAAGAAGGCAGGTTCTCTTCTCTACAGCAGCCTGGGCAAGCAGCAAGTGGGTAACTCAGGAAATGCTCATGGTCTCACAACATGGCTGGTTACTGCAATTAGACTGTTCATTTTGTGGTGTATTTGCATGCACTAATAAAAGCAGCCAGAGCAGTGGGTGTCAATAGTGGTTTGATATCTGGGAGGTGTGTAATCAGGTTTCTCCACCCCAGTGTGGATAAAAGTTGGTGAAAAGACAGCAGTTTCTTATCTTTGATATTCAGTTCAGTGCTCCAGAACAGCTGCTCTCCTGCCTTTGCAGCATCCAGGCCTCAGGACATTGCAGAGGACCTTGCCCTGACAGACTCCCAGCTCAGATTTCGGGCATGGTTCCCCGACCTTGCTCAACCAAGAATCCTGTTGGTTCAGAGACCATTAAAAATTATCTGCTGTGGGATTTTTCTTCTTCTGATCATTCTTTGCCTTTGTAAATCTCATTTAAGGACCTGTTTTTACTCTGCCTGCCAGTATTTCTGTGGAAAGCACAGAGGTTATATTGAGAAGATAAAGGAGGAAAAGCTTTGGGCTTTTTAGACACTCTTTTACAAAAGATATCAAATTTCTCAAGCCCACATTCACAATAGGCATGGAGAAAGACCCAAAACTTATAACAGTAGTATTATATACTCTCTATTTTTTGTAGTCATATAATTTTAATTTATTAGCAGGTCAAGTGAATGGTTTTTTAGTAATTCTCTAGGAAAAATTCTCTTCTGAGCTCAGCACAGTTATGTTATTTCCTTCTCTCTTTATGTGGGAAGACTTTTGATGTAGCTCATCTAGGGAGGAAAAGGATGGTGCACCCCTGCACTCTCTGGTCTGGGGGCTTTCCTTCACCTTGGAGTCACAGGGTCTCTTCTCTGTTTACTGCTTTTAAATCCCTTTTTAAACCCTTCCAGAGCATGTGCAGCAAACTGGAGGTGCCCAGAAACAAGGATGACAGAATTTAATTTAAATTTTCTTGTGTGCTGGATTGTCCTACCTGAGACTGCTCAATGCATTTAATTTCTGTTATTTTAACTATTTTGCAGTTAAGGTTGAGCAGTAAAGATGAAATCACCCTCTTTCTCTCTCTCTCTCCTCTTGTGGCACTGCAAAGCATATTTCAAGGCACTTTTTTGTGCTCTTCCTTAAGAATACAGCACTGACCAGGAGAGAATGGTCCCTGTAGCTCTATTAATGGTAAATGAGGTTTTTCATAAATCATGACTGAATTTCCTGTTACATTATGGCAGAAATTATTTTCTAAATGCTCAGTGAAATCAAAGTAGCACACAAGGATTGACATTTAAGTTGCATATCTACCTAAAAATATTTTAGACTCCATTAAAAAGTTGAAGATAATTTAAACACAGTAATTCATATTAATGCCATTAAGTAGAAAGGAAGTATATTTTCAATGCTGAAAAATGTTTAAGCTGGCAGCTTAATCAAATATTAGAACAAACAGAAAAGTCTGAGGTGTAATTTTCAAATGTTGCTCAGTCATATTTGGAAAAGGGTAAATAACCCTGCATCTCTCTGCCTTTACAAACAAAAAGGTTGTTAGCTACCAGGGATCAGCAGAAGATTTTTATGTCTCATTTTGTCTTTCATCTGCCTAAAACAAATAAAATTCATGCTGTACCTATAATGATGGAAGTAATAAGGGAAATGGTAATCAAGCAGAATTAAACACTCTGAAATTGTCTAGCAATGAATTACTTTTAGTGAATGTTTAAACTGCATAATCATTTTACTGGAAGATTGTAAAATCTCATCAGGCACTGCAGATAGACAGATGGAGAGCTAAGGATCGTCTTTTCCCATGAGTTCAGTCCTTGCTGATGAAAATGCTCCTCCACTTGTTGCTGTGACTTGTACCCCTCATTCTGCAAGGCTCAATCCTTGTTTAAATCTTTACACTTGAAGGCTCATCATGTTCATTCCACTTTGGGATTGATGTCTCACTTCAGACACCGGCTTTAGAAAAATCCATGCGACTGTCCTGGTGCTCTTGTCCTTCCCTGTCCCATGCCATGTGTAAATCCTGGTTCCTCTGTGAAGGGAAGGCAGCACAGAGATGAGTGCTGGGCAGTTTACAGTTTTGTTTTCTTGGTCTCAGTTGAAAATGTCTCCAAGGGGCGAGGCTGGAGGGCACCTGTAAGGGTGAGTGAACCAAAACCATTGGATTAAACGGGAGAAAGCTGTGCCTTGGTTTTCCTTAGCTCTTTACAGTCATTTGCACACTTATCAGTCAGTATGGGAGGACTCCACAACTGTTCAGCAGGATGTGCTGGAGAATCTCAGCTTGAGGCCCATTTGTGTCTTCAGACTGCAAATAGGGCAGGAGTGTGTCTTAGTTAAACCTCCCTGGGTCATTTTGGCTTCTGCCAGTCTGGTGCAAGACAAGGCATAGCACTGAGGTGTGAGATGAGCAGAGAACTTCTGGGTGTCTCTGTCCTCCCTGCTGTGACTGCCACTGTAGGATCTCATTTTACTGAAGGAAAGCAGTGTGACCTCAAAAGAAAACCAGTTATTAGTAGTGGCTGTCAGCAGAAGTGTTTTCAGTACTGAGTGTTGGTAATGTTCTCAGACAGTTCCAGCTGACACATGGCTGAAGCTTTTCCCCTCCCTGTTCTTTGTGCTGCCTTCTTCTGAGAGCACTGAGGAGCCTTCCCTGGCAGAAAATTGCTCAGGAACACACAGCTGATTTTGCCTGCCCTTCCCTCATGGTAGCCGAACCCCTCTGAGGGAAAGATGCTAATTGGAAATATCCAATTCCTGTTATATCCCTGAGGATCCACAAGACAAAGCTTGCAGCAGGGGGAGGGCTGCTCTGAATTATGGCTGATCCTGAATTATGGCTGATCCTAAATTATGGCTGATCCAGAATTATGGCTGACCTGTTGTCATCTGAGACATCTTTGCTCATTTCAGCCATTCACCTGAGGCTGCCATACACTGAGTAAGCCAGGAGCAGGACCTCATTGGGCCAGACAAGAGCATCCACATATGAACAGGCTCTAAGAAAACATGTGGCAATATTTTTTCCAGAGCGCTGGCTCCAAAAGGGAGGTTCATACATATTCCAGAGTTTGCAGACTGTGACAGTGCACCTGCTCCCATGGCAGCATCCCTGGCTGTGCAGTGGGGGTATGTTTCTCTGTTTCCAAGCAGTAGATTACTGTTTGAAAAAGTTCCATGGCCTTATAAAGAAATGTTTCAATTGGGTGAAATCTCTCTGACCCTCTATTATTTTTGTACTTGCCAGCTTTCCCTGTGTGGGTGAGTCTTTTCTCCCCTCATTCAGAAGCTTAACAAAAGCCATTAAAATTGCCACAAAGTTGTCTGCGAGCAATTCCTGTGTGTGAAAGAAAACAGACAGGAGAGTGTTGGAAGGATTGTTTAGTTTTTAAAAACTCTTTCCATTTTTCTGATCTCCTTGTCCTCTTCAATCATGTGAAACAGAAGTAAGCATTTAAATAATAAGACATTTGTGTAAAATTACTTTTTCCTTGCCCTTGTTTTATATTACATGAATTTATCCATTTTCCCTGCATAAACAAACAAGATTAATTGTTCTTGGATGTTTGAGAGTATTTCTGTCTCTTATCATCAAGCCCACACAAATGATTAAAAGGAATAATAAAAATAGCATTTCATGTTGAAGAAAATGTCTTTTATTTGGTCATTAATGCATTATGGTCCTCATGTACCAACACCCTAAGCAATTAAATTCTCATGAGGTAGATTGGACTTTGAAAGCTAATCAGAAACCCAACAGAAGCACACTTGAAGGGGCACATATTTCAGGAACTGGCTGAAGGATGGATATTCAGAGGTAGTTTTGAACGCTGGCTGTTCATAGCAGAAAATGGTTTGTGTCATCAGAAGTGAGTGTGAATCCATTTTCCTGTCCTGTGAAAAATGTTGAAGCTTGAAGGAGTTCTTTGTGCCAAACCCACGTGCATTGGAGACCTATCAAAATGACTGTGTTTGCTTATTTATTTTTCCTGAGAAATGAGGAAGGCGAGGTCAAGGAACAGAGCAGTCTTGGGAGAGCAAGGAGTTTGGTAGTCAAGTCCCTCTCCTGAACTCCCTGTGGATGCTCTGCTTGTTAGGAGGGAAAGGGCTCTTTGCATGTCCCCTCACTGTCTACTACCACTCTGAGTAGCACATGTGGGAAAAGAGTGATTTGTGTCTCCCTCTTCTACTCAGGCACTGATTGGAGATTTTGATTTCTCATCTTCTCCAACAAAAATGAACCGGTTTTGAGGAAAAAATAAAAAAAGACCAAAGTCTCTTATTGATTCATCAGTTCTTTACAAGGAATATCTTGCTGAACACTTTCCAGCCAATTAGCTCTGCTGTTTTATGTGTCCAGCTCAGCCCCTAACTTTTCTTCTCTGTGCAAGAAGTGAATGCCCTGCTGTGGAGCAAAGATAAGATTACTGCTTTGCTTCTTGAGACAAAGTGAGGAGAGATTGAAGCACGAGCAGCAGGACTTTGTTAAATTGGGATGAATCTTGAGAATCCACTTGGTGTCTTGAGAGAGTGACCACACAGGGAGGCAGAGGACAGACCCTTCAAGTCTTCTGGAGCTGGGCCCAGTGAGCTTAGTCTGTATCAGCACCATTCCTGCCTGTGTGAAATGTTCCGCTATACAAACAGCACAAGGCTCTCAGCAACAGGAGGAAATCAAGATAAGGTAGAGTCTTCTCTCCCTCTCCAGACCACCCCGTGGCTCCACAGCTTGGAGGTTTGAGTCTCTGTTCAGAGGGTGAACCTTCTTGGCAGCAGAGAATGCTTTTGAGTTGGATTAGCTGTGAGAGAAGGTACGAGCAAGTTGATACATGGCTGAGCAATGAACTGCACTGAAGAGGACCACAGTGACCATTTGGGAAGTGTACCAATAAATAGACAAATTTCTACTATTGTGAGAGCACTCAGTGGATGTCCACATAGTTTGAGACCATTACCCCAGTCAGGCAGGCATGAAAACATAGTGGGTTTTTTTTTATTTCTACATTTTTTTCTTCTGTCTTACCCTCTATGTTCAGTATTTTAATGCTTCTAGAAACCTGAACTGAGCAACCCACCAGTGTGTGCTGCTGACTGCAGTGTCCCAGTGGCATTCTACAGCTCACTTTGACACATTCAGAGCTCAAAACATCTTTGTCCTTTGTCATACTCCTACTGGACTTGATCTAAGTAACAAAGTTGATGTCTTTCTCTTTTATTTCTGTCTCTCTCTTTTGGCTTATGGTTGTGGGAAATGTTTTATTTGAGTTCATCTTCCGTTCAATCTTCATTGATAAACACTACACGTGTCATAAATTTACCAAAGAAAACTTTTTTTGTCAGCAGAAGCATTCAGTCAAGTCAGACCTGCTTGGACAGGTGGATGAGGGGAGGGTTGTGTGACTGACTTCAGAAGGGTCGTTCCGGCAAGTGTCACGGAATTGAATTTAAAATGTCAGACGCTTGCTCCTGTTTTAGCTCCTGCTGGGCACCAAAGCCTGTTGAAAAACCCTAAAAGACAGCTGGAAAAGGGAGTATTGTAGCAAATGTCACTGTGTTTTAATTGACTGGTCTGAGCAAGGGAATCCACAAAATACCGAGAGGCCAAGTCCTTGCCCTCAGGATAGTTGGCTTCGGGAGAACTTGCAGGTGCCTTCAAAGTGTACGTCATACACCCCTGTTGTCTCTGAAGATAAGAGTCTAATGCAGCTGGTGAAGTTCTGCTTTGAGTTTGAGAGGTGTAGATCTGTGTTCAGCTCCACAGGTCAGGGGTTCAAACCTTGCTAACGACTTTTGAAGAAGCAAATCTCACACGTCTATGTCAGAAAGCAGCCCCAGAAGTTTAACACTAGTGAGTTCTCAGTAACCTGTTGAAAAGCAGTGATATGGAGAAGGGAAGATTTTTGCCTTTGAAAATGCAATCTCCACGCCCTGCTGTACCTGAAAATGTGCTTTAGCAGTGGTAAAAATGTCACATTGCCACCAGCATGCGTTGGACAGATGGGCTTACAGCAGATGGGGCTCATTTGGCAAAATGTGGTATTGGTAGATATTCTCAGCATTCAAAAAACTTCAGCAGAGCTAGAGTTGAGCCAATCCATTTGGTCTTATTTTCCTTAGTCATTGCTCTCCTCATAATTGTTCATGATTTTCTCCTAAGAAAAGTAGGCAGTGTGGGGAGGTGACTTTCTCTTCAGGGAGAAGACGGGGAGTGAATACATATCTGAGGTGTGAATATGTGTTGTTAGAGAGCTAAATGCATGGGCATGTGGAAGAGGTCAAAACATCTTGACTTGCCTTTCAATCAAAGAACTGTGAAAGCTTCTGGAAAAAAAAATCCCTCAGGTATCACCTGAATTAGCATTATAATGCCTTTTATATATAACTAAATAAAAATAAGGGCAGTGTGCAATGATTACTTATTGCTCGCATGCTGAGTTTTTGGTCAATTCCACACATAGGGAAAAAAGTGCATTTGAGCTTTTTACAGCTCACATATTTCTAGTAATGATGTTGGGAACAACTTTTTAATATCTTACAGGGCACCAATAGCTGCCAGAGGATGAGAAACATCAGCATAGATGCACCTTCCCAGGACCTGGGCCATGTGTATCATGTTGTGATATTCATTGGCAAAGACAGACAAAATGGGAAAGAGCAGCACCAGCCAAGGGAATTTGGTAGCAGATTTGAAGGGGCTTAAGCAATTTAGAAAGAAGATATGAACACCTCTTCCTTATGGGAGTGAGGAAAATCTACTCTACTGTAAATCCTCTGGCATGATGCTGAAAGAAGTGAGTGCTGTTCCTCAAGGCACAGTCCTTTAAAGAATTAAAAAGATGCTCCTGCTCTGCTGAGGTTTAGTTCAAATAAAATTCCAGTTTGGGCTTGTGAAGGATCCAGCCACTTTGCTCCTTTGCCCTGCTCCCACCTGTGTCACACATTCCCAGGTGTGCATCTGCTTGTGACAACACTCAGGACAGGAAGAGAATAGCTCAGCTTTCGTGTGGTGGTGGAGGATTAAAACAGAAACAGAACCTGAGGGGGCTGGTATATTTTTTGTGTTGTGAGAAGCAACAGGCAACAGAAAGAAATGAAAGAAAAATCCACTTCTGTCCCTAGAGATCCAGCAGACTAAAGAGACAAGGTATGAGAGGAAAGGGATGCCTGAAGAGGTAAAAGATGGCCCAAGGTCACAGAGCCAGGGCAGGGTTTGCTGAGGAGCCAAAGCTTTCCCGGATGCAGCCTATGGTTTGTCTATTTGTTGGATGTTCTTGACTTAAGATGTCATTTTCAAAGCTGAGTTAGCAGTTGTAATTGCACTCCAGTCATCTTTATTGCATTCTGATAGTTTATTCAGACAGCCTCTTAGGCACAGCACTTTATGAACCTCTGGAATGGCAGGTGTGTGCTGTGAGGATCTCAGTTTAGGCTGCACTTAGCACTGCAAGGTAATGGCAGACAATAAAGTAAAGCAGACAGGTGGGAGGGCTGTAGCACTGAATGTGCTGATATATCAAAGGAAAGGTAATGAAATCCTATGTGGGTAGATCATCCTTCATCTGTAAAATAGGACAGTTCTCAGCAAAAGGGAATTACATTTAAATGTAGCTTTGCCTTCCTAATGTTTTTTGGACATTGTCCCTTCTCTCTTGTCTGTGTTGTGATGACCACTAGACTTTCCCTTGCATCTCAAATTTAATGTGGACAAGAAAAGAAGAAGGTTTCAATAGTATTTAAGGATTAAAAAAATATAGATTAAAACCTAAGAGTTTGCCTAGCATCAGCTTTCAAAAAAGTGGATAAGGACCTGGAAGTAAAGGTGTGCTGGCCAGTGAGAATGCATGGGTGGAAAATACAGTGTTAAACATGAGGTAATAGTGAACATAAGGTGATTAATGTACTTGGACATTCTGGAGTATCACTGTCCTGCAATACCAAAAGTCATAAGGGTGAAATTGCATTCACAGCAGAAACTCTATAAATGTGTGTTATGACTGTTGGAGAATAGTGCTGTTCTTGAGAGAAAAATTAAAAAAAAAAAGAAGGAAAAGTGATAGATATAATTAAACATTAATAACCTGATTGTAATTGTACCAAAAGTCTTTGAATCACTGTGAAAGCAAGGAAAAATCAGAGACATGGAGGTGAGCAGAAAGCAGACTAAAAAACAACACAGGTTTATCAAAGGGACAGCATGCTGTGCTGCTTGATACCTTTCTCTGATAAAGAGATTTTATCCATGGGATTTACCTTATATAAAAAAAAAACCCAAAAATTTGAGAAAATGCCATGTGGGAAACTGCAAGTAAAAGCAGAAAACACGAGGAGCAGTGCAAGAACTGTACAGTGAAATAACAGAAAGGAAGCTGTAGTAGTTGACAGGAGCTATGTCAGTCTCAAGGAAGTTACTGACAATCTTTTTCAATAATTCTTGCAAGATCACTTAATAGACAAATGAAGGAGAAATGGTGAGGAAAGATAAATATCTCCCTTCACAAGATGACTAGGAGACACCATGGCTATGAAAAGATAAATACCTTGGTAGGCTGCACTGGCACAAGCACATCCAGTAGAGGTAGGTAAGTATGGACATCACTGTGTTGGTCAGGCATCAAGAATTGTAGCATTTTTCTATATAAAATGTAAATGCAAAATTCTGGCCATCTACATTCAAGCGAGATGAATAACAAGAAATCAGGAAAGTAGAGTGGGTAGGAGCAAGAAAGTGTCCTTTATGAAAAGAGGAATGAAGACTAAAACTTCTACAGCCTGGTAAAAGAAAAGATAAGTAGGTGTATGGCAACCATCAATAAATCTGTGATTGATGAGTCAAATGCACAGAATGGAGACTCAGCTGAAGAGAAGAGAAGAGAAGAGAAGAGAAGAGAAGAGAAGAGAAGAGAAGAGAAGAGAAGAGAAGAGAAGAGAAGAGAAGAGAAGAGAAGATTAATACAGATGAAGGAACAGACATAGACTAGCTGAGGATACTCTTTAGTTAGAAATTTCTAACCATCAGAGGAGCAAGGCTCTGGAGAAGTTTCTGTATGGGGTCAGGATACAAAACCAGACTATTTTGAAGATGGCACATACTTTGTCTGCCTGCAACAGGCAGGGTGAAAACACAATTACCTGGGAAATCCCTTCTTGCGCTGCACTCCTCTACATTAAAGAGGAATAGATGATGTCATTAGTGTATGTAGGGAACTAATCTCCACATGAATTCTTATTCACTGTCCTCAGCTGAGGATTTTTTGGCTCTCACACTGTCTGACTGAGTTTTGGATGTGATATCTTTTGAAGTAATCTGCAAACCTTTCTTCCCAGCCCTGACAGCATGTCATCCATCAGGGAGTACATCCCTGAGCATCCCAACCTCCAAGGATATGTCCCCAAGAACTGAGTGTCAATGGGAGAAGACAATGAATCACTGAGGCATGAAGGCAGGTATGTAGCTGTAAGAGATGCTCTGGTTTATGTGCCTGCTGTGGAGAGGAGGAGGTGTGCAAAGTAAAGAAAATAAACAGTGGGACAAACACTGCTGTTATGATTACTAAAAAACTTCACACTCCATCAATTCTAAGACCTCTGCTCTTTAATCCAATATCTGAGGCTTACAAACAAATTGGTACCATAACTCACTAAACCTTCTTGTCTCTCTGGGTCAGAAATGCAGCCCTGGTGATTAGAATTCAATAGATCTCCCCCTCTTTACACCACATTTGGGTCTGACCATGCAGCCATCCTGGTGGCCTTTGGTTTGGACTGTGTATTAATTTAGGTACAGCATTTATGTCTGCAGTTCAGCAAAGTTATTGGTTATCTGAATAACGTCATATGAAAAGGAAATACAATTTCATTTAGAGATCTACAGGGATAATTCAATGTTCCAGATAGCCCCTTGGAAGATCTGCAAATTAAAGGTTACTTTCTTCCTCAGCTTAATAACAGAGCTCTCCTTGATGCATCTATCTTAGTAAGAAAATTAAAAAAATTCACAATCTAATTTAGCAACTGTCCACATAGTACTGGGATATTTATAAGTACATGATATCTGAATTATTTCAGCCTTTAGTAAATCTATAACTGTCACTTACAGAAGTAGACACTGAGGCTTTTCTTCTGTGAGCTGGAATCAGTGGCCCATTCAAATGCTCCCCACCCCTCAACAGCTGGGCTTCAGAGATCTCTCTACTAAAAATGGTCAAAGCCAGGTTCATTATTTTAATTTATATTTGTTTTATGCAGTGTTTCAGAGCATATTTACAGACATATCCTAAGATTTTCCTAGTCAAAAAAGATTATCATCTTGTGGAAGCAGGTCTGTCCCTACTGTGACATGCAAAGAGCTGCCAGGTCTGTCTGAACCCCATCCCACCTAGCTTAGACCTTAACTGGGCTTCTTGGATGGTGCCATAGGAAAAACAGGAAAGAAGATTAACTTTTGTAAGGTAATGGCTTTAAAGTTATCGAGGCTGAATAGGCCAAGCCTTATTTTCAGTGATTCTCTTAAATCGTGCTGCCAGTAGTGTCACAACCTTCACTTGGAAGGATGTGAACACATCCTTCTGCTTACCTGGAGGCAGCACTTAGAGGGAGGAGCAATGCTTGAGAAGCAGAAGGTGGCAACTGCTGGAAGTGAGCAACTTTTCCTTATTCTGGCATTGACCACTTGTAAACTTTGTCCTTGTTTTGAATTTTGACCTGAGTGGTTTGTACAAAAAAGTCATAGACTCATAGAAAGGCTTGGGTTGGAAGGGACCTTAATGACACCTCTCTGCCATGGGCAGGGACACCCTCCCCTATCCCAGGTTGTCCAAGCCCCATCCAACCTGTCCTTGGACACTTCCAGGGATGGAGTAGCCACAGCTTCTCCAGGCAACATGTTCCAGTGCCTCACTATACACTTTATTAAAGAACTTCTTCCTAATTTCTAATCAAAATCTTGTCTCTTTTAGTTTAAGACCTTTTTCCCTTATCCTATCACTGTCTACCCATGTAAAAAGTTGCTCTCCCTCTTTTTACAGTCATTTGTATGAAAGTCTTAGAAGAGTTAGAGAGACATTTGGTAATTCATCTCAATTTCTTTCCATGAAGATAGGAAAATATAAAAAGAAAAAAGACACGAGTCCTTGGCCACTGATAATCCTTACCCAAGAAAATACCATAACTTTGGGAATAATGAGTTGTCTTCATTAACATCCAGGCTTCTACACCACAAATTTTTGCCAGCATGGCTACTTTGCTAGCCAATGTGATGATGCTGATTTCCTCTCCACCTTGGTGTGCAGGCAAAAAGCCCCAGTTCATCAGAAATTATGCTGCCTTTGTAGTGATAGAATTTATTTGAAGATTGAACAGTTGGAGGATAAGAACTGAGACACAGATTCTTAAAGGGCATCACTTGTCCCCACTGTCCTACTGATGGCAGTATCAGTTTGTCCACTTTCTGTGTTCAAACAGCAAAACTTTGCAGTAGGAGCCTGCAGAGAACATGAATCTCCTGATCAGTTATCAGGGCTTTGCATTGTGTCCCTTCCCATCATATCCCTGTCTGCCCAGATCTCTGAAAATCACTTGCTGCAGTGGCTCTCTGTAGTGTGCTGAGTGCAGGTGTTTGATTTGTGCTGGTCTCTTGCCTCCTTTCTGGCCCAGCTTCAGGGACTGAAAGCAATGGTAACAAAAGCTACTCTATATCCTTAGCCTAAAAAATCTTTAAAATAACCCAATCCAATGCTAGAGTCAGAACAGAAGGTCACAGAAATCTCCATCTCAAATAAAAGCTTGTTCTTATAAGATAACCATTGTGCTTAAAAAATAATTTGTGATTTTGATTTGTAAGGCTGTTGTCTGCCATAAAAAAAAAAAAATGGTATGACTCAATTTCCTCAATTTTCATATTAGTTGTTGTGACATAGTTGCATTTCTATGATTTAACCCACCATTGATAGAAAAAGGAATAATTTGCTCTTAGTTCAGAAGAGTACTATGTGGTACTACAGAACAAACCCCTAAAACTTCATTAGATGTTGCTTTTTTTTTCCTTTAAAGCAGGTTTCTGTGTATGAGGCATAGTATATATTTTTGAGCACTTTACCTAAAAGCTGAGATTGGTTAGGCTGCCTCAAAACACACTTATTTAAAGACATTTTCATTATCCTAAATTAATATCATGGTAATTTATTATGGGACACAGCTCTCTGTATTCAGGAAAATGAGGATGGAAACACAGTGCTGCTTCCTGCCTGTGACACTTCCTTTTCTCCTTGGGATGTGAACTCCTCTGGGTCACTATCAAACTACATTTCTGCAGCCTTTTGCTTCTCTGCTTAAAACTGAGTTTCAGACCAGATCCCAGGAAACACTGAACATTTCAAACTCCTGTTGAAAAGGACACGCACAGTGAGAGTCTTAACACCTTCTCAGGTCAGGTACTCCTTTGATTCTGCTACAAAAGAGGGAAGCTGTGAGCTTCAGTTCCCACAGAGTTATTCAGTGTTTATCTCCAAAGGGGTACGACATTTGAAGTGTAGTAACAAGCATCTATCCTCCTAAGCAGACAAAGCTAAATGCAAATTTCATGGCAATGAAAATACAGAATTTCCATTTCATGCTTGGAAGAAGGGACAGGCTTTGTATGACCTGATCCAATTTCAGAGACTTCCTGAACTGATAGATCTGATCTGATCCAAACTAGCTGCTGCTGCCCTTGAGTGTCTGCAGTCCTTGCTGTCTGTTTCTGTATTTCTTTCCTGAAATTTGATCCTCTGCCCTTCCCTGTCTCCCAGCACTGACTCCATTTTAGTGCTTTGCCGAGTTCCCTCTTCTGTCCCACATGGGTGCATTTAGAAGCCCACATTACTAGTCTAAACTCCTATCTTTGACCACTCCAACCTCTCCAAATTCTCATGTCTTCCTATCTACAGCATCAACACCTCTGTTGACCATCCCATGTCAAAGTACTTCCCATGGGGAGTAGTCCTGCTGGCTGGTAGGAATTACCTGGATAGTAGGTTGTAGGAAAGACAGCAGGCATTTAAACTGATTGATATTTTTTTAATTGTGGTACCACTTCACTGTGCTCAGCACAAGCTGCTCCCCAGCTGATGCAGCTGTTCTGTGGCACCTGTCCTGCACACACCATCAGGGCTGATCTGTGCAGGGCCAGGGGGAGGTTGTGGGTTTGTCCCTTTGGTTTTGGTGACTAATTTTTTCCCCCAGATGAAATCTCATCTTCCCTTTCCCTTTCTGCCAGCAGGTACTCACATACAGAATCTGTTGGCTGGGATAGGTCCCAGATGGTACAAGGCAGCTACCCAAGGGCACACAGGAAGTCTGTGATAGAGCAGGAAATCAACACTTCACCAAAATGGCAAGATTTTTTTTCTTATTCTTTAGACTCAGAGCCCAGGCAAAATGCCAGACCCCATGACTGCTGCTTAGGGGAAAAGAAGGGACTCTTTGCTGACTTAATATAGGTGTTGCTGTCTTCAGAGCAGAGAGAAAGCCTGGGGCTGTCACACATGGATACCAGTGATCCTCCAAATCTGCAGCTGTAAAACCTTGGGGCCCCTTCATTCTCTAACAAGGACATAGGGCTGCTGTATGGAGCAGCTAGGAGCTTACTGATGTGCACCAAAATGTGGGACTGAAGCTTTCCCAGCCCCTGATTACCAGTCATGAAAATATGGCGACTCCAATCTCAGTTTTCCTACATTTTCAGGAAAGGGTGTGGTGTGGAAATCTCCTCCAAGGCTGCACCAGATTCTCCAAACCATGGGTTTGGGATAAGGGAGAGTAGAGGAAGGGTCTGTCCTGCCCAGAGCGGCTCATGTAGAGCAGTGTGAAACTCTTCCCACACTCTTCTAAACCTCTGCCTTCCCTTCAGGCAGGACAATGCCACAACCTTCAATCAAAGAGGTGCCCAAGCAGCCATGAGTGCAGCTGGGCCCTTCCTCTCACTGCAGTGCATCTCTTCTCACTAAGTATGAGCTGCTGTCTTGCAAACTATTCCTCTCTTAATAAATTATTGATGAAACTTCTCCCTGACAGATTCCAAAACCAGGGAGCCTTGGGCAATTCTGCTCCTCCCCCAAAATGTTCTAACACTTGTATTTATCTGAAGAACATATGTTTGTTGTTCCCGATGACTTTGCAGCTTTTTGAGTTGTTGTCTTCTTCAGGAACACAAATGCTTTGGTTTCCTGCAGACAGGAGAATCAACTTCCCCTCCTCTGCACTCAACTTTTCATAGTGTTTTTTTGAATTTAATAGCAAAATACTGGGGATGTGACTGGACTGCTTACTGATGGATTATGAAGTTTTAACTTTGGACTGGCTGTTGTTGTTGGTATAAATGCTCAACAAAGAAGCGAGTTAACACAAAACTCTATTTTGTATTTTGTGAGTTTCTGTACAGCTTCACATTTGAGGAGCCAAAGAGCTTTGGTTTGGTCAGGTTTTATAAACACGGGAGGTTCTCAGAACAGCAGGAAAACATGATTTCAATCGAGTTTTTGAAAAATACAGACTCAAATTGACCACCTTAGAGTCAGCATGGTAGATATGAGCTTCTTGTCAGTGTGCCTGGGGGGGCTTGTCTGCCCTGAGTCATCCTTGTGTATCTTAGACCACTAAAAACATGAGGCAGAGCCATATCTCTGCTGGAAACTGAGTTCCCCAGGCATGCTCTGACTACAGCAAGTTGCCTGGGGGTATGTTAGCAGCCAAAACCTGGCTTATCTCTACAAGCAGAGAGGCCTTCAAATGGCAACAGAAAATATATTTTACTGTTGGTAAAGCCACATGCAGCCGTTGCTGTCCCAGCCACAACCAAGGCTGAGCTGGGCTCAGGGTGCTCTTTGCAGTGCTTGAGGCACACAGGTGGGCTTAGGGCAGGTAGGTCTGCTGGGGTCATGCCCATGCCCAGGTCAGGCCATGCTTGCAGGGCTGTACTGAATGCTGGAAGTGGGATTGCAGCTTTTACAAAGTGGGTTAACCATCAAACTTGACATTCTTCTCAACTTCCCTCAAGTCATCCTTCTAAAACTTGGCACCCTTTTACTGTGCAAAAAATATTCAAAAATATTCCCTTTTAAGTCAGCTGAATCTCCTGCTATTTCCATATTTAACTTCACCATTATTTTTATCTGCTCTGTTTTGGTCTTCTAGAGTCAGGCAGAACTTTTTTGTTCTCTTTGAAAGATGCAAATGCTCACCTACCAGTCTGCTTTTGTGTTGGCTCCATTGGCTTAATAGACAGGGCTCCTTTATATTTCCCAAGGAAGGGGGTGTAGAGGGGAGGAGGGATAGCAAAAAGCAGGTGGAGTTTGGAGGTTAGACAATACTTTTCAGCACTATTTGTGAGTGGTTACATATGTTCTCCTTGGAAGCATTCACATCTGTCTCTGTCAGTCCTTGCATGGTAAGAGCTTGAACAACTGGAGTTTTCATTTTTTAAATTTGACGTTATTTTAATTTCCTAAGCCATCAGTTATGGTTATACCCCATTGGCCATTGTTTCCTTGCACCAGAGAAAAATACAAGCTAGTTCTCCTTCAGTACCTTTGTCCCAGTGTGCCAATCCTTGGTTTAGGATGTGAAGTATCATGAAGTTTATGTAAGGCTGTTGTTTCCACTCTATTTTTTGCTATTGGTCATACAGACTTTCAAGCAAAGGACATAAATACTAAATAAAACTTTTTCTGCTTCTTCTATCTGGCGTGGTAGTCTGGCTAATTCTTGATTTATGGGTAAAACTTAAGGGTACAACCTATTAAACTAATTTTGTTTTTACATATCTCCTTTGCTGCCTGAGACCTGCCTTTAAAACATTCATCCATTGTGAAAAGCAGATAGGAAAACCATTGACTGCTGGCCAAATGGATATTTCTAACCATCAGATAAAATAAATCTCTCTTTCTATGAGATTTCTACATCTTCATCAAAGCTACACCCAGTTCACCCTCCTTAATCCTAAATTGCAACCATTTTATAAACACTTGAGAAAGATGGATAATACTGTAAAGAAACTACCTGGAATGTCCCAGGGCAACATCTGTGACAGCAATTACCTTCCTGGTGAAATAATCCACCTCTCACCTCTCAAAGGTTATAGTTTTCAGTGACAGGATCTTTTAAAGCCTTCTGTCAAGGTTAGGAGTTTTTAGAGGTTTTGCACTCTAGTTAGGATCTCTTTATGCAACTTTTTTTTTTACATTACCAGTGAATGCTTTTTAAGTCTCTACTGAAATGATCATGTGAAGGGCAGTGACAGAAATGGGACCACAGATTCACCTGTTAGAGGTCTGGCAAAACACTGTCTCTAACTAACTGTGAACATGGTTTCTGGGTCCTGATCTTGAGAACAAGAGGCTTATTTCTGAAACTGATGTTGTAAGATTCATCTGAAGTAAATCTGCCAGCCCAAGCATCTCAAAATAAGATATTGTCCCATTTATTGGACAGAGTTTGGAGAAGAGTTTCCAAACTTTCTGGGCCACAGGAAGGTCTCAGCCCCAGGTGTACCTCACTCATTCATGCCCCTGGTGAAAGGTTTGCAGAGGCAACAGGGATGTGACCAGGACCTGTGGGACCCTACAAACCATAACTGGGAGATCACTGTGGCTGGGCCTCAGGGACATGAGCTGAACAAACTGAGTACAAGCAAACACTGAATGACAGTCATGGTCAAGATTTTGCAGCCTGAAACACAGGTGCTTCATTCCAGGATCTTTTTCAAAACTGGAAGAGCAATCTCACTGCTGGGTTTGTGCCTCAGTATCCGCAAATTTGCCATGTTAAACTGTGGGACAGGATGGAAAACGGGCCAGCAATGACCCAGTGACAAGGGCTAGCTGGCACCACACAGCACAGGGCAGCACTGTGGGGAGATGCCAGCCGTGGTCTGGCAGCAGTAAAGCTGCTCAGGCTGGGGTCCAGCTGACCTATCTTGCATTCCCACAGGATTTATTAACTCAGGTTGTAACAGACCTGCACCATTTCTTATTTCTGGTACTACCTTGGTCAAGCTCAGGGCTTGAGGGGCCACTTGGTGGGCAGCGCTTTGGGAACTTTTGAGGATGATGCCCTTGAAGCTCACGCTCCTGTCTGGTAGGTATGGAGTGTTATTTAGCAAGGATGACAAAAAGGATTTCTAGAAACTTCCTAATTCACACAAAACCAGCGACACTTAGTGTTTCATTTCCAAACTGAGCTCTGGAACAACTAGTTACAAGAAAAAATTGGTTGGTTCTGGGTCATCAAGTCCAGACACCTTTCACCTTTGTGAACATTGTAAATACTGTTCATAATATGACAAACTCTGTTTTGAGATCATCTAGATTGCCTTTTCTCCATTTCAGCAAGTAATTCAAAATCCTCAATCTTCTAACAGGAAGTGCAACATGATTCTCAGCCCAAATATACTGACAGCTAAGTCCTTGTTCCAGGATTTCTTTTAATAGTCCTCTCTCTAGGGTTTATAACCAATCCATCATCTCACATTTTACTGAATAGTCATCTCTCTTTCATTTTTTAAACCAAACAAGTTAAATATAAGATAAATGATTTTAGAGTGAGAGGAGATCAGACTTATTGTCTCATAGAATTGCACAGCAGGTCTTAAGCATCTCTTTCAAATCATCTTTTTTGTTCTAGAGTGCTGTGGTCTGAAGTTATGTAGTGAAATATTAAAGATAGGGATTTGTTTATTCCTGTGGGAAAATACCTGCCATGCTGAGCCATTACTGGAAATATCACATCTGAAAAGTCCCTGGCTCACAGTGATTATTTTCATGCTGAATTCCCTCTTCCCCCCAGCCATGCTATTTTTCTTGTGGGACTATTCCCAATCCAGCAAGCTTTTTACAGTTTCTGCTGTCAGGGTTGGATTTTATGTGCTGGGTTTTTAGCTCAGCATTCTGGGTTAGGGATTTTTCCATACCCTGGGTATACTGAGATCCCTGGACTTGGCTTTTACCTGGGATGTGACTCTAATCTTCTACCTGTGCTCCATTACTCTGATTGCCTGGGCTTTACAAGCAATCCTGCTTCTTTCTTATTAAAACAAGAAGCTTAATGCTTATTTCATATTTTATCTAGAACTTTAATCCCCTCATAATCCATACTGGCTTTGTTCCTTTTCTTCTTCTTCCTTTTAGTAGGTAGAAACCTTTCACCAGAAATAACTCAGTTTGACTGCTGGGGTTTCTCATCCTGTTGACAGCATTAACAGATCAGATGTTTTGCTGATAGTTCTGAGATGATGGTCCCAATATATTTTTCTTGTTCGGGTTGGGTTGCAGGAGTCATTTGCTAAAAGTGAATAAACAAGAACTCTTTACCTGTAAACAGAACTTAATTGGAAGTGGAATACTTTAAAGATAATATCACCGTACCCTTCTGGCATGGGATCCACCATCACTTTCATGCTCCTTGATCCTGTTTAATTCCCATGGCATGCAGACTGCAGCTTCCATCAGACCTCTGGAGCCCCCCATGCACAGGTCACTGCATCTGACACGTGCATCTCATTTAACATCCCTCACCAGTGGCTGTCCCTTGGTTTCTCATTTCCCTGACTCCCACCTTATGTCACATGCAGGCACAACCCGGTGGGTGGGCAGCATCCTGCCTAGGTGTGCACCTTCCACAGGGCTCTTACATGTCACCATAGCAAAATTAAATGGTGCTCCTTTGATCCGGTTTAAACAGGTGTCTCAATTTTGTGAGCATTCAAAGTATTTTCATGTAACTCTAACTGACACCTTTTTCTTTTTTTTTTTTTTTTGCGATTAATGAAAAGAAGTAGGGTGAAATTAAATACCTCTAAAACGTTTTGTCAGTTTTCCCCCTATGTTCCAACTCTGCTTTGCACTGACTGACAAATATGATGCATATGAAATTAAAATCACCAATGAATAACGCATTTCTCCAAGAGAGCATGTAAAGTCAGGAAGATTGTCTTTCTCATTTATGAATTTAAAGCATGAATAATTTAGCAATGTACTGGCACACTAAATATTTATTTGTGGTGCTGCTCTGAGCAGAAAAGATTTAAAAAGGCACAGAAAACAAACTTGACTTTGACCATGAAGATATAAATAGGAGATTTATATGCTGACTTAAGAGGTTTAGGAACATGTACCTCAGTTGCAATAGGATTTATGCTACTAAATCCACATATTTCTTCCAGAAATGTCCTCTAACATCCTCTGTGGTTCCTAGATATTGCCTTGGTTTGTCTGGATGTGCCTTCTACTTCTGGCCCTTTTTGAACAAAATATGTGGTAATACTCTGGAATCAGCACTTCAGCTGCACTGGTTTTAATTATAAATACCCTTCATGCAATTAAAGATTAAATCCCCCATCCCTGACTAGCTTTTCTGAAGCTGGGCTAACAATCAGAGCAGTTGTTTTGCTGTGTGCAAGGCAAATCATGATTGGCCCTCCCTGGAATCAGCCTCTGGAGGGAATATGGGGGTGGAAAGAGAGGATAACTGAGTCTATTTGCTGTGGAGAGGAAGAAATCTGGGGATGTTTTTTTCCACTGTCCAGTTTCCAAAGATGAAAAGAAAACAACACCTAAAATCCCTCAGGCAACTCAGTGTCTCTGTTTTCTCCCTCTGTTCTCAGCTGTCACCATTTGAAATGGTTCTTAGGGTCCCACATCTCTGAGTTATTGCTCTGAATGAATTTACAGGGATGCATGAGGGAACAGGATGGAGTGGACAAAATGTGCAGACACAGACCCACTTTGAAGTACTTGGCTTTGTAGTTCATACACCATGGTTTTAAGAAGGAAGCTGACTGCATGCATTTTTAGCTAGAGACAAACAGCACAGGTAGAGCTGTAAAGAGAGACAATATTTTAAATAGGGAAGCACAAGATGACTGAGCAGCCCAGTGTTTGCATTCTGAGTCATATCAGAAGTATCTTTTCAAAATGCGTTCTTAATATTTTTTGTTTTTGCAGTTCCCTTTTTTTAACAAGCCAATCATAATGTTTTCCTCTGCAGAGTGGTAAGATGAGCATTGCATTTTCAAGCTGGTAAATGAGCTGAAATGCTGCATTTAAAACCACTTACTGCCAAATTTCCCACAGAGGAGAAATACCTTGTGAGCCTAATAGCCTGCCCAGAGCAGAGTCTGGGCCACTCAGGCTTCAAATGCAGCTCCTTCCCAGGAGAGGCACAAAAAATGTGAAGTGTCAATGAGATGGCTTTCTGAAAGAAGACTCCCAGGTAATGTTGGGTCGTGCATGCAGAAGGCATTGTCTGGAATTCTGTGGTCTGTGGTACAGCAGATGGCTGGAGTCAGAGTAGACAGTAACAATGGCCTGTTGAGGTTGCATAAGCCATGAGTGGCATGAAGATAGGAATCTATGTTTGTGCTAACCCTGTAAAAACTCTTTGAAAACATCAGTAGCATTCAGGTAAAAAGACAAAATCAGGCAGACAGAGGATAAGGAAGGGCAGAATTTGGGGAAGACTACTAATTTATGCACAGCCACTGTGATTGCCTTTTAATGTGGTAATTAAAGATGCACATTTCTTTGTGATGTGAGGGTTCAGCCAGAAAAAGAACTCTCTTCTGACATGTCCTGACCAAGCCAGTGGGACACCTGTATCACAGGACTGCTTGGAACCCCTCTCTTTGGGTTTGAGAACCCTGGGAGCAGGGATTTGGCCACAGGGCTTCTCTCTCACAGTGGGGTACAGAGCAGAACCTCCACACCATCAGAGAGAACAGATTCAGGCTTTCTTCTTGAATCCTGTTCCAGCTGGTAGTACTCTGAGCTCTACCCCTGCAGACAGGCTTATGGCAACACTGCACCCTGCAGTGCCCCAGCCTGTCAGTGGACTAGACCTCAATCCTCAGGTTTCAGCTGGAAAGCAGAGGCAGGAGCATTTCCTTGTTGTACAGGAATGCTGTGAGCCAGGGAAGGCCATTGCTGACAGATTGCAACTTGCTCAGACAGCAACAGTTAAATAAATGGAAAATGTCTCACACGAGCCTGTCAGCTCCTCCACTGATCTTCTCCAGAGTAGAGACTGGTAATTAGAACACTGTACATTAAATTAAATGGTGAGTTTGTCCAATAAAGCATAAGTTAATTTTTACTTATTCTCTATAAGATTTGTACTGAACTTGTGTTCAAAGGCCTTAGCCTTAAGTGTTTTCTAGTCTCATTGTTTTTTTTAGCTACAACTAAACACACCTCACTCTGAAGCTTGTATTGTCCACTGGCCAAATGTGTAAAAGCAGGGTTCTTTTCCCCACTTTTCCTGGTGGTAGGTGGTCACATATCTGAAATAAGAATCATGGCCTTAGCTTATTAATCTGAGTATAAATTTTTCCTTCTTGAATTCCTGCTTTATTCTTGACAAGAGTTCAAGCTCATTAATTATTTGACACAATGAGTAATTTCATCTTCACTCCATAACTCTGTATATCTTAATTTCTTTCCCCCTTTAAAAAAAACAAAAAGCAAATGTTAATTTATTTTGCCCATTTGGAACAAGCAGTCTCCTGGGAGCTAGAGACAGTGCTCACCTTTCATCAGTAGCTGAAAACAGGAGTCTGCCATGACCCACTCAGCAGCACAGGTTAATCCCAGCAGAGTTTACAGTGGCACAGTTTTCCACCCCCTCCTCTGAAGCCTCCTTACTTCCTGCACAATCATCTTTTCAGCTGGATGAGCTAAAGGCACTTTCCTCAGCATAACATTGCACTAGTTTGATGTTGTTTATGGATTTCCTTGGCGAGGGATGCTGTGGCACACATCAGTGTGGGAAGGTGGTCACGGTGACACTCACCAGGGGTTTGGGCAGCCAGGCTCGGGGCAGCTCCTGAAGGGGTGAGGTTATGCAGGGTGACAGTGACCTTTTGGGGCAAGAAATGTCTACACCAGTCTCCTTAGGACCCACCTCCTCCCACTTCCAGCTGTGACCTTTCTCTGTCCCCTCCCCATGGCAGCAATAGCCTGGCCCAAGTGATCTCTTTAGGATTAGGGTAGAAAATGCATCTGGCTCTGTGTTTCCTCTCTGTGTGCTCAGCCTGGCTCTGTCTCCTGTGCTATAGACAATGC
Source organism: Leptocoma aspasia (assembly GCA_013399835.1). NCBI lineage: Eukaryota > Metazoa > Chordata > Aves > Passeriformes > Nectariniidae > Leptocoma > Leptocoma aspasia. The sequence goes on from VXAX01004748.1 coordinate 722,468, forward strand.
TGAAAACTCCAGCCTCTAGCTGCTGTTGGTTTTATTTATTTATCTGTGTTTTCCAAACTCCAGGTCTCACATGTAGGCTCAGGAGTGACCCTTTTGACGTAGGAGATTCTATTTTGTCAGACTCTATCTGGGTCTCCAACACGTGCCCAGTTATGAAGGAAAATTGAGATACTTAAATATACATGTAGAAGTCAGACTTTACAATGCACTGCTCCTGGTGAAAAATCATTTCCTTTGAGAAAAAAAAGTCATCTTTCTGCATTTTTAATATATCAATCTCTCTTAAGGGCAGCCTAGATTTTGTAGAATGGATGATTATAAACATATGGAAAATTAATATATGCAATATTGGGTGGAGGTCCAGTCAAAGTGAATTCAAATGTGAACTTAAACAACAGAAAATCAATTCCTGAGCCACAGTTTGTAACTACTTAAACAAAATGTAGAGTTACTCCTGCCTATAGAGATAAACATACTTTTCCCTTATTTTAACTCATAAAAATTGTATTGCAATGGTTTATCTACATCAGAGATATAATTTTTTTCCTGTGGAGGAAGAGACGTGGTTAATATGCAGCTTTTTATGGCCTTCTGTGATTAAAAGATGAGGAGAATTCTCTAAACTTTTTAGTGAAAGATGAACCAATGACAAAGATATAAGAGAAACCCACAGCCCACAAGTGCCTTTCATCAAATGCTGCCCAATCAATAAAATGCTAAACAAAATTAGACAGCTGGGGAAAAAAATAACACATACAAGATCACTTTGGAAATTGAACTAAAAATAAAGATTAGGATTTGTTTTGGGATTAAATGGTTTAATCCTTCTTTGTGTTGATTTTTTTTTTAATTGCAGGTGGTTTGTTTGTTTTTAATTGACTATTGTTTGTGATCCTTTGTGGGACTGACATGTTAAAAAACCAGTGTTAATAGCAGGGGACCACAGAGGGACAAAGAGTTCCCAGCACTGCAACTGTCCCTAAACTTCCTCCAGCTTGATGCAACAGGGTCATGCTTTTGGAAAGAGCTGGAAACCTGAATCTTCCAGATGTGACACATTTTACATGTGTTGTAAAAGCTGTAGCTTTTCAGAAAGTGTCCAAAAAGCTAAAATTAATCTGGTGATTTAGTCATGAGTTAAAACAGTAACTGGGGAAGGAACAAGGGAGTGGATGAACTTGTCTCAGTATTTCCTTGTCTGTGAACATGGAGGTTGTCTCCTGCTGGGTTAGCTCCTCAGAAGGAGTCAGAGCAGTAAAAGTGCAGTGGTTCTGGTCCTTTCCAGTCACCCCTGTTTTGTTGCATCCCAATATGGATGCATTGACTAAATCTGGTTCTCTTGCAGTCCTGAGAGTTGCAATGGTTGACTGCTTTAAAGAGAGCAGAATTTGATCCTCTGTTGTGGCTCACTACCGTTCTGTGGGTAAATGTTAAAGAAAGTCATTTTTTCTTCCAAAAGATTCATGTCTTTCCAACCCACATCCACTAATTGATTGCTGTCTATAAATTGTTGTAGTGTTTGTGATGGTTCTACTATCTGCTGAGGTTTCTGATTCACTGCTTTATTTGAAGTGGCATTTTCTATTTCAAGGCACTCTGATTCAAGCACTTCTGAGCTTATATTTAAAAGGTTATTTGGATCATCATTGCCTTCACGCAAGTCACAATGCTGAGAAGATGCTGCACAGGTTGGGTTTGTGCTGCTGCTTTCATCACCTGAACAATGTTCAAGCATTCCTGCTTGACAGAGGCCTCAGAAGTTCAGAGCATCCAAATGGCTTCCTGTTCCCTGCTTCTGAAAGAAAAGTCATCTTTGTTTACATGTGGAGATGGAGAGAGGCTCTCAGCAGCTTCTGGCTTCTGCCTTTAGAATGGGGTGAAGGCCCTTGTGTAGAAATTCAAAGTATTCTGTGTGGGCAGTGGAGGATAATGGGCCAGCTGGGGGAGAAATGACATTGCTCTGGTGAAAAGTTGCTAATGGGCAGGCAAGCTGAGAATAGACACTGAAAAGGATAGGAAGGACAGTGAGGAGGTTTCTGTCTGATGGGGAGAAAAGTGATTGAAAAATGCATGGAGTGAAGAGAAAAACAAATGGTGGGCAGAACATATTGCCAAGAACTTGTAGGGATTATGACTGGGCAAAATTCTATCTGTCAAGACCAGAGGAAAGGGTGTTGGAAGGACCATGTGGTGAGAAGCAGATATCTGTCACTCCCCTGTAGGAGCTCCTTGGTTCTGATTGTTTTTTCAGTAACCTTACAACCAAATGTTTCTTGCAGCCGAAGTCTTCCTTCTCTTCTGACAGATAGAACTGAAGAGTTGTGGCACAGTTACAAAATGTGGTACTACTGAGGAGAAAAAGAGGGAGTTAATTGTTATTAGAATGGTGTTAGGGTGGTGCTAAGGTTTCTCAGCAGTGGTGGCTTTTTACTTGCACTGTGTGAATTGTGTGCTGCAGTTTTACTGTGTCCACAGAGTGAAAGGAAGACAGATGAGTTATAATTTTCTGCAAAGAAATTGAGTGGTAAGGTCTGTCCTAAACTCCCAGGAGGAATCACTGAGAGAAGTCACTTGATTTCTCAAATTCATAGCATTGTGGTGTTGGAAAAGACCTCCAAAGGTCAGCCAGTACATTCACTGCCCAAGGCAGGACCACCTTTATCAATGTTATTCATGTCAAATTTGCTCTTGAAGATGTCCAATGTTAAACACTCATTCCTTCCCCAGACATCACATTCTCTGGCTTATAAAGCATCTAGTAATATTTTTTTTTCCTGGTTTACACCTTGTTGGCTACTAGCAAAATATTCAATCACCTGTTTTGAAAGTCACTTTGTAGACTTGATGAGATGACTTCTCATCATGACTGCAAGGCACAATTCTAACTCCTTGTTGCAACACATTGCAGCTGGGGCTCTGCTGGTTTAGGGGCCAGGGTTTAGCAGATGTGCCCATGGTGGAGTCCAACACCTGCATGTGGCATCATGCTGTTGTTTTACTGCCATCTGGGACCTCAGCAACATCTGTCCCCTAGATCTCATGATCTCATACAAAGACCTGGGATTTTTTTTTTTCTGAGAAAACCTGGAGGCTCTGCCCCTGCTTTTTTAATGCAGAAAATAGGGATTAAAATGTGATTTTACTTGGGCTTTACTTTTTTAATTTTTTTTTCCTTTACTCTCTGAACCCGTTGCACTCCTTAAGTAGTCACAGAGAAAAAATCTGGAAGAAAGCTCTGTAACTTGAGTCACCTGAACTGTGAGAATAGTTGTTTCAAATTTTTGTAGTATATACCTGTGAGAGTAAAGTTGATCCAGTCCTCATGCTTTTTTCTTTTTATTTTATAAATACCACTGTAAGATTTCTTAAATCTTTCTTTATTTTGTTATTTATGCAGAAACAAGGCATTAAGTTCAATAGATTCAATACATCGTGTTGCCCCAAAACAGCATCTTCAGCATAGAAAGAAATTGGAGAAATAATCCTCTTAGATTTGTGCAGTTACACAAAGAAATTACTTGTGTGCTTCAGGAAAAAGGGAAAAAACACCCAGGGGGCAAATATTGATCTTAGGTTTTCATGTAAGATGTGAGTTTCTTGCACCAAGAACTCTGATTAACTGCTTGTCTCTACAACACCTCATGCAGAGGAGTGTTGCTGCAAATGTATTCTCCTGACTATCATATTAATAATGTCTAATAGGAATCATAAAATTACTTTTGTATCTCTCCTCCATGATCCAGTGCAGACACATGAAAGGCAAAATACCAGTGCTATATACATATTAAATAGACAGCCACTGCTTGTAACCACTTGTAACCACCTTTAGAAAGGTCCTTCTAAATTATGAAGAACTTAATGAATGTTTCAAACACAACTGGTCCTTACACACTTGCCTTGAAAATTTGACATCAGTGCAAAAGCTGAAATAGTGAGAGCTCCAGGACTGCACTTTGGGTGAATTTTGAATCAAGAAATGGTACAGGGACCCAAGGTAACAGGCTAAGTATGGCCTATATGATGTCCATGGAAAAGTGTTGTCATGCTTCATTTACCCAAGAATAAACAGAAATATTAATGCTTCCCTTTCTTTTGGCAAATTGTGTTGTTTGCTGCTGAAAGAAGTACGTAATATTAGTCCTTGTGGTTATTATCAATGTTATTGCTAAAGATTTCACATGCATTTTAGGGAGCAGGCAGATAAATGTACACCCACCAAAAATCCCAAAGCCTGTCTAGGAGCTGTGAACAGGAGGATGGGGAGTTATCTGAATAGGGCTGAATGGAGCTGTGTGTCTTGTGCTGTCCTCAGGCAGAAGACTTCTGTCTGCTGCCCGTGGCTGGGACAGAATTCTTCTTTCAAATGGACACTGAGCACTGCCAGGATATTTCAACAGTGTATTGAGACAGTTCATCCTGGAAAATGTGATTTCACAGCCAGTAAAACATTAGACATGGTAATAAAAAGGCTTAATATATGTTGTTTGTTTTGCTGGCAACAGTGATTTTTTTTTTTTTAAGCTGAGCAGAATAAAGCCTCTACAGGATTTTTGGAGCAATTTGGTTCAGTTTTTCATCTGGAGGATTATTGTTTCCTTGCAGACAGTAACAAAAAAAAAAATCCCACAAAAATCTCTGGGTTTTTGACAACTAGAAGCACAAGTCCCAGACATTCCAGTCCTGGAGCTTGTCTAAAATACTCACCCCAGGGAAACAGCCTCTTCAGGCAAAAAGTGGTGCCTTGGTGCTGGCCTGTAAAACTATCAGCAAAAGACTGTAGTTTAATTGCTGGTTTAAGACAACCTAAACCTGCACTGCTTTCTGCCCCAGCTGTCTGCCATGCCCCAAAATGAGAGCCAGAGGAACTTGATGCAGCCAGATAAGTGAGGCTCCTTGCAGAGTGACTCCCATGGATTGCAGAGCCCAGGGCACTGGGAGGGATAGAACCAGCACTTTCCACAGTGAAATCAAACTACATCACCATGCTTTCAGGCTTGCAGGCAATTAAGTCAGGACTGCTGAAGTCCAGGGCATTGATATAAACTGCAGCTGGTGGTGATTTACATTAATCTGGGGGCTGTGATTGTGGCAGTTCAGGGGTAGCTCTAAGCTCAGTTTGGATATCTCTGTGAGGACAGAGGCAGAGAGCCTAAACATCAGCCACCCTTAAATGGACTGTGAAATGTGAGTTAGAGCCTTGATTTAATTCTTTATTACGGTGGAGAGGTTCAAAGTGAAGCATTACATTTTACCTTGGAGCTCTCAGCAGTGAAAGCAACAGGTTGGCTACAGCAAAAGCCAAGTACGGGGCAGTGGCATGAGAATGTGTGCCTCAAGTTTAAAATCAAACATTTTGCTCACCTGCAGAGTGCCAGTTATCTTCTATGATGCTTCCTGTGTTTTCCAGTGTCTTGTTATTTTCCCTGAAAAAAGGGGTCCAAAGCTAAGGAGAGCTTTATGCACTGAAACTCTCAGTACTGTGTCTGTGTGGAGGCAGCACTGGGGCAGGGGAAGAGAATGCAGGGGGCTCTCAGGAGCTGCAAATCCCCCTTGTTTTAATGTGTAACATTTGGGATCCAGTCAATGTCATCTGAAACAGGGTGGGCCAAGAATAAAAACAGCAAGTGAAGAATGAAGTGGCCAGAGAAGCAAAACTGGGCTCACAACATGCTTCTTTAAAAGCATCCCTGAACAGGTGGACACCCTTCACACAGCTCCAAGAGCATCCAGAAAATGAGGAGGGAGCAAATCTCTTCAGACCCAGTGGGGTGGTAACCAAAAATATCAGAGAAAAAGATCCTAAAAATCCCTTGATCAAGGGCATCAAAGACAGAAGGAATGTCTGAAGGAATGGGAACAGATGTGTGACCACAATCCATCACCAAGAAGATGCTGTGAGCTGTGACTCTTGGAAATGCCATCATCTGGGAGCAAACTGCAGTCTCACCTGCCCAGCAAATTTTAGGAAAAAAAGCAAGAGGCTCTGGAATCACAAATGATTTAATCTTTTAATCTTAAACATATTTTAACCTTTGTGTTTAATAGCTGCCAGTAGACCTGCCACCCATTAATACGGCTTATGACTAATCTGTTTTTTAATCCATTTATTCTCCTGGCTTTTATGATATATCACAGCAATGAGTTACAAAATTGAAGTGTGGTAAGGTGTTTGGCAGGCTGCTTATTCTTGTGGCCTATTTGTCATACTGTGAGAAATAGTCAACAGCTCACTCTCTAAGTGCAATAAGCCTTCCTAGCTCTTCTTTTACTTGTCACCTCAGGGCTAAGAGAGCTTCTGTAGGCTAGGAATTGTAGGGCAGTTGGGATCTTTCACCTGTATTTTCTATTCCTTTGAGGTTTTTTCTGTCCTTCGCTGCACTTTCATTTCTTTTGCTGCTATGCACAGCCTTCGGAATACAATAAATACAATAAATGACATTTATGTTTCTAGCAGGTTTAAACACTTTTCAATACTTCAGACTCTCCTTTAGAGTTTTCATTTTGCTCTCCTGTTGTTCATCAGCATTTCCAGCCACAGAGGCTCACAAAATGAATTCAGGTTGGTCATCATTATTTAACATGCTCTGTGTAAGCAGTTCCAGCTGGCTCAGCACACAGTCCCTGAAAAGTCCTGAAGCCAGACACAGTTTCACGTGGACACAAGAAAATATGAATGATTTCACTATTTAGCTGCTTGTAACTTATCAGCTTCAGGTGACTTGCCAGTGTATAACTTTGCCACTTCATTTATCTTTCCCAGCTACTGCATATAGAGATTTCTCTTCGTGCCACCCTGCAGAAGATCTTTATCTGCACCTTTGCAGAAAATGTCTTTCTCTGGCATCTCCTTCTTTAGAACAAAGCAAACCAGTAGATTATTGATTCTCAAGAGAAACATGCCAGCAACATATATTAGGTGGGTGTGGACCTGTTGGAATGGGCCCAGAAGAGGCCATGAAGATGCTCAGAGGGCTGGAGCACCTCTGCTATGGAGACAGGATAAGAGAGTTGGGTTTGTTCATCCTGGAGAAGAGAAGGCTCTGGGGAGGCCTTATGGCACCTTGTAGTACCTAAAGGGGCTACAAGAGAGCTGGAGAGGGCCTTTCCACAAATGCATGTAGTGATGGGACAAGGGGAAATGACTTTAGACTGAAAGAAGGGAGATGTAAATTCAAGCACTATCCAGATGAAGGCATCAGCTGTGGATGCAACAGACTGTCCCTCTTCTCTGAGTGATGGAAAAGTCCCTCATTATGGATTGATAGAAAAGTTGAGAGATTATTTAGAAAGAGTACAATGAAAGAGTAGGCGGCTGTATGCTGATCAAGGCTCAGGCCTATTGGTTTATGACAGTTATAAAAATTGAAATGTTACTTACTGTTCACCATAATGCCTCTGAACAAGCAGTACTGTAAATTCTAAGCAAATGCACATCTCCTAATCAGATATACTTCTCATGTCTGCACTTCTTATGCAGCTTATGCTTCTTATATGGCTTACTTACACTCCCTCTAGCCATCAAAGAAAATGCATTAACTTTGAGCTGAAAAGAGCTGAGTTATTATTTCTTGTGTCTTAACTTGGGAGGCAAATCAGAACTATGTAGTTCCTTGCATTTGTGTCCTCACTGTAGCCACAGATGGCTAATCTGTGCTTTGCATGCACAGAGGCAGATCTCTGACAGTGCTGCTGTGTGAACCACCATGGTGGCTCTAAAGTTTCAGATCTGAATATATATTCCTTTAACTGACAGATCTATGCTAAATAAGCCCTCTCTTAACAGGGAAGTGGGGAAACTGAACTATAACATTTTTATGAAGAAATCTTGGCTCAGTATCCATTGAAATAAATAGAAGTTTAATGCCTTAACTTATTTTTTTAGTTGTTACTGTGTAACTATGGAAACCTGAGATCAGTTGTTCAATCAATCAGTGTTCTGTAGTCTTGCAGTCTTTTCAGTCCTTGTATCAAGCAGGAGTTAAAAAATGCCTCCCAACAGAAATTTAGTCCTTGTGAAAATGGTGATGAAGACATTGCATGCTTAGAACACCATCTTGGAAACGTGCCTTAAGTTATTGCAGAGAAAAATAGTTTATAAACTATTTTTTTATGTTTTTAGAAACATAGAAAATAATGCACCCACTGGTGCATTATTTTCAATGTGATAGCTCTGATGTGCCTGTCCTTACAAATGTGTAGCAATGGAGAGGTTTGGATATGTGAATGCTTTACTGGGGAGCACTAAATCACTCTGTGGCAGCTGCTTCATGACCATTTCCCAGGTACAGGCACTCCTCTAAGGGGATCTGACAGTAAATGAGGGACCTGCTGCTAACACACTTTTAAACTTCTGTTCATTGAGGCCTAAAAGCATAAACACAGGTCAGTTGTTGTAAAGGAACAGTAAAGTGTTGATTTGTTAAATTAAGAAAATTATTAATATTTCTGTATTGGTGTTTGTAAAACTATTTTCTAAAATATAGAGATGTGCTCTCTTTCTAATAGCAACAGTACTCTGCAGTATATAGTAATGCACATCTCAATTTTATGAAATATATTTTTTCCTTAACGACCAAAAGATGTATAATTTTGTCCCTGCTGAACTTTCAGAAGGAGAATTGTTACTCCTTGCCTCAAAGTGTTTATGGGCCTGTTCTGCGGCTGGTTTTATGGATACCATGTCAAAGGTATTAGGTGATTGCTATTTTGATGCCCAGCTGTAAAAGCTTCACGGGCTCTTCATCTGCACAGTTTCTTGAAAAGCAGGCCAGTGAGAAATTTGGGGCAGTTTGCCAAAGCTGTTAGAAAATGGCAGTCTCTGTTTGTAGTGGGCATAATTCCATGAAGTTGATAACACAAGAGTGGAAATGTCAGGGGACATTGTGACTAAATTAGACATCGAGCTGCCAGGTGTTTAGATGCCAATTTCTTGCCAGCATCAAGGGGATGTCAGAGCAGATGTTTTATACCCAGGGTGTGACTGTGGTGTGCATCCACCTCATGTCAATCCTCCCTGGCTGGGGAACTGACCATTGGTGGGAAAAGGAGAAGGCAGCACTACTGAGATAGCTCCTGCTGTCCAAACCCTGTTAGAAGGAGGTGTCTCAGGGGAAATGGTTGCAGTAAATCAAGTTTGTTCTGGGAATGGCAGGCAGTTAGTCAGGTCTCTCCTTACATACTGTGTTCACTGGGATTTCCAATAGAGAGGAGAAGGTTTTCAGTACCACTCTGTGCAAAGTGCTCGTTTCTGCCGCAGGATGAGGGAGGCACCAACTGGAGAAGTTTGTTCCTCTTTCTTTCCTCCATGTTACATCTGCACTCTCTTTCTTCAAAACTCCTTTTCTACCACTGGAACTTTTGCTGCCTTTCACCATGCCCAGACTGATAGCTATTTGGTTTACTTCCTAGCATAATAGAAGGCTTAAATGTGAAAACCTCTAAGTACTAAAAAGTCACAAGCTGGATGCTGGATATGACTGCTCTGCCTATGCAATTCTGTGTTGCTTTTTTTTCCCAGTACCTCGAGGCTGAAATGTTCACATTAAGGGTATATTATCTGCTCTGTTTTGATAGGATAGGGATAGGACAAGGAGTAATGGATACAAATTAAAAGAGGGGAAATTTAGCTTAAATATTAGGAAGAAATTCTTTCAAATTAATTAGCAACAAATGCAGTTCAAGACTTAGATCACAAAGTCTTGATCGAAAGATCACATTGAAAATCCACCTCTCCTCTCTTTTTCTCTCTCTCTTCTTAGTTGTACTGCAAAAGGAACAAGGAAAATGCAAGGCAGATATGTTGAAATGGGATGAGACTAAGAATGTGTTGAAACTTTTCCCCTTGGAGATAAGAATTCAGAGCATGGAAAGTGTTGAGCCCCTCTGACCTGCTCAAAGGCTCCAGACAACCAGAAACATTTCCTTGGCTGCTTGTAATAGATGTATTTTGAAAATGTTGCCCTACTTAGAGTTTCTGAGCTCCAATAGTTTTTGAGCATTGAGCTCAGTGGAAATGAAGACAAAACATCCCACAGCTCAGTGCCTAACAGCAGACAAACTTCCAAGCAGATCCCATTGCCAGATGCTGCCTACTCTGCTTCTTTTATCAGCCATCACCTGCTTTTATACACCCAGTGATTAATGTAGGCCATCCCCAATCCTCAGGCAAAAGTTGTTGCAACTAGATTAATATTACATACTTTTGGCTTATTAAAATAATAATTTTGCTTTTGCATAATTAAGATCTTTAAAGGATTATCTATATTTTTTCCTCTCCATGTGGCAGCCCTAAGAGCTCAGTAGTTATTGATCACCACGAATCCTAATGGAACCACAAGAGTTTGTGATACAGCTCTGATCTGTCTCTGCATTGCTAATGAAGGCACTTTAAGAAAATGAGATTAGCTTCAGCTTTATGTAGCTCATATAGAAGCTTTGAAAATATATGAAATAAACGTCCTGATAATTTTGACATTGCTAGAGATAAAAGTCTTATCATGACCTGAGATAGCATCCCAATTTTTTTTGAAAGCTGCAAGTGTAACCTCTGTCTCTCTTCTGAGTCAGCACTCCAGGTTTGTTATGTTCTGCAGCAAGGAGAGATCAGCATGAGATAAAGCACCACGATACCACCTCAGCCTCAGGCTATATGGCAGTGGAAATAGCAGCTAATGATGATCACAGAGTCACAGAATATTAACGGATTGGAATGGACTTTAAATATCCTTTAGTCCCAACTCCCCTGTCGTGGGCAGGGATACCTTCCACTAGACCAGGCTGCTCAGAACCTCATCCAGCCTGGCTTTGATCACTGCCAGGGTTGGGGCATCCACCACCTTCCTGGGCAACCTGCTCCGGTGTCTTACCATCTTCACAGTAAAAGAATTCTTCCCAATATCCAGCCTAAATTACCCCTCTTTTAATATGTATCCGTTATTCCTTGTCCCATCCCTATTCTATCAAAACATCTGTGTCAAACTGAGCCCTAGAACAGTCTGCATTGTGTGTTCCTTTTCTTCCTTTGGGAAATAAAGCACTGTTCACTTCAAAAGTGGAGGGGAAGATTGGAAATAGTGGCTGGACATCTATTAACAGAAAAGGAAAGAGGGAAATGGGGTTTTGCAACTTGTCTTTCTAAATCACTTCAGGAGGTTCTCTGAAGTGGTAGGTACTCCAAAGGAGCCTTTAATAACATTTCCTATTTGGCTGTGGTGAGATCAAGCCCAGCTGCTCTGCAGACAGGGTCTGGGAGGCCAAACAAGCAAAGTTTGTTAGTAGAAGGTGCAACAAGACTTCTTGGGATTGACTCCTCTGACAACTGAACCAAACTCCTCAGGCCCCAGATTGGAAAATTGAAGTTGGATAAACATTTCTGACGATGAGGGCTGCGTGATGACCTCTAGTGTGGTGGCAGTTCAGAATCCTCTTGGTACTGCACATGATCTCAGAGCATGTGTTAAGAGCTTGCACAGTCCATGCACATTTTCTTCAACCATCACTGACTCAAGTATTTATATTTTTTCACTACTACATCTCTAGGGTGATAAAAGGCCAAAAAATCCTTAATGAGATCCAAACACCTGATGGTTTTTGGATATTGTGGTAATAAAGCTATATTAGTCACCAGAGAATCTGTCAGTAGTTGACTGAGATGATGCAGCAGGAATTGGGCAATAACTTATTTTTAGGTAAGAAGTTTTTATCCATTTTAGCAATATTTCACACTGGTTCTCTGAACCCTGAAACTCTAACAAGGACCATTTCAGAAATTAAAAATGTATGGCATGAGGCTATTTGATGCTACCATTAAGGCACTTCACTGCTGTATTCCTGGATCATCAGGGGAGGAGGAGGAGGGGTGCCCTTCAAATTAGCAGAAGCTGCACATTGCACAGCTGCATGGAGGGAGCCTGAGTGCATTTCACTCAGGGGAAAGAGGCTGTGGGGGCCAGCAAGAATTGCCTTACATAATAGAAATGGCAAACAGCCTTTGGGTGTGCAGTCAAGAGGGAGAGAAGCCTCTGGACATGACATGTCAAAGCACTTAGGAGGTTTTGCCACTGGATCCCAGTCATTCAGAGAGCCCAGTGGCAGCAGAGACAGCCCACCACATAAATTTAATTTTCTTTACATGTTTATCTATTCTTTGACTTTGTCTTTTCATTCCAATAAGTCTGGCTGTGTCCTGGTATTGTACAACCTCTAACTGCCTGGGCAGATAGCTTTTCCCTGACTTTTGTGTCATACATGAAGAATAGTCTTGGAAAAGGCAAGGTCTGGGCTAATAATACACTGCTGTTGTGTAGGTGTGCTCAGCACTTCCTCTAAATTCCTGATGGCTAAAGGGTTCAAAGCCAGCTGGCTGGAACAAGGCTTGTTAACCCTGCTTTTAAACACATAAATGCAAATGGCCTGACTTCTGAGAAATGATGGGGATCCAAGGAAATTTCCTGTCTTTCTCTGGACACATTTGGGGAATTCTTGTTAAAATGCTACAGCCTTAATTCCCACATCTTCCAGCTGGCCAGCCCTGCGGGTTTGGCTAGTTTCAAAGGACTGAGCTCTGTGACCTTTCTGTTGAGTACAACGTTTATCATATGTGAGCTGGAACAGAGAGCAACAGGGCACCAGGACAAAATTCATGCCCTGAGTCACAAACAGAACTGGAAAGAGAACACGGCTGTAATAATTTTGTTTCTTGCTCTAACTCTCCTTGTGGTAAAGCATGGCTGATTATGGGTTTTTGGTGCTCCTTATTGCCATTGTTTTACTCTACTTCTGCAAAAACTGCCACATTCATTCTTAGCATGGCTGTCTAAAGGAAAAGAGGTCAGAGACCCACTGTAAGACAAGGTAAATAACCTTTATTTGTCTGCAGGTGCTGGAGAACCTTCTGCAGGAATGTGCAGCTTTGAGCCAATGTCCCACCTGATGGCAGTGGACTGGCTTCTCTCAGAGTTTTGTAAATGTTCCTTGAGGCTGCACTCATGAAAATTAGGCTTCTGCAAGTACTACTTGCTGTTAAAATCACATTCTGTTATCAGAGGCATTCCCAATTTAATATCCTGGGTTTTAACTGAAATGATCTGAATTGTTTGGCTGTTTCCAAGAATAGATTTAGTTGATAGAAGATGAAGTTTGTCATGTTGAAGAGAGACAAGAAAAGTATCTCTGCTGTAGACTTCAATAGGAAGATTCTGATTTCTAGAAGATAAACAAAATATTTAACATATTAAGAACTGACCGTTTAAGTGAGGGATAGCTCACTATGATATGACACAAAGATCATCTCTTCCCAACTCAGTGTTGCCCTGTGATGCTTCATACAAAGCTCCTTAAAGACTCACAGTGATATCACCTGGTGTGCACATTTGCACCCCAGGCTTGGGCTGGCTTAATTCCACAAGAAACTCTTCTCATGCTTTAATTTGTCCATGAAATTTGAAGCTGACACAGCTTTAGTTCTTTCCCTCTGCAATGAACAAGACACAGAAGCTGCATTTACTATGAAACTTGTGATACAGTGCTTCTTAGTCCAGAGGATCCTAGAATGGTTTGGGTTGGAAGAGACCTTAAAGATCATCTCATTCCAACCCCCTGCAATGGGCAGGAACACCTCCCACTAGATCAGGTTGCTCAGAGCCCCATCCAACCTGGCCTTGGACACTTCCAGGGATGGGGCATCCACAGCTTCTCTGGGCAACCTGTGCCAGTGCCTCACCACCCTCACAGGAAAGGATTTCCTTCTAATACCTAATTTAAGCCTGGCCTCTTTCAGTTTAAAGCCATTGCCCTTTGTTCTAGCACTATGTACCCTTGCAAAAAAAAGTGCCACGATGCCCTGAAGGATGGGAAGGCAGCAAGGATTCCACTGTGACTGCAGAGGTGTTGGCACTGCTGTGACAAGAAGGTCATACTTAGTTAAGCAACCTGTTCATTTTCACTCTGCCTGAACAAGAGATCAAGGGAAGTTCAATGTAATTAACAGTAGGGAGATACAGGGGATGGAAAAGTATGTTTATTTAAAGAGCTATAAACTTGGTGAAAAAAAAATCCTACCAGAGAGAGAGCTGTTCGAACCAGATTTTGTTAGGAATATTTCTGTTATAAAGAGTTGTGACAGCATTAGAGGGTGTAAAACTGTCTGAATAAAAACTCAAGGAACAGATTTCTGAAGGCCAGGAGCCACAAGGGGAGGAGCATCAAGCTTTGTTCATAGCTCCCTTACTTTGAGCTCATGCATGTATGTGAATCTGCATTCCCACAAATGCCCAGTTCATCATGGTCCACTATTGTCCAGTGGCTGAAATGGAAATTTAGGAGTCCCAATGGGGAGCTGCTGCTCCTGCAGAGCTCGTGTTAGAAATGCTGGAGAGCTTTTACAGCTCATGGAACACCTCAGCACACTGCCCTTCATGACTTTGCTCTGGCTGCAGCTGTACCCCATGGTAATAATGTTAATAACTGTAATGCCATGGCTGATAATGGTCTTTGATGTGGGTTTGACTGATAATGGTCCTTTGTGGTTGTTGTTGTGCACAGGGGGTTACCTGTTGCTATGAACATATTATAAGTTTCTCTGTGTGTAAGCCTTCTGATCATTTTCCCATGGGAGAACATCCTTTTGCTGTTCTTTTGCTCTGTATAAGCTTTCTGTAAACAATATTTGTGTCTGTTCTTTCAAGGACATTGAAAATGGCTCTGCTCCTCCTGAGAGTGGGGGAAGGAGCTGAAAGGACTTTATCTTTCTGATATTGTAAGCATTCAAGACATTTCCCTGGACGAAGCAGCAGCAGGAGCATGGAGAATGCTCTCTGCTGAGCAGATATAGAAAAATAGTAGAATTATGGAGTCATTTTAATAAATCATATTAGCCTTCTGATATTATTGCCAAGAGTCCTTTCTTCAATGTATGGACCACGACAATAGGTTACCAACTCTCTTGGTTCTTTCCCCTCATGCATAAAGACTTTGACTCCAGGTATCAGAAGGCTTAAGATAGTTTTATTATGATGGCTCCAAGTTCCAGGCTGAGGCTTTTGCATCATACAATGCAGCCTGGTACACTCTTAGTACAATGCTTTCTTCTCACTGCCTAGTACAAGAATGCCCTCTGCTTTTAGCAAGAATGCTTCTGTTTCTACTAAAGCGAGGAGCTGATACCAAGACCAGCTCCCTCTTACCATTGGGGTTAGATAGAGAAAACTATCTCTCTATGTATTTGGAGCAGGGCAGAGAAACACCAGCTGTGTCCCTGAGAGCAGGACACAGCTTAGATGGTTTACAGAATCTGCTCATGAGAAAAGTGATCTTTTCCCTTACGAAGAACCTAGCAGGCGTGCTGCTAGGAAATTCAGAAAACTCAAAATCATTATTACCACAGTCCTTGACATGGGTTTCCTGAGATTCAAATGGTTTTTGTACAGTGAGGCTGTTCCTTCCCTCCTCTCCTGGGATTATTCTGGCAGGAGGGGAATGAGGAGGGTCAGAGCTCAGAGCAGTAGGGTTGGGCCAACACTGAAACCAAAACGGGCCTAAGGGGGGGATGCACAGAGCCTCAGGGGTTGTGGGGGTACTGTCAGTGCTTCCCCCTGGATCTGTCAAATAGGGCAGCAAGCACGCAAGAAAGGACAGCACCTAAAATATCTTTCCTACTTCCAGACACAAGAAACTAAAAACAGTAATTAAAAAAATGCTGACTTGAAATTATGATTGAGTAATGGGATAAGTTTGCATAACAATGTTTCGGTAGCAGGGGGACTACGGGTGTGGCTTTTGTGAGAAGCTGCCAGAAGCTCCCCCTGTGTCTGATAGAACCAATGCCAAGTGTCTCAGTTAGTGAAGAACTGCAGCCCATGGCAAAGACCCATGTTGGAGAAGTTTAGGGATGACTGTCTGCAATGGGAGGAATCCCATGCTGGAGCAGGGAAAGAGAAAGAAACGTTTTCTATTTCACATCATTATATGAGCTTTTGGATTTGCAAAGAAAGTACAGATTCTGAAATAAAACCCCTTTTCTCTAAATGCTTAGATTTCACACACTGTTCTTTATCATTACTGCTCAGCGAGATAAATTTCTAGTTAAAGTTTACACAGCGTTTTATAAACCTCATAAGGTATTTTCTTGCCCCAGAGTCCTCTGATCTAAGGAAAAAAGGCAAATCATGTAGTTCAGGGAATATAGGAACCTTGTCTCCTGAAAACAGACCTGAAACCCACCTTGTTTAGAATCCTGCCTCTGTCACCAGCACAGAAACAGTGTTTCAGAGAGAAGCCACAGAACCTGGCAGGATACAGGTGGATTTACTTCTCCACACCAGCCTCTAATCACAGGTGGCTGCTTTAAGTCCTGATGGGTGAGGTTCTAAAATCCTTGAAGCTCCCTCGGGATGGAGGAGATAGATGGAAGGGTAGGCTTGAAGATCCTAGGAGTCCTGTGTAGGGAAAGAGTCCCCCATTTGGGGAAGCTGGTGGGGAGGTGGATGAGGTGCAGACACCAAGATTTTCTACTGATTACATGGGGACACTTCAGGAAAGAGATAAATTTATCAGCTCAGGTAACACTGGGATACTTTTGTAGACCTAAATCAGACCTTCTGGTGTCCACTTCATGATATGTCCTCCATACAGGACAATAATTTCCCCCCAGACATGAAACCAAATGGAAGCCTGGCACTTGGTCCTGCTCTCAGGATCGCTTCAGGCTGAGCCTCAGCTGGGGAATGTAATTACTGGCATGTTTGAAGTAATGAGAATGCTTATGTACTTTGGCAGATGAGAGTGACAGTACTCAGCACCAGCCAAAATTGAGTGCTAGCATGAGCTTACCTTTGTGACAGGGATTTCTTAAGCTTAAAACCCAAAGTTCTCTCAGAGACAGATAATTACATACTTTTACCTTGTGGAAATATTTACATAGGTATCCCATGGGGAGACAAAGTGTCCTGGGTCGTGTATGTCGTACCCTCTTAAAAAGAGAGTTTGACTTTGAAAATGTTTCAGAGTGTTCACATCAAATTCTCCTTCCTTTGACGTGCTGCATGAATGGTTGCCAGGTAGGGGTGCAAAGGCTTTCACACAGGTGTGTAAAGAGGAAATGTCAAGTAAACTATTTTTGGAGAAAATGTTTTCCTGTATTTTCTTCTTCTGCTGGGTTTTATCCTGGAAAGCAACGACAAGAACCTAAAGCTTTCCATAGATGAGTTCACATTTCCATTTGTAATTGTAAGGTCAGAGAAGGTGGAGCAGAAAAGTTTTAAACCAGAACTTTATGGAATAAAGAATTTCTATACTAATGGATGTGTTAATTCCTCAATATTTGCTTACACATTAGAATGAAACAAGCTTGTGTTTAAAATTTCAGAAGTCCTGCAAAAAGCTGATTCAAAAATTTTGAAAAGGATCTTTTTGTCATGATTTCTGTGAAAAAAAAACCAGGCTCTTTGGAAGTGTCACTGTTGCAAAATATTGATTAAAGAGGAAGTACTGAATTTTCAGTCCCCACCAGAAAATAGAAATTATTCTTATATTTCCTAAAAGAACTCTCCACCTCTGTTGATTCCTCTGCCAGCCTCCCCCATCCTCCTTTGTTCATGGTACAATTGAAGGAATAAAGTTAATTGAAAATTAGTGGTCAGCTCCACTTATTACTGATCACACACACCAAATCACTTTAACTCCAGTGAGCAGAAGGCCTGGGGGATGTGTCCTTCCCAGGGGCTTCTGGACTCCACAGACAGCTTCCATCCCACAGTGCCAACAGGACTTCATGGGAGATAAGTGTTTTAAACTTGAGCTCTTCTTTACCTTTTCTTTTGCCTCCAATGAGTCAGTGGGAGTTTTACAACAGATGTAAATGCAGGTAACTCCCACTTAACCAGAATTATATTACAGCAGCTCTTTATTTCTTTCATTCTGAAATATATAAAAGGACATTTCCCCCACAATAAGGATATTGTTGTGTGATCCTCTGAATAGACAGTAGCTTCTATGACTGTGATTATGAAAAGAATAATTGATATTTATGTAGTTCTCAGCAGATTGTGCAATTGCTCCTCGGTGGCATAAAGGACTTTATATTGGTCATTATAAAGCACACTGGATTTGTTCTTTCTCTAGGAGTCATAATTGTTGTGGAACATCTGAATCACTGTTGTAGAGGGTGCATCACTGGTGACAACTGGATGATTGATCCAAAACTAGTCCATTAAAAATTAATCAGATGTCTTCGTAATGTTGTCTCCAGTGCTGCTTTCTCTGAAGTCCTGCTTCCTTTGAAGTTTTGTCACTGTCTTCTTCAATATCAAGATCAAACACTTCTTCTGCATAACTGTTACCATTCAGGGCATCTCTGTGTGTGACCTGCTTCCTTGATCAAGATTTTCTGGTGACCTATGTAATCAATCTGTGTCTGTTGTGCTACAGAACATTCAGAGCTCAGCCACACAGCCTGGAAGACTTTCATGGGTTCTGGTGTGGCTTTTCTTTTTTTTTTTTCTTTCTTGGTTTTTTTTTTTCCTATTTCGAGATTTTGGCATTTTTTATTCTTTTTCTTTTTTTCATATCCTGAAATGCTTAGAGAAGTTGCAATTGATAATCTGAATGCAGCTAGAATGGATTTTATGCTTTATCCTTATACTGTGCCATCATGACCTCCCAAGAAAATCCCCAAGTGTCTTGATTACAGTTGACAAAATATACATCACTTTTATTTCTGCTTGGATTCCAAAAGCAATAAGAATTAGCAGCCTGATTTTCTTCACAGCCTTTTCTCCTTGTCACAGAGATCAAGTTCACATTTATCAGACTCCCTCCAAGTCATCAGCATTGCTTTGCTGTTTTGGAATTTCATCAATTTATGACAGAACACTTACATTAGTGTGATTGTTTCTTCAATTTTTCCTTTGTCTAAAAGTATTCCTCTTTTGGATACTTCTTATAATTTCTGCTATTATTCTGCAGGTCTCTGTTCAATCACCTTCTCTGATGAGAGGAGCTCATCACCAGTAGATATGAAAAATACAGGAGGTAGAGCTGTAGGTGGTAGTAGGAACAAGGAGAATAAATGTGGCAACTCTGCAAGTTATGCAAGTCTAGGAACTTACATTCTCCAATTTTTGTTGATGCATTTTTGAAAAAAATTCACAGATTTAAGGACTTTGAGGATCTGAATATTGGAAAATTTCATCCCAGGCCCTTTGTCCAAAGTCACATGTAAAGAGCTTGTGTAAGAGCTGGAATCAAATATCTTGAGACATGATTAGCTGCAGGATTATGAGCCTTTTGTTTATTCCCTCTCCTGTGGTCATTGCAGCATCATACACTCCCCTCAGTCACATTCAGCTAATGGAAAGGTTGTCATCTAATATGCTGAGGATATTGCTTTGTCTCTCATATTTCAAACATCCCAAACTACAAAGCTAAAGAAAAAAATGTCTTCAGCTCCTCATTTATCATTTCTACTCTCACAGGATCTGCTGCTGCAGAATTTGTTTCCAAAGTGACTTAAGGGAAAAATCCCTCCTAATTGCTAAACTTTTCTGGTTTATCTCTTATTAGTTGCAATTAAACACGTGAATTGCTTAGATGTCTGTTATTCATGAATAATTGTCATAAAGTGTATTTTTAAAACACTTCAAATTTAGTGACATTTTCCTCCTTTCAGGAACATTATGTTGACAACATAGGAGGAACTTGCCAAAAATGCTTTCTGGGTAGGGTAATAAATCCATGTAGCAAACATCAGCTCAAGTGATATTGAAGGCAAAAGGCTCTGTGGAGATTTGCCATAGGTAGGTGTGCTCTCCTCCTCGTGGATGCTTTGTTTCTACAGCTCTCATATTTCACTGCCAGCACGTTATAACCTGAATCATTTTGAGACAATAAAACCAACAGTCACACTCCAAATACTTCACAAATTACTCAATCCATTTTGCCATTTCCTTGGAAAATCAATTCTGTGTCTCCATTTTAGCTCTGGTGAGCACAAAGACCACTGTTTGGAAAAGTGTCTGGTGTGCCAGGATAATCTGTGGCCAAGTGGGATCAGCACCTGTCAAAGCCACAGTGTCTTTTCTGCCTTAAGCTTTATCTATGAGCACACCTAGCAAGGAAATGCAAGTATTTCTTGGTCTTTGGGGCAAAAGATGTGATGAAAACAAAATGTGGTTACTGGTTTGCAGATCTGTGGTTAAAACAGACACTGAGAAATGCACCTTCAAGGTGTGGTTTTTGTTATTGTTTTTGTTGTTGTTTTTAATTTTGTTTTATTTGTTTTGGTTTTTTTTTAATAGGAAGAAGTAATTTCCTCTGCGTTAGCACATGGTGACTCATGCCAGTTCCTGCAGCAATGGCACACAATAAATTACACAATGAGCACTTGACATTTTTTGTCATTTGAAGAACCAGGTTACACATTGCAAGATTTGCCAAGATAGTCTTGGCACAATTCTTTACAAATACGCATAGTCATAATTTTTTAGCTTCCACCAGGCACTGAAATTATTTGTCATAGTTTTAAGGCAAATAAAGAAACTAAAGGGAATTTTGAGAAATGCTTTTGGCATCCTTGGGATCCTCTAAAAATGTTAGGCAGGTGTCAAAGCTGTACACAACACCTGAAGTATGAAGTCATTTCTCATTAGGCTTGGGCAGCTCCTGTGCTTTCACACTGAAAACATTCTCTGTCCAAGTACAGATTCTGCCAGGAATTTCAGCTGAAGGAAGTAATTTTCCTCCCAACCAACTAAACTCTCTTATCTGCTTCCATTTTATTTAATCTGTACAAAGCAAGGAGTAAGACCCACATACCAGAGTGAATATTCCAGCAAATAGCAACCAGTGACCCTCTTCTCCATACCTTGAGGTGCAGCCAGAACTCAAAAAGTAAACTATGACCTCCAGTTAAATTCCAGCCACAACAGTAACAACATTTGCATTGTGGATTTAGGGTTGAAAAAGTGAAATATTTGGGCAGAGGACCTGGAGTTTTCCGTCAGGCTGTCTGCACTTGTGTCCAGGAGAGGACAGCAGCTCCCAATGCTGCAGAACACCTGGCTGTGTTGAGCAGCATGTAACAAGATCATGGGCACAGGCAGAGATTTAACAGAGCAAAAAGGGGAGATGGGCAAGAAAAATAGAAATAGAAATAGAAGATGGACCATCTTCATGTCCACCCTCATGGCTCCATTGTCCTGGGCATGCCCTCAGACACACAGGGAAAGCTGTCAGGCTTGGCAGACCTCTTTCTCCAGCCCTTTCTTTGGTTGTGATTGAGTCTGTTTTCGGGGGCATCTATTTACACTGTAATCAAAACACTTGTTTTGAAATGTGTGGTTTCATTTGGGTGGGCTGTAAAAGCCTCCTGTTTTTCTTCTGCTTCTGAATGGAAAATGAGTGACAAACTCAAGAGCTTCATTTTGGAAGCTGTTAAAATGAAATGTTCCATCACATTAGAAATTATTTATTTGTGAAACTTGAAAACAAAACTCCAATATTTCTAAAATCCTTCCATTTTTTTTCCAGTGGAAACAAAACCTCCACAACCCCCCCCCCCCCCAAGAAAAACCCAAACCAAACCAAACCAAACCAAAAACAAACAAACAAACAAACAAACAAACAAAAAACAAACAAACAAAAAAAAAACCCAAAAAAAACCCAAACCAAAACCCAAACTAATAACAATTCTGTTCTGGAAATTAGATATGAATGTACTGGAAGTTTCACTTGCATAAAGCTGCACACTTCATTCCCACTGAAACTCCTTTTTTCATTCACTTTGGTGATTAAAAGGGAGAAATAAAATAGCCCTCTCCCTGTTTAAGGAGACAAGAAGAAGGGAATGACAGCAGTGTCACTTGCAGGCTGGGCCAGGGACTTAGGAATTGCCAACACTAGCAGTCTTTTTTTCCATTTCTCATGGGACTTTGCTAATGGGTTTTTAGCCAGTGGTTTGAGGGTGCCAGAGATGTCTTTGAAATAAAAGCAGCCTGATTTTCAAAAATACCCGATGCCTGTCTTTTACTGACTGCAGAAGAACTTCATAAAACTGAAAGAATGGACATGTTACTGTATCGTTTAGCTTGCTGACAGCTTACTTTTTCTGTGAGGCAGAATTTCTGATGCTAATACACAGTATTTCCCCTATAAACTATATAATTTATAAGCTATATAAGTGATGCAAGTGTATTTTAGAAAAGTGGGCAGTCTCTCAGAAAAGAATATGATATTTTCACATGTACTAAAAAGAGTATTATTTACTGTGTTTGTACAGATCCTGTTGGACTCAGTACTATCCAAGCAAATTCTTGTAGAAACTTGACACTGAAGCAGTTGTGTTATAATGTTCTTTTTATGGCCAAATTTAACAGCTATCTCTTGTTTTCCTTAATTTGTATTAGTTAATTGCTTTTCAAATCAAAATGAATAAAGGCAGAGCTCCTGTGAGACTCTGGGAGTGTGCTGGGAACATGTTGTGTTACATCTGCTCGCTTCACTTTGAATTGCATCAGATTTTGGAGTGTAACAGACTGCTAATGGGTGCTGCCACACACACTTTGATGCAACCATATCTCTACATTCTGAATTTGCAGCCCTAAACTTGACCCCACCGGACCCATGAGAAGAGTTTTAGTTCCCTGTGGGGGGCCTCTTTTAAACCTATGCCAATGCAATTTGAAAGAGTTCTCTCAGACTACACTATTGCATAAATGTAATGGGACAAGACCTTATTGTCAGAATCATAGGCTTGTCCCAAAGATGCCAAAGTCAATGGTAAATGAATCCATTTATTTGCAACTGTAGATCCCTGAGTGCTAGTGAAAGACCCAGTTTACAGCCCTGGATTCAAAGAGAGTATCACTAATAAACAGCATAATCATGTATGTGATCACAGCGTGTAGGAACAACCCAAAGACTTAATGAGACACAAGAGGCTTTAGAAGAAATCTCAGTGAAGGGAAAGGGTTAGAACAGTGAGTGTGGAATAAAACAGAGGGAGGAACAGGAAAAAATGGGCATATAGGGCTGGAGTGAAGATACAAGTGACATGAGGTAAAGTTCAGCCTGTTCCACAGGAAAGGAGAGAAAGCAGATGGTTCACAGCTATTGCAGCTCTGCAGCTGTTCCTGCAAGCCAGAGTCATGTTGGCAAAGTTGCCTCCAAGATTTTGGGTGAGGAGTGATGGAAAGAGGAGGAAGAGATTACAGGATTCTTTAGTTCCCCAGGTAGGGAAAGGTCTCCTCTGCCTTTAAGGTTGTTAGTCCTTGTAGGGCTGCAATGATACTGCACCCCTTTGCAGTGCCCTGGGAAATCTCTGCTCTCTGAAGACGTGCATGGATACAAGAGAATACAAGCTGAAAACTGAAACCCTAAATTGCATTTAAAAAGTGAATTATCTACTTCAGGGAAGTGAAAGCTATCCCTGGATCAATCCATTCTGGAGAACATTGCCCTAGATGTGTAAATCTCCAGGGTGAGATATTTGGTTTCAGCAGGGAGATGTTCATTCACCCTGGGTCCTGCTGGAGATTTGCAAAGTACTAAACCTGCATCTGATACTTATGCAGTGAACCAAATTCTTGCCTTCAGCAACATTTTCATATTGGAGTTAGCCAGAACTCCAGCTAATGGAAATGAGAGGCACATCTAATCTAGAATCTCATGTGGAAACTGGCAATATAAATTGAGACATTATTTAGAAATATTTCATAGTCAATACTGTGACTTCAAAGCTCAGTGTGATCTCAAGTCTCCTGGCATGGATACATGACATTTATTAGTAGAGGTGCTGAAGGACTGGCATCCAGTTGATGTCATCAGACAAATTACTTCTCCATTACCTATTGATTACTGCTCTGCCTGGCAAAAAGTATGTGCTTACTTCTCATACCAATGGGAAAGAGAAAAATTCAATAGCTGACCACTTTAGGTAATTATCCAGTTCTTGAAATGCTTTACTATGGACATATAGAAGCTGTGGCTTTTCCAGCACCCAGGAATCTGTTTTCTCAGCAGAATAATCCAAGAGAACATATTGCTTTTGGTTTCCTAACATTTCTCTGATTCTCTTCCACTAGATGACAGGTTTAATTCATGGTCCAGTCCTTATTTTCCACAAGTGGGACCCAGTTAGTCAAAGATAACTACTATATTTGATCCACGAGATAAGAGAGAATCATTAGTAGGGTTTATGAAAAAGTTTGGATCCAACAGGTTTCCACAAAAAAACCCATTTATTTAAATTGAAATGCATGTAAGAATGTGCCAGGTTTCACAAAACAGGATGGGAGAAAATCCAAGTGATTTTTTTCTCATTTTATTTTGATAGGAAAGAAATGCTTTCTTCTGACTCTATTGTCCAGACTATTTTGTCTAGACTGCTGCATCCTATGCCAATGGGATGCAGCAGTCTAGACAAATTGCAAAGGCATCACATAAATTGATATATTATTTCTTTATCTCTGCAAAACATTTTGGCTGAAATGAAATACTTTTGTAGTCTCAAAATCAAACAATAGATTCCTGTATATGAAAAGTCTTCTGGTTTCATTTTTTCCCCCCTCTTTTCATGAAACTACTTAGCATGACCACAGATGTTACCGTGTGTTCTGGTGACAGAATAGTAAGATCTGTTTCCTAGTCACAACTGAGATTATGATTAGAAGATCCAGATTGGTTTGTGTTCTCAAAGAGCTGATCCTTTAATGTGGAGAAAAGCCCCTACACCTCTCCTTCCTGTGAAATAAACCTGGTGTTGTTGCATCTCTGCAGAGGTGTTGTGGAGGTGGCTTTTTATAGACCTTCTAATAGCATTTGGGATGGGATAGACACAGCACTGAGACTGGAGAGCTAAAGGGGAATTCATCAAGATGGGAATGTGATGGATAAGTTTTCAGAGTGAAGCCCATGGAAGAAAGGATGGAAAACGGCCAAGTGCCCTTAGAATGGTGATGAAGGAAATGTTTCTCTACTAGCACCAAGTCAGAAAGGGATTTGTCTTGTTCAGGTCTCTGAACTCACTGCTAAAGAATCAAGAAAACTCACCAGGCAATTGTGACTAAACTCAGACATTCCAATCCTGCTCTGAACCACAAGGATTGTGATTTGGGATGAGCATTTGCACTGGGGTGGAAAAACTGAAATTCATGAGAAATGTGAGCACAGATAGCTTTTTGGTAGCAGATTTCAGCTCAGGAGACCATTATTATTAGCATTTTAGTCCTTCCAAATATGTCTTTAAGAGTAAGGATGTGAAGAGTCATTGCTTTTGGAGCTAAGGAACAGCTCCCCAGGAAAAGACAGAAGAAAAGACAGGGGTGCTCTACAGCCCTGTGCAAGAGCAGGCAAGCTATTAAGATCTCCAAAAATTGCATGGAAGACTTTGACAAACCCTGCCCTGATTTACATCCCTCACAACTTCAAAGTTTCAGCCAGCTTTCACAGAGAGCAAGTCAGAAAAGGGTTTGTCTCACTGGCTGTTTGATCTCTCTGTAGTTGTTTAGCAGCTCCCTAGACTGGCACACCATGGCCAGGCAACTTCAGGACCCCTTGTGACTTCTTGCAGAACATGAAGTAATTAATAAAAGGTCTTTCTTTAATCTACATTCTCAAGGGCAAAATGGTCACCTACTGGAAAAATGGTGAGTGAGATGGATTTAATCTGTAAACAAAACAAAACAAAACAAAACACACACCAAAAAACAAAACAAAACCCAAAAAAGAAAAAAGAGAGAAATGCAACACCCACAGATTTTGTTTTCTAGATTTCTTGCAACTAAAGCTGGGAGAAGGTTGAAACCTTGCACTACAACATTTCAAATAAATAAATAAATAAATAAATAGAAATATTAAAAATCCAACCACTCAAATCTACTGTTAACATTTATTTAACAGAGGATCTCAGTGTCTCTGGTTGTCCTACAGCATTCCCTATTCTCAGACAACAGTGGATCCGTGTCCAACTCATGTTTTGGTGTTTCCCAAAGCAAAGAGAAGAAACACCTCACCAGCCTGCAGGGAACATCTTGGTTATTTTTTAGTCGCTGCTATGAAATCTTCTCATGGATGTCTGAACGCTGTCACTATTTGTCAGGATTATGAATGGGAAAACAGGACCACCCCTAGAAATCTGAATGAACTTTGAATAGGAGCCAATGTGGAGAGCTGGAATTCATTACTAGTGGACAGCAGTGGTTTCTGTGGGAGGAGAGGGTGAATGGGCAATTGCAGAGCTACAAAAGGTGCATGTTTGACAGGGTTGTGCTTTCTCCATTTGTGAGTAGGATCAGCATGTTCTTGCTCTGCTGGCTCCAACCCTTCTGAATGGGGTGACTTTTCCTCAGCTAAAAGGACTCAAGTCCTGGCCCTTTCTCATTTGCACAGTGAGCTCTAAATGCCCCTACTGCATTCATGTACAATTGTCAATAATAAGGAATAATATATGTATATATCTGTATCTGTGCTTGGAAGTTACTCATACCTCCCAGTGTTGGGTGAAGTAGCACTCAGGCCATCTTTCAGAAGATAAATAAATGAACAGACATTAGCTTTTTATTACTTCTGTGATATATGTAAGTGCTTTTGGTAGGTGTCTGCTTCAGTTTTACCAGCTGAAAGTTAAGCAACCTTAAAAGAGAGTGCAGTTTTGTGTTCACTGAGGTAGAAAGGATAACTTTTCTGGCATGATGGAGCTTTTTGAATGTTATTACATGCCCCGTGAGCAAGTGGGGTTTTAAGATTACAGTTCCAGAACTGAAACCTATTGAATGATACATCAGGGACTTGGGAATGAAACATAAACCATGGGTAGGTCTGTTATCAAGGATGAGGTGTGTATGGCATATAATCAGTGTCCAAAACTGGGAGGGAGCATAGCAACACAGGTGACTTGAACAGTATTCCATACCATAGAATGCATGTCCAGGATATAAACTGGGGAAATTACCTGGAAACAGGGACTGATATGGGTTCAGGAAGGGGGATCTGGTATCAGTCAGTGGGTGGTGAGCACCTCTATTATTGCATCAATTTTTTTTTGTTCTTTCCCTTATTATTTATTAATTATTATTATTATTGTTATTATTATTATTATTATTTACCATGGTTTTTGTATTTTAACTTTGTTTTAAATTATTAAACGGTTCTTATCTCAACCTACAAATTGTACTTTTGATTCTCATGCACATTCCATGGGTGCAGGGAGGGAAGAGAGGAGGGTTGAGCCAGTGCCTTCATGGTGCTTAATTTCTCTAATTCCATCTGAGTTTAAGCCACAGTACTGGTCCATGACTTCCCAGTGCTGTTGGCTTTGTCAGTGTGATGACACCCACAGGCTGATGATCCCCAGTTTTTACTGTTCCTCTTTGGATAGGGTACATTGCACAGACATTCCTGCTCCTGTTTAATAGCACTTTCTGCAGATGGCTTCCTTGGATTAACATTTTGCCTTTGTTCAGCTGTCAAAAATAATTCATGCAACAGTGCGAAACATATTTGAGGCAAATAATAGCACAATAAAGAATATAAACCATGTAGCAGCACAATGCAGATGAAACAAATAGGGAAGGAGATGAAAAAATTAATAACTACAACTACTGGAAACAGATTCTCTTTTTAAAGGTAAACACAGAGTGATAAACATCAGCCTAAAAAGCAAAAGTGTGTGCAGCCTGGAAACAAGGTGTAGACAAGCAGAACACAGTCTTCCCTTAAAGCAGCGCAAAAATAATCAGAAAATGTCTGGCAAGAGAAACTAAGTCATCTCTAAAGACTGCCAAAAAATAATACATTATGCATTTGACTGCCTGCTTTGCTCTTTGTATACCCAGAGCTTTTGGTTGTGTCAGAGGGAGATCTGGCAAAGCCAAAGGGGTGAAGCCCTGAACAGGAATCCAACACATATTTTGCTTGTCTTACATCCTTCCCTGCCCTACACAGGCTTACATGATTTCATCCCCTTGTAAATTATCCCATTATCATCACTGTAACACCTGAAAGCTGATCTCAAATGAACTGATCTGCATAATGTTACATCTGAGCTTATTTATTTGGAGCAGCACTGCAAGCTTGGTTGAATCTTTGGGGGATTTTTTCTAGTTTGTTTGCTTTATTTTTTTGACATAAGTATAAAGTATATCTAGTGTTCACTTTGCAAAAGAGAAAAGCTGAAGATTTGTGAAACTCCATGGAAAAGAATTTCATAAGATGAAGACCTGACTTAAGGACATTTATGCAAATCCTTAAATCCCTCATTCTTTAAATCATCACTTAAGTTTGTGCACAATGCAAAGGATATTTTTCCAGCCCATTGACCACAAGGTCTAGTAAATGTGTTTACCTAGGAATTTTTCCAGGTGGTACAGAAGTACATTTTATTGTGCAAGGTTTCTATTTAAAATAATACTTTAATGGCTATTTGTCTTTCATTTCAATGTGTGTCAGATGATTTAGAAAATTCTAATAACTGCCTCTCTTATTTTTCTATAAATATCTTAAAAATCTCTGACCTGCATGACCCAGATAAAAGCAGACAACACAGTAGCAATTTGTATGCTTTGTGGATGATCCATATGGATTGTCTGGCTCCTCTCCACACCAGAGTTTCTCCTTCCATTGTGGCCCTGAGAAGGACATGACTTTCTAAAGTTAATTCAAGTTATAGGCATGAGTAAGGAAGTGGAACTGCTCAAAGGGAGAGGACAGACGTGTCTGACAAGCAGGAGGAGCCTGCTAACATTGTAGAGGTAACTTTGGGAAATAATCACACAGGGAACAGCTCTGGACATCTTCTGGGTCACTTTTCTGGAAAACACTGGGAGTGGCTATTTTTTATCCACATGTCCTGTTCTTGTCTCAGACACACTGCTAAAATTCAGGCCAGATATTTATTTACAGATGGATTTGCCAAGATATCAAACAGTTTCTAACACATCATTTGAGGATGCTCAGATAATCTAGAGGCTGTCACTGTGATGGGATCACATCCTGCTGCACAGGGAAAGACTTTGCATTCTTCTTCCATGTCCAATTCTGTTCTACTTTTTGAGACTATCTTACAAAATAAAAGCTTGGGAGTTCTCGGACTTTGGAGATTTGTGGAACTTGAGAACTCAGATTACAAAATCCTCCTTGAATTCTTTAAGCCTGGGGGATTCTTTACTTTGCTATTAGATGTTTTTTGGCAAGAGTGATAGAAAATATCCTTTGCTCTATCAAAAGATAAGAAATGTCCTGTGGAGGACTGAAAGGGAAGTTGCATTAAGAAAACTTTTTTGAGAGGCACCTCCAGTGAAGACGCTTTATTTATTGTTGCTTGAAAAAATAATCCATTTCTCCCAAATTCTTGTTCCTTTTTACCAAAAAATTACACTTGGGCACTGCCAACTACGAAGATAGTTGTCAGGTGTTATTAACATTTACATGCCCTTGAATGTTTCAGGGAGTGTTTCCTTGATATTGTGGTGGTTTTTTTTTCTTGTTTGATGTCCTACCTTGTAAAATTGGTGAGAGCATCCTGGAAGGGGGTGACTGCTTTGCTTTCTTTTTAATTCCTCTCTTCTGTTGTCATCAGAAGCCATACTGTTGCAAGCTAAATGCCTCAGTACAGAAGTGGAGATATTTTGCTTCTTCATGCTCTTTTTATTCTTCTACACTGCCAGCTCATGAGTTAGTCTTTGATAAGAGCTCCTTTCAGCACAACTTTTTACAGATCCTCTTGAGGTTAAAACTTTTTAAAGAATAAACTTTCACTGAACATGCACCAAACTGTACATCAATATAAAATTGTTCTGACCATTCCAGCTGTTCTGGAAAGAAAAACTGAAAAAGAGAATTTCCTTATTCTCAGAATAAGGAAAATAAAAAAAAAAAAAAAGGGAAGAAAAAGATTGTTCATAACTCCTGACAAATCTTTCAGAGATCTGACTTTCTGTCCTTGGACATTCTTATGTCCAAATAATGAGTACTAACTGTGACTTGTACATATCAGTGTGGGAACAGTGAAGCCAAATAGAGGTAAATGAGAGAATTAAAGAGGCTGAGTGGAAAAATGTACCACAGGTATGGCTCAGGATGTCAGACATGTTCTAGAAATCTTTATGAGATGGATAATAGGAAAATAGGACTGATTAAAGAGGTGGAGATGTGCTCCACAAGCCAGTTACCCCAGCTATTAGACACCTAGCCCTCCCCAGCAGATTATCCCCACAGGGATTTTGCATTGATAACCCTCAGTAGATTCTCTAGTGAGGTTCAGTGGCTGGAGCAGAGAGTAGATAGCACTGCTGCTTTGAGCCCAGAATAATTCAGGCAGATTTGAATCATTCTCCTGGAGCAGAAGGAAATGGGTCCAAGAGACTGTAGAGCATTAGGAACACCTCTCAGCAAATTAATTCCTACTTGGAATTCTCTATACAGCCCTACAAAAGATAGACTTTCATAGGATGGAAGGGTGGGTACAAATGCCATCAGAGGAGCATCTTACTGTTTCACACAGGGGAAAATCAGTTCTGCATCCAACTTCATGGATGAGTGTGCCTTGGCTTGTGGTAGAGTGGGAGAGTGCAGCTGGGCTTTTATTTTGGTGCTGTAATAAAATACCTACAATAAACTCTTATGTAATTATCTCTGTTTCCATCAGAAATGTTCAAACATACCTGACTTCAAAAGATAAGATTCTTTACCAGGTAGACTAGGTCAGTTATGTCTTGCCAGTAAATATTGCATCTAATATCACATCTATTTTTGCTGAAGTAAAAATGACTATTTTCATGCATTATTAGTTGTTAATTGCCACCTGAATATGTCACAATAAAATACAACATTTAGCATCCAAACAAAGATGTGAAGAAACACAATTTCACTTGCAAAAATCAGAACAACAGAACAGGGCCAGGCACTTGCTGATCAGCTCACAGGCAACGTCACAGCAAAGGGCCACATCCTGTCCTTGGTGCCACCAGTGTAACTGCAACAAGAGCACTGTCTATGAGTATTTCCATTATGTTCTGGCTATAAAGTAGAACAGTGAAATGATAATCTGGGAAGAATTACCATGTGCTTGAGTACAGGAAATACAGTTTATAGAACAGAATGAATTTATGAGGAATGTGGATGGCAAAGGTAAATGTGGTTTCTCAGCTGGCTTAAACAAAGGCTGCCATGAAGAGTGAGTGTCCCTTCCCTTTCTGCTGCCCTCACCTCCATGGTTCTTCTCCTCCTCTTCATGGTTCAATAATTTCACTGAGTGAGTGAAATTTTCAACCAGCTCAGCAGAGATGGCTTGTGACACTTAATTTGACATTACCAACCCAGCAGAACTGGGGCACATCTTCCAGACCCACATACATCCCTTCATGACACCATGATGAAGGGCCAGGAGAAGAGGCAGATACTGGCCTCTTCTGCCTCACAGAAACCTGGATCTGTGTGCCAGAAGGGCCCCAACATGCTGTGGTAGGTCCCCATCTGGACATCAGGGCTGCAGAATCCTGATGGGTGGCCAAGGCCTTTACCTCTCAGGCAGGTGCACATAAAAGGAATGCCTGGGTTTGTAAAATGTGATATACAAACTCTGCAGCAGAGCTGGAGATAATTCTCTTAAATATCAGTCAATAGCATCAGTCACAGGGTCTTGAGATGCCTTTAGCTATTACCACTGAACTGAACTCTGTCTGAAAGAGGCAGGATTGATACGGCTGCGATGACTTATATGCCAGTGAGCCAGATTGGCCAGAGATCAAACTAGCCAAAGGAATACCACTGTTGGTAACTTATGTCTTTTAACATTCCTACCACAAGAGTGATAGTGGGATCTGTTTTCTATTATCTAATTGGGTGAAGCCCATCCTTATTTAACATTATTTTGAAGTTGAATATAGTTTGTCTTCTTTTTCAGGTCACAGGACCCACAAATCAATATGTATTGAGTTAAAGAACCGCAGTGAGATAGTTAATTCTCATCCACCATGCTTTGAGTACTACCTGCATCGACTAGAGAAGGCAGAACTGCCTCCTTTACACTGAAAAGCAAGGAAAAAATCCACTAATGACAGTCTCAAGTACTAACCCTAAGTTATTTAAGTTGGAATTTTTGATGAATTAAACTATAAGTTCGTCTACACTGAATAATGGCTTTGCCAAGCAAGCTCATAGGCATGCATTTGAAGTTTCTATCTTCACTGTATGTTTTATACTCTGTGGCCAATTTCAAACACATTGAGGGTAAAAATGCCACAATCTGACTTAAACTGGCACCCAGGTTCTTTCTCTGATGTATAAATCACATTTTTTTGCATTTCAGTAAGAAGCCTCTATAAAAAACCTGGTGCCACTGGTGAAAGCAAATATGTAAAGTAAAAATACTGCAGAGTATTTGGCAAATAGACAACACCATTATCCCATCTTTGCAGCTTATTTTTACACATACACTTTAGCAGCTGGTGGCAAGTGGTTATCCTACCTGTAACAGTGTGAAAGGGTTTTGCTGTATAAAGCACTAGCTGTCAATGCCATTTTTTTTCCACAAAGCTCAAAATACTTAGAATATTCCTTCAAACCCTGATGTTTAAGTCTCTGGGATCACGCACAGCTCTTCTCTATCTCTGATTGAGCGTGAACACATTAATGGCTTTATGATTAATGAGAAAAGCCTGGAAATGTCATTATTCACAGGTTAGAGCTCAGAAGATAAACAGTAATAATCCCAAAGCAATTGGCTTAAAATTAGTAGAGTTATGTGTAAATAATTATAAGTTGAAAAAAAAAAAACCCACAAACAAAAGAAAATTTCATACTGGCAGTTATGAATGGCCTGGAAAGGCAATTTTATGGTTCACTAAGAGGGTGGGGGAATGTGATTTTCTCAGGCCCACCACCGCAGGATCCTGAACCCAGGTGATGATTTCTTAACATTGCTACAATACATATAGATAATAATTTTTTCTAAGAGCAGTGTTCAGTGCCTCAGCCTTGTTTAGTAATGCTGAATAGCAGATGATGCCTCAGGGAGCTTTCAGTCTCTTTGGGATTAAATGGACTATTGCCCAAAGCCCTGTGAAATTATTTCTTTGAGGATACCTTCCAGGCAGTGAGAGACTAGAAATAAATCATGCCCGACCTTGGTGGAACATCCTGTGACACCCCAGGCAGAGCAGTGCCAAGGTGTGACTTGTTTAGCAGTGAAGACACCCAAACCATCATTCCTGACCTGGGACAGGTCCAGGACCTGCTTTTCCTGCTTTTGGAACCTGCTCCCATGACCAGCACTGATGGAGACACCTGACAAAAGAAGTGTGTGGGCTTTTGTTCCAGCCATCTTAAAGCTCCATTCCTTCATTAATTCTTTACAGCCCTTTTGATCCAAATTTTCTGTGTTAAGTTTTGCATTAAGCAGTTCTGCTCTTTCAGAGAGCAGAGATGAGGAATTACCTCAGCCAGCTTCTGTTGAGACATCTCAATATTTTATAGTAACTGCCTTTTCAATCTGATTTTTTTACTGTCCTTTTTTTTTT
>VXAX01004748.1:758365-895696 GCA_013399835.1 Leptocoma aspasia
TTTGTGTGTGTGTTTTCCACCAGTCTCTGCAATACTGTTTATGTCTTCTGTCTCCCTGCTATGTGGGTCACAGACAGACTTGTCTGCTCCTAAAAAGTCATCATATTCTTTTATCTGCCATCAGGACCAGTCAGGCTACTGCAGATCTACCTGCTCCATACCTTGCTCATGACTGTGAATTCTTCCAGCTCATAAGATCTGCCAGAAATCCCATTTTCCTACAAAGCAGCATTGTTGTAACAGGTATAAAATAACTAGAGGGTAGGCAGTGGAAGCTGCACGTGGATGGGCAGAAGGAGGCTGTATCTCATTTTTCTATCTCAGTAATTGTTCTGTTTCCCCTAAACAGAAGGGGAAACTAAGGGCAGCTCTCCTAAGCTTGCCTAGGGTTTTTTTCCTAATCATCTACTAGGGGAGAGAAAGTGTGGGAGCTGCAATTTTTAGGGGATGGACATAGGAAAGTGAGTGTATTGGTGCTTCCAAAGGTGTGCAGATTACTGTAAGGACCAAGGCTACTAGAAATGCCTGCAATTCTGCTCATTCAATTATTAAATCAGTACTCTCCACTTTTTAAAATACTTCAATGTGCATGGAGGAAAAAGATGTTTAATTTGCACATTAGCTAGAACAAAAGCTTTTGTTCTGAGTTGGTGAAATGCATTGCAATTGCTCCCACATCTTTCTCCAGGCAAGCACCCAGAATTTATGTACTGAAAACATCAGCGCTGGTGATGACTGTGCACAAGAGGATGGGGATAGAGAGGATTTTTCTGCCAGTGTGTCTGATTCTTTTGCATAAGCTGATTCCTTCAGTCTTCAGTCTGCTTTCCTCCAAGCGGTGGAGAACACTGGTTGAAGATTTTGGTCAATCACCAGATTGACCTCCAGCTGGTCCAGGTCAGAGCCCAGAGGAGTTTGTTGAGGAAGAGAGGAAATGACATTGCAGCGTTTCAAAAGTTGTTTGTGCCTCCAGGGCTGATCAAAAATGTCTGAGAAGTCATTCTGGCATGTCACTAACAAACAGGCATCCAGTCAATCATGTTGCATTTGGGGTCCTTTGCCTAGACAGGGCAAAGAGCTGAGAGAAAATGAGCAGCCAGCAGAAGCCATCCCTGTGTGTCAGCTCAGCCATTCCTTGGTGCAGCAGTGGTCTGTCCTGTCTGCTGGAGGACAGAGCTGCAAATATTTACACTTTGCATCATCTGTCACATCAGGCAGCTGAAACCCTCATCACCAGTAACTATTAGAAGCTAACATCTACACAAACCATGGGTAGTCAAGGTGAGAGAAGAAAAGTCTTGGCTGATCCCTTCTGTGTCCAGAAATCTCCATGGCAATGTGGGTTTAAGGGTATCAGTGGCAACAACACACTTTATAAAATTCTCCTTGCTCCTCTTTTTACTCCAGCCGTCTTTTGAACTAAGCCTGTCAACAGCCTCTGGAGCTGTTCAGAACCTTTTCTGTTGGATATCAAACTTCTTTTTATAGTGCTGTTCACTTCTTTCTTCCAGTTTGCACAGAGGCAGTAGACACATCTGAACCCGCAGGATATTTTTGGAAAATTAAAAAGAAAAATATTGTGTTTATTTCAAGAAAACAAAGAAGGCAGCCCACTTTTTGAACAGGGCCAAGGTGTCTGCTTAAAATATTGATGCTGTTACAAAAGGCCTGGCGAGAGAGTGGTAGCTCAGCTTTGTCAGTGTTTGTCTTTCCCTTTGTTCTCTCATGAGACAAGCCTGTTTATTTATGCTGGGGGCAGCTTGCATGGTGCAGATGAAGGCAGTGAGAATGAGCAATGAACTCTCTAGACAGGAGAGGAGCTCTCAGCAGCCCTCCTCAGCCTGAGACTGCTGACCTTAATTCAGGATGGTGCATGGGGATCGTGACTGCTCGGGGTGGGAGGGAAGAGCTGGCTCTTGAGCCCTGCTGTGCTCAGCTGCTTGGGCTTAATAAATCAGCTGGATTTATTCTCACATAGTTTTAGACATCTCTAGTATCATCCTGGGCTTCCTTTACAATCAGTAAGAGGAATGAGCACCTACAGCAGTGTTACAGATGCTTGTTTCCAGAGAAGCTGCACCCCTCAGACTCTGCTCTCTTGCTGAATATCTACTTGCAATATTCAGCAATATCTTGCTGAATATAACTCTGATGGGATCCTTGTGGGATCAGTGTGGGTTAGAATATTTAAGTGCAGGGAGCTACATTTAGCCATCTGAATGCATCTTTAGTGGGAAAAAGGCTTTTTGCTTCTATCTCCTAGAAGCTTTCTATACTTTAAATGTATGTATTCCTACTTTTTATCTGCAACCACTCCCTGGTGGGAGGACACATGTGTAGCAAATTTAAACCTACTGAAAATAAGTTTGTGTTTCTTATTTACCTTTCTCTGACTCTGTAGGAATAGTCCTCTCACTTGCCAGGCTCCATGGGTGACAGAGTATAAACCACCAAGTTTTAAGAAAGTGTTTTGTGAATAAAGCTGTGAGAATAACCTTAATGCCACTGCTGGTGGCTTATGGCTTATGAACCAATGAGGCACCTCCAGAGAAGGAAATAGCAAATTATGGAGGAATAATGAATAAAATTCTGCTCTCCCTACACTGATAGAAATGTGGAAAGTGCTTACCTGCAGCTCTTGTGGTGGGTTTTGTCAAAGCATTTGCTGCTGGCCTAATTGTCCTCCCGAGTAAGCTGGGTTCTGACAGCAGAGTTAGGGCAGCCTAAACATGTACTACTGTTCCCCACCACCCAGATGAGTGTCTCTGGCACCAGAAGTGTTGCAGGAGTCCTAGTCCTCATGAACAGTTTTGCTGCCCTTAGACACTGTCCCACTGTGTATTTGGGAATTATGTTGTCTGCAGGTGCAGCCTTCATGGTGGAAAAGAGACAGCACAGGTGGTTTTCCTCATGTTTGGTACCTGTAATATAATAAACGAAATACTGCCTTGACTGAAAAGTCCATATTTTTTCTGGGATACTCTGAAATCCCTCCATGGTCTGCTGGAGGTGAGGAGCAGCTGCCCATGTGTTTTGCAAAGAGGCAGAAGCATTCTGGTTTTGCCCTGTTAAAATAATGACTCACATAAAGGAAAGGTTTTGAAAAATAGAGCAGGAGGAGTGAGAGTGCATGTGACTGTGTGTGCATGATGCATAAAAGTCTGAGTGAGGGTTAATATTATATTGGAAATTTAACAACTCTGAATCACTGCAGTTTTCATTTAATGTTTTACAAAATGCCTGTAACCTTAAAAGTCTAATACATGACAGATACACTTAATTACCTCACTGTAAGGAAAATAATGATCAGGACTGTTAAGTAGGAGAAATGAAACATGACTAAGCTGGCATTTGTTACAGTGCCTAGTTTTAGACTTTTCCAAACCATTTGATGGCAAGGCAAGTCTGTAAGCAGTGAGTGGTTACTAATGCCTTTTCATGGTCAAAGTAACACTTTGTGTGCCACTCTCCACGCTGGGCTTGGGGTGGGCTGGGTCCTCCCCAGGATGCTCTGACAGGAGAAAGAGAGGACTGGGATGAATAGAGGGGGGTAGAGCCTGAGAGTTCCAATCTGTCTTTGCCACTGACACCGTTGGGGCTGGGGGAGTCATCTCCTCCAAACAAGGGCCCAGTGTGAGGTGAACAAGAAATTAATAATTTTGTGAGCTTTAAACTAAATAGAGTGATTATTAATTTTAAATGTATTTATTATGGGAAAATGCAATAGCCAGTGCCTGGTTCAATATTCAAGTTTCATGAATAAACATAACATGTAGTTTCAGAGAAGCAGACTTAGCTGTGGGCCTAATAAGGAGTGCACCACCAGAAGGGAGAGATTATTTTTGACATAAATTGAGTTCATCTTTATCTGTTGAGAGTTAGTTTAATTTTTTTTTAAAAACGAAACAAACCAAACTTGATATTAATGGTAAATCCAGCCATAGTCTTCAAAAAGCATATCTTGTGAGTGTCCTTGGGCATCAGTAGACAAGGCTTCTGACTGGAGCACCTTTTAATGTAGTATTTTTTCTTCTCCTTCTTCTTTCCTCAAATTTTTATTCATTACAAAGTCAAAACTGTTGAGCTGAAAAATGATCATGTTTAAATTTCTTTTATGTTAAATATGTCAGTGAAGCAGCAAAGTGCTTTTTGTATTTCTCCATTGCTCGAGGCATTTCTTAAAGCCTTTTCTCATGATCTACTTTAACCCAAATGCCTGGAAAAAGAAAAAAAATCTTATGAATGAATTGATTTATGAACACAGCTATTGGTTTTTAACACACTTTTCAGTTTTTTTATCCTTCTCTCCTGGACGGAAGATGTTTAGTCTATGAATATTATTGGTTCTAAAAATTCTTTCTCATATGTCTTACACAATCACAGAGATCAGAGAGAGAGAGGGACAGAGAGAGAATTTTTTGGTCTTTTAATTCATCCTCCTACTATTACAGCACTGTAATCTAAAGTATATCCAGTACTTTGTTTTGTCCAGTTCAAGATAATTTGGTAGATGTGGGCTTTGAAAATGCCCAGAAAACAATTCCAGCACCTCATCAGTCCCATGTTGATCTGGATCAGTCAAGACAGCCCAGCGGGACCAGCAGTGTCACAGCACAGCTGTTTTGGGGAACAATCTCAAAGATCCACTGGTGCATCTGCCACATCTGGCTGCTTCCCATCCATTCCTGCATGGCTCAGGTTGGGGCAGCTTCTACAGCAATGCTCACACTTGTGTCTTCCACCCTTCCATATCCTGGGGACAAGTGGGAGGGTTGTAAAACTTTCCCATCCTAATTTCCAAGGGTTCTCTGCATACCAGCTTCCTCCAACTGTGATGCTTAAAAATTTCAGATATGCCTTTCTGGGTGGTGCTTTTAGGTATGTAGCTCCTCTAATGAGAGTTTCTGGAGAGCTGCACCTTTGAATCCCATGGAGCAGAGTGTGGCAGTGGCTTGTTTGTAGTAGATGGAGGATGCACACCAGGTCCTCTCTGTATCAGAGGCTTTGCCTCAGTTTCTTGCTTTTGCTCAGAGTGTCCTAGATTAAAACTGTTTTTTGCTTTCTATCCTGACACCAACTGAGCATTGGAATCCTTCAGCCCATGAGCTGGTTTGGAGGGCAGCTGAGATCCAAGTTGGAGCATGTAATTGCTCTATCTTGTGTGAGTGCCTTTGACATATTCTTATTAATTTATTTTTTAATCAAGAGTGTGTTTAACATCCTGCAAGGGCCAGGTAAGCAATTTCTGCTTGGTAATGATCAATTTTATTTATTTCTGAGCAGAAAACATTCCATTACCAAGCAACATAATGCAAGCTAAGGTCATTATCTTGAAATTTACATCATTGTTACAGTTTTTCAATAGCAAAACAATTCAAAGATAAGCACTGTGTTCTTGAAGGGACTGGAGCCAGATCCATTTGCTAGGTCTGTTGCTGGACTGAGTTCCCCATGATCCATGGGGCTGGGGCTCAGGTCCTCTGCAGAACTGCCATGGTTGTGTTTGAGCTGAGAAGAGAGTCCTTTTTCTACAAGGTGTGGCACCATGCAGTGATTAGAGACCTTACACCAACCCAGGCCACATGGTCAAATACCAACAAATTTTTAACATTTGAAGTACTCACAGAATCATTTGGGCTGGAAAAGACCTCCAAGATCATTGAGTCCAATCTTGGACTATCCTGTACCTTGCCAACTACACCTCAACTACACTGAGTGCCACGTCCAATAGTTTCTTGAACACTTCCAGGAATGGTGAATCCACCACCTCTCTGGGCAGCTCATTTCAACTTTAGAAACCCTTTCTGTGAAGAAATTCTTCCTGAAGCCCAAACTGAACTTCCTCTGGTGCAGCTTGAGACCATTTCCTCTTGTTCTGTTGCTGGTTGCCTGAGAGGAGAGACCAATCCCCGGCTGCCACAGCCTCCTTTCAGGGGTTGTAGAGAGTGACAAGGTCCACCCTGAGCTTCCTTTTCTCCAGGCTAAATTCCTCCAGTTCTCTCAGCTTCTCCTCACAGGACCTGAGCTCCACACCCAGCTCTATTGCCCGTCTCAGGACACTCTCCAGCCCCTCAATGTCCTTATTGTAGTGAGGGGCCCAGAACTGGACACAGCACTCGAGGTGTGGCCTCACCAGTGCCCAGTACAGGAGGACAATCCCTGCCCTGCTCCTGCTGGCCACACTATTGCTGATCCAAGCCAGGATGCCATTGGCTTTTTTGGCCACCTGGGCACTCCTGGCTCATGTTCAGGTGACTGTGGACCCAGATCCAAGATCAGTGGTCGAGGAAAAAGAGTAGGAACAAAGTCTTTCTTAAGAGGTCCTTCGGGCAGCCTTGTGTTGAGGGTAATGAACGGAGTGCTCAGATTTTTCTACTTTTCTGTTTGTTTTTGCTTGCTTGTTTGTCAGTAGGAAACAAAAGTGCAGTTTCCACACAGCTCAGGCAAATCCAGGGGATGCTTTTAAGCAAAAAAGTACTCACTGCTCTTTTTCAGTAGATGCCTTTCACATCCTTTAGTGCTTATTGCAGTAATCAACTAAGGAGACTATGGTGAGCATGATTTAACTTAAACTCCTAAACACATATCCAGGAACCAAAGTGTGTGCTTGGATTTCTATGTGCCAATGCCCAGGAGACCACATGGACACAAGGGTCTTGGTAAAAAAACAAAAAGAAAGCAAAGAGAAGAAAGAAAAGGAAATGAGAAAGGAAAAACAGAGAAAAAAGGAGAAGGAGACAGAGAAAAAGAAGAAGGGGAAAGAGAAGGAAAAGAAAAATGAGAAGGAGAAGGAGAAGGAAAAGGAAAAGGAAAAGGAAAAGGAAAAGGAAAAGGAAAAGGAAAAGGAAAAGGAAAAGGAAAATAAGACCTCTACTTTATAAATTTGACTCATTTAATGTAGTTCATTTCAGAAAACTTACGGCCTCAATATTTGCTTATATCCACTCAGGCAGACTTCTAAAGCTAGACACACCTATAGCACTGATCTGTGTATATTGGGTATGTGCCATCCATTGTGAGGAAAGCCAGATCCCAGAAAAGTTTCTCCCCAAAGGCAGATCCATCTGAAATTGATGCTTCTTCATATCTGGTTTTCACCAAGGCATCACTGAACCCTGACCCAAACTCTCCATGACCGTGTAGCAACAACTCCAATTTTTATTGATGTCAGTTAATGGCTCTTCCCTGCCCTTGCTGCTCACTCTGTTGAAATTTTAGGGATATGTCCACACCACTTATTTAATTTTTGGCCTAGGAGACAGTGGGTGAGGGTAGGTCCCAGCACAAGCATTCAGTGACTGACTGTGTTTTTGCCTAGTGTTAAACTGCCAGACCTTGCTGGATAAAGATATGGTTTGTTTTCATTTTTAAAGAACAGCCTGCAAGGTGCAACACCCACTCATCTTCTTCCTGAAAGTCGTGCCTGCTTAGAGATAAGCAAATATCTGGAAATAAATTAATTGAAATCTACATTTCTTTCTAGTTTAACACTTGCACTGCTCTGCTACCTGGAAGCTGAAGTCATAAATCCAGTCTCTCCATGTGCTAAATGCTATGGCAGGAAAAGGAATTTTGGGGAATTGTTAATGTTTGCTTGGGTCTGCAGAGTCCCACATCCTTGTTCACCCACCTTTTGGGTAATTTTAGCACTTTCCCAAGCAATTGCTGCTATTTCTTTGGAGGACAGCCTTGGCTGCAATTCACTCTTGCTGATTTAGCTATTAAATCAAAATATCATTATTAGTCTATTTAGGTCTATTAGTGAGTAGAGGCAGGGGATCCTTGCTATCGCCCTAAAAATATTGTGTTCCTCGGCCAGCCCTCTCTAAATGAGGGTGGAACAGGAGGTCACCAAGTAAGAAATCAAAGGGAAAATCAGCAGTAAGCAAGATTAACTAAATGGATGAACTGAATGACAACTAAGCAGCATAAAGCTGATCTCCTGTTAAAGGAGGATATTCAATACAGATTTTTCTAGTAATCTTCATTTTTTCCTATGAATTTCCAAAGAGGCTGAGGAAGGAAGAAATATTGGAAAAGCAATGTTTTCAATCCTGCTTGAAGGCCAACTTAAAATTCTACTCCCTTATGCAGCTGGTCATCAGTAGAGCACAGAACTCCAAAACTATTTCTGTAATTCAGCCTTTTCAACTTGATTCCAAGCAGGGCTCTGACAATATCTGGGTAATTGAAGACTACTTGGAGATATTTCCTTGTTCCCAGTTTAAGGTCTCTCTCAAAAACAGAAACAACAATAAAATTGCATAGATTGTTACTTCAGACACAGTCAGAAATCTCTGGTCTGCTTTCCATGATGTTCCCTTGAAGCACATTACCATTTTTGTGGGGAAGCACAGTGAAAGCCAGCAGTAAGTGTTGTGGCACGCATCTGTAGTGGCAAAGTTTTGAAGGGGGCTATGGGACGTGGGTAGGAAAAAGAGAGAGAGAATAGTGCTCTCTGTAGTTCTTTGTTGCTGTTGTGAATAGCATCACAATATCTCTTAATGAAGCAGATGTTCAGATAAAGAGTTTCAGGCTACAGGCACCAAAATATAGAAGTTTGAGTTTCAGCTCTGTTATCCTTGTTAAGCAGTTGTCATGCTCTGCCTGGCAAACCATAAGCTCAAAGGCATCTGTTTGATGGAAAGTATATCAGAAATATTTCCATTACACTTTCTTAAGCACATCTTGCTGTGCATTCTTTCATCATGTTAGATAGAACCTTTCCAGACTTGTGATCCCAATTGCTATTACTCATTTCACTCTCATGTGGGGCACCATGGCCTTAATGCACTGCTGTTGTAAAATCTAAAATAAGTTTACATAAAACAGATGAGTTTTGATTTAGTTGCTTTTTACTCTAATTATGTGTTAGCGCTTGCTAACTGGAACTGTGTCAAACAATCTCCAAAGTCTCATGAGAAAATTGTTATGTTAACATCCGCATTTGGTAATACTCTAATACCTTTGGGACTCTTGCTCATTTTTGGATGCATAAAAGAGAAAATTGTAAGGGGAAGGGGAGAAGATATTTTGGAGGAGAGGTCTGGTTTATATGCTAAGTATGGGGTAAGAAAGTCACACCTCACTTTGGAGAAACCTGGATGACTGGTGGGTATCACCCTTCCCAGAGTGAAAGAGATTTGGAGACTACTTTCAAGCACAAACTAGCTGCTAAAAAATCTTGGTGAACCTAGAATTAGGTGCAGAGCAAAGACAATTAGACCACTGGGTCAAAGCCAGCATTTGCACTGGGAACATCTGCTCTGTGTTTGTGTCCAGG
Source organism: Leptocoma aspasia (assembly GCA_013399835.1). Lineage (NCBI taxonomy): Eukaryota > Metazoa > Chordata > Aves > Passeriformes > Nectariniidae > Leptocoma > Leptocoma aspasia. Next base: position 767,649 of record VXAX01004748.1, read on the forward strand.
CCCTCACGACCTCCTGCAAGCCAGAGGCTGGTGAGTGTCTGCTGGGGAATGTCAGCCAGAGCATGGACAAAGGAACAAATCCACCCTGTGTACGTGGCTTAACAGGATGTGCTCATTTTTAGCGCCATGGTTGATGTTGAAGTGGCCTGCTTTGCTCATTGACAAGGAGGGATTTGGCAAGTGGAAGCATAAAGCTGGCTAATGGGAAAGGTGCACAAATCTCTGCAAAAACAATAGCTGGCTCTGTGCAATCTGGAGGCAAAGCCAAAACCATCACGTGAACTGAAGTATAAAATGAACAAAATAAAAAGGAAAATAGGACCATAAAGGGCAACAGCAGTGACTACAGTGTAGTTGTGCTGCTTATGGCCTCCCACAGCCCGTGTTGGACAGCACAGGTGCTGTAATCACTCCTCTCATGCTTTTGACTGGGAGACAAGTATTCTCCTCATGCTGTGGAAGAACTGTCTTATGTGGTGGTGAAAACCATCTGCCAGGACCTGTGCAACTGCCTCCATCCAGGACACAGAGGAAGAGTGCCTGCCCTCGTTGTGAAAGTGATACAGAAGGACATGAGTCCCCTGGCCACCAGAACTCAGATTATGGAGTAATGAGGTCTTGAGTTACAAGAGCCCTGCAGTGAAACCTCAGTGGAGGCAGCTGGAAGCAGAGTAAGCCTAAAACAACAACAACAACAATGGGTGGGAGTTAAAGCTCCTGAATGCAGCAGCATTTGTGCAGACTGCATAAACAGACCTGTGCTCACCCCACCCTGACCCCCACTCTGCAGCTGGGTGTGGGTTTGTGTCCATGGTGTGAGTCCTGTGGTGTGGGAATGCCATCTGCCCTACAGGACCTGGAGTGGGAAATGATGAGAGAAACAAAGCTCAGTTTATCACTCTACAAAGGGACCTGAATGTACAAGGTGGTGTAGAGGGTGGGTTATGCCAAAGTTTAAAGAGCTGGTGCAAGGTTTCCATGTTTGCCAACACCTATGGATGCTTGGTGCTCCTATGAAGACAGACTGATGCTGTTGTTGTGTTATGGACAAGTTTCTTTCCTCAGCCTCAAGGACAGAGTTATCTGGAATTCCCAAATTCAGGAAAGGGGATTATCTGGCCTGAAAGTAATTTTTTTTCCCTATGGCTTCTACATCTTCAGGCCTTTGCTTCTAAAGATCAGACCCCAATCCTGGGCTATGCTAAGATGCCTTAAGAAGATGGCTTTCCTATGGAAGTCTGTATCAAGAACTGCAGCACCATATTCCCTTTGTTTTTTTTTTAGTTAATGGCTTGAAATTGCTCTAGAAAAAAGAGAGTATGTGAGTAAAAAGGAATTTGTCAGACCTAAGTATGATTACAGAGGAATCAAAATAGTTTTACCCCTTCAGATTTATCATGGAGATCTGCCTCAACGGGACTCTTTGTTGCCAATGGAGATAAAAAGGAAGTTTGAAAGCAGGTCATCTGACCTGTTTCAGATGTCTCTGTCAGTATGATGGTTTTCCCCCACCTCTGCCCCTGTTCACTGGACCTCTGCTGACTTTAAAGTCAGACTGCAGTGACTGGCTCAGCTACAGCCACCTCCATTTAGTCAGCTAAATCCACAAGCTGATACACAGAATCTGGGTCAGAGATGTCAAGTGCAAAACCAGGAAAGCAATGAACAGACACATTCATCAAACTCTTCTATTGGATGAAAAGCTGGTGCAGTAGCAGCAGTACACAGCTATTTCTTCTCTTTCATTAAAATGTGCTTAACTTGGATTGCTATTCACTTAAAGGCTCTCCTTCACATTTCACCTTTTCCCTTAGAATTAGCCTTGGAACTCACAGCATTTTCTTTGAATAACACAGCCTTTACCTCCTGGGTTAGTTTTTTTTTAAACAAAATTGCTCTTGCCTAAGCAATGCTATATACTAACCAGAGCTATGTCAAAACATTAATTCACTTTCCTAGTTATTTGGTGAGGGGAGGGCATTTGGGATATTTAAATAATGTTGTAAATCTAATTAAGGAAATCTAAGAGACTCTGAGTTTTCCCAATTGACATTATTTCCTGCGTTTCTTCCACTGATGCTGATGTTCCTCCCAGTCTCCTCTGGATTCATCAGGAGACGTCAGGCTTTGCAGAACAAGCTGTTTACAGAGGAAAATTAAAAGTACTCAGTGCCACGCAAGCCTTCTGATTGATAATATGCCCAAAGCACAGTATATGGGCTTCTTTCTCTTCTTAGGGTGGGTTCTGTGTGCCAAGCACTGTCTGAAGTCTGCAGTGATTTATCTGTGCACCTCTCTGCAGTTGCAGGGGGGGTGGAAGGATGTTGCCACAGTCTGAGTTGGAAGTGCAAGTGCATTGCTCTGGCACTAATAGCAGACTCCTGTTATTTCTGTCAGTCCAGGCTCTGTCTGGAACTGCAAGTTAAGACCTCTTCCAGTAATTTATGAGGCGAGTGAGGAGCCAGCATTGTGAAGGAAGCTGCCAGGGAAAATCCTTAATAACATGAAATGCAGTGCTAAGACAACATGCAGACCTGGAACAATGTGACATGACTTCTGTTCTTTGTTTTTGTCAAAGTACTGCAGTTTCCTGAGTAGCCAGCTTGAGAAGCCACATGAACCATGCCAGTCCCAGGGTCAGCTGACTGTCCAGATCATAGTGGACACATAATGGCCACAGTGGGACATTTCTTTCTCTTCAGTGGCACTTCCAAGAAAGTCAGCACTGACTGACCCCCAAATTTACCAAACTATTGCTTCTCCTGCTTATCAGCTGTGGTTCCTCCTGATGGGTCATAAATCATAAAGTTGCCCTGAGTATTTGTAGAGTGCATAGGACAGATGGAGCTGTGACCCATAGCTGGGGTCATTAAGCTCCTATAAAGCCAGCAGTAATAACAATAATAACGAGAAGCTTGAAGAAGTCTGTGCCTTCCTAGAGGTTCTGGGAAAGACATCTGCTGTAAGCAGTTCTTTCATACAAGATGCAAAGAAGCACTGTGAAAACCATTCTTGGGATTTGTCACTGATTTCTGTGCCATCATTACCCTTTCTCTAACCCAAATATTTGCATCTTCAGTTGTTCCCATATTGTTAATCCTTTTGTTGTCATTGTTGTTTTCATGGATAAAATTTCTCCTCATAAGTGACTTTTCATTGGTGCAAGCATTGTTTCATTGCTGTATTGTATTGTACAGCTGCTATTTTTCCTAGAATTGCATTCTTTGCCTGTAATTTCCTGCTTAGTACTTAGCACAAAAACCTGTTGTCCTTTCCTGTAATTTTTGCTTTTTTCCCACCCTAGTTCAGTTTTGCTATTGTTTGTGATTCAGCCTCCACAGACTTCTTTCATGGAGTGTCCTTTTCCCTCTCTATAATTTGCATCTTTTGCAATATTGTGTATTCCTTTCTTGTTTCAAAAGAAAGTTGCAACACTGTTAATCAGATTCCCTTTTCTTACATGCTGTTCTGCCTCAGTTTCAGAAATCCTTTCTTTTCCCCCCTATTTTCCACTATCATACTAATAGAGAATTTCCAGCACCTTCCAGAGCAGCCTGTTCCAATGTTTGAGCACCCTTTCAGTGATGAAATATTCCCCAGTATCCAATCTAAACCTCCCTTTCCTTTCTCACAGGAATCTGATGACTGAGCACTGCCTCTCAACTACCCTCTTATTCCCCCCTCAACCTTTCTCTTTCTGTCTTTTCCTTCCCCACCTTTCCCTTTTTTCTCTCTCATTGAGCTACAATGTGTCTACCTAAGCACTCTGAATAGTGGGGTGTAAATAATTATTTTGCTGTCAAATGTTTCATTTTTGTTTCCTTCTCTGGACTATAATTCTTTCATGAGTGGTCACTGCATGGTTAATATCAGTTCATTACATGGCTGTCAGAAATCCAAGCCCTTGGCTTCTGTGCAGTAATGTGCAGTGGGCTTTAGATTAAATTGTTATTAACAGCTTATGCACCTTCCAGTGCAGTCCTTGCAGGACCTTGGGCTGTTTGGATGGAGAAACAGCTGCTCCTGAGTGTGACTGGAGATGGAACAGCAGCAGTGGCTGAACCAGGACTGGTGGCAGGGCTTCACTGCCTGGGAGTTGTCTCCTCTATTATGTGGCCAGGCAGGGCTCAGGGATCTTGGTCCAGGCTGCAGCCAAAGCAGGTGGCACTGCTTTGAAAAGTCATGGAAATACTTAGTTCAACAAGCTTTGAAGCTTGTTGAATTGAGGCTGTAAGTGAAGCAGGTTTTCTGGAGAGAGGTAAAATAGATTTCTGGATTGATTTTCATCCCTTGCTAAAATAGAGAAACTGTTAGGCAAACAGTTCCTTCTTCCAGGCCAGAGTAAAATCTCTCACCTTCAAAGCTAAATTAACTTGATGGTGCAACTCAAACTACCTTGCTGCTACTGCTTTATTCATGAAGGATGCACACTGGTATTTCACCCTTGGTGGCAGCACAGCCTGTGCTGGTGCCTACAGCCTGCACTGAGGACCTGTCAGAATAAGGCCAGCCTGTAGGTCAGACTAAATATACTGCCAGCCCAGATACCAGCCCAAGTTCATATTTTTATAGCCCTTGCCAACACAGTTCCTCCTGACTGTGTGAACAGAAGTGGGCACCAAGGTGTCTCCACACTACAACAGCTTCATCGAGCAGTGCTGAGGAGGATAAAAGACGCACAATTTGAAGTCAACTTTAGTCAGCATTTTACCTGAGAAACACAGATGGTATCTGTATTATCTGGGCTGAAATTTTGGATTCCCTCACTGGTTTCTAAGAAAACTTTAAGACACTTCAGTCTACCATCAAACTATCACTTGAATTCTCTTCTAGCAGTATCAAAGTCTAGCAAACCATGGTCAGTATAAAAATGGTATCCAAAAAAGTGTGCTGTATAAAAATGTGCAAGCCATACACCAGTGAACACCAGCCCAGCAGTCATCCAAAACCTACTAAAAAAGAGAAAATAGGCTGTCAGGTTTTCACCAACATCACATCTGTTCTAAGGGGACCCATACCCACCTTGACAGTCTGACAGAGCTGCTTGGAAAGTAAATATTTTCCACACAAACAGTTCTTTTGTATTTTCTCAGAAACCTGCTTCAAACCCTTTAAGCTGCACCATATACCACCAAACTTCTCATTGAAAGGAAAATACCAAAGCAGAGTACAGACCAAATGGAATAATATGATTCCTTGAATGAAATGTAGGAAAATTACCAATATGTCCCCAATCACAAAAATATTCCTGAATCCTATGCCTAGGGTCCTCCCAAAGCATAATATACTTCACCTACTACACAACATCCTCAGAAATTTTATGGATGTAACAACCTCCATGAGACAGAAAAAAAAACCATGCACAGGCAAAGCAGAATGGCAAAAGTACCCAGTTACTAGTAGACTAAAAACTTTTTCCACACAGACACTCAATTTCCTCTCTCTCAGCCTCTGTCCTCTAGGGGAAGCTACAAAACACTTTCCAAAGGTGGCAATCAAAAGACATTACTGATGATAAGAAAAAGTCACAGCATCAACTGAGACAAACATTCATGGCACGTTATAATTCTCCCCTTTCAGCACCAGTCCAAATTGCTTCCCAGTGAAACTGCCCATGTGCCATGAGCTGTAAATTCTCACTCTCTCCTTTTTCTCTTTGTGTATCTCTTTCCAGTGGTAGATACTCTCATGGCACCTTTCCCTTTGCAATACCCTTTGTTCTCTACTACAGCTATCAAATGTTTTCTCTTACGTTCCCCTCACAACTGATTAAGAGAACAGAATTAAATTCTATTATTTGTTCTCAGCTCATGCTCACCTTTTAATTTTGGCCCACCTATTCCTGGCTCAGCAAAGAGCTTTTAAGCCTGGTATCTGTCTGTTGTTTCAAAGTAAATCAGTTAATGTAACAAAAGGTGTTTTCTCCTCCATACTAACTTTGCCTAGCTTAATACATAACTTAGATCAATGCTTAGAAAATCTATTTTGTTGCATAAATATTGTTCAGACTTGATTTCCATGGCTCAGAATGAAATTTTTAAGGGATTATTTTTCCTTTCTTTTTTTTCCAGAGTGGGTGGGAATTCTAGTGGGCTACTACTGCCTGTCTTAATAGGAATTGTATGCACTGACTTAAACTTCAGAAAGTGTGTGTAGATCTATGAGAATAAATTTATCTCTGCATCAACCAGGATAGTTTGCTGCAGCAACACAGCTCTCCTTGTTCCTTTTGTAATGCATGTTTAACTGCCTCAGCTCCTCCGTGTGAAATACCTGGCTTTTAGAGCCATGTGTTGAGCTGTAAGATGTGTGCTCGTGCATCACCTGCTGCAATGAGACATGCATGGCTTGGTCCCTGAGGCTTTACTGCCCAGGCAGCTCCATGCAAGGCTTAATCCTGCCATTCCTGTGGAGTGGTGCCTTGAACTTAAAACTGAAGTGGTGCTAGGCACAATGCACAGGGTGGGGAATGCAGGCAGAGCTGGGCTAAAGATCCTTCTGAAGCAGAGTACACGGATCAGAGCAGCACTGGGCTCCCCACTGCAGCTGATCACAGAGGGAAAGCCCCCAGGTGATTTACATATGAAGTCTGGTACTTCATGGTGAGCAGCATCTTTGAAATTGGGAAGGTTTTGCCCTTTCTTCCATTGAGCACAGCACGTGCTGTGAGTGCAGAAACTCCTGCTGCTGTTTAGGGAAGTGGTTTGGTAGTAAAATAGCCAACAGATATGAACACTTGAATTCAGGTACCTCATTTATGTTGCCTTTGGAATTTAAACAGGCTAAGTGACTCCTCCTGAATTACCCTTATCACTCCATATGAATCTATGATTCTGTTTTAGCTTTTTTTTTTTTTTAACTAGTTGTCTTTTTGTCAGTAAAAGCCCATCAGACTATTCTGTAGTCCTTCTGTCCCTAATAATGACATATTATCCCCTAATCTCTGTGTGCAGGAAGGCACTGGGGAAGCTCACAGGGACTGAAATTCCAGGGAAATATTTCTCCAGGTGAAATGAAAAAGTTGGGATGGCAGATTTTACTGAAACATTCACCACGAGTGACTTTTCAGTTTGGGATAATATATTCCCAGGCCTCTCTCTGGGTTATGTGCAAGCAACCTGTATTGCAAACCTGCCTAATAACACATCCAGTGTTGCTTCCTTCAATATTAAATTAATCCACCAAAGCCTTTATATGTATGACCCTGTGGCAGAGTCAGTCACCTGCATGCTCCCAAACTGCTGGAAACACTAGGGAAATTTGAATTCTCAAAAATTGGTAGTGCTTTGATGGTAATTTTTTTAATGTCATTTTAGCATGTAATAGCAACAAATAGCAAAAAATCCTAAAAGCTGTGAATGTTTTTGTCAGTGGTTTATCATAGGACTTGTTCCTGTAAAAGCTACAAAAGGGATGTTGTTGGGGATTATATATTTATAAAAATAGCCTAGATTCAGTAGCTCAGTAAAGGCAAGTACCTGGTTGCAGTTTGGAGGAGGTGATCAACTGCACAAAAACCATGGCTAGAGAGTGTTGGAGTGGGTTGTGGTGCTGCAAAAAGACTTAAAATATTTATGCATGTGCTATGCTAAATGGGTCAGTGGGGTAATGGAATTAGGCATGGGATGCTTAGAAATGGAGCCTTCCATTCCCTGCAGGAAAAATACAGATTCAGCTCAACCACAGCATTCAGTCCAGGGCACACCAGTAATAATGCAGACCACGTGTGGGAGTTTGGAGGCGTTCACTGGAGCTGTTCAGTAGAAGATGAGGGACAGTAACAGCCTTCAGAGATGCAAAAAATGGTATAAACATCAAGGATTAAGCTGCTCAGCCTGTTCCTTGTGGGTAGGAGGGAAAGAACCAGCATTAGTCAGCAACAATGGAGAGTTTTGTTAGGCATTAGGAAAAACCTTTTAAGGTTGCTGAAGCTCTAGGAGGGCCCAGCATTTCCACCCTTGTGGGTTGTTATGAAGAAGCTGTGCAGTCACCTGTCAGCAATATGCTAATGATGCTGAGCAGAGCTGACCTCTGAAGGTCTCATTCCCATGAATGGGAAACCAGTGGTTTCTGTAGATCCCATACATAATTTAGGAAGCCCACAGCTGCTGCCTATAGGCTTCCAGAACCAGTAATGCTCAAAAGTCCTTGGCAGAAGATGCTGCCTTTCTCAGTGGTACCCAGGGGTGTTTGTGGAGATAATTTCTTTGTTCTGCCTGAGCATCAGAGTCCTCCCTTTACTTATCCTTGGCAAACGCCATGTGATCATTAGTGAGATAAAAGGCAAAAGGTACATTTTAGGAAGCTAGATCACTTGCTTTGCTTCAAACACTGGCTTGGCAAAATTGAATTTTTTCTTCAAACATGGCCAAATTTTGGTTTTTAACAAGATGTTTTATTTTATTCTCGTCATCATAGACATCCTGGATTTCCTTTTTTTTTTTTTTAACCCCAAGTTCTGTATTTCAAAATAAAATATTTAAAGAACAAAAAAGAATTGTACCAAGTCATTTTTCCTATTTATCCACATCAGCTTTAGAAGCTGGCTGGAAGGAGGCAAGACTAAGTATTCCACTTCAGATACTTTAAGGTGCAAGCAAACATCTGAAAATCCCATTCAGAGCCTTTTCTGCGAGCTAAAGTTTATGATTGTCTTACAATGCTCATTTCTCATTGATTTTCCCATACAGAAAGTAACTAGGGAAGCAGGATGCTCAGGCCAGGTCCTGCATCACTCTTCCTATGAAGAAATGGTTAGATTTAGATTTGATTAGAGGGATGCTTTACTCTGCTTTACTACTGATTCGAGCACTCTTATAACATCTTAATCCATCTTTAACTTGATGCCACCAGTCTGATGAGCTTGACCATACTTAGCAGAAAACAACTCTACAGGACAAGGAATGTGTCAGTTTTCTGTCTGGTGGAGGGCTATGAAATAAACTGCTAAAAGACACCTCTAACAAAACTTATTTCTAGAGCCAGCAGTGCTACCTGAAGAACAGGATGCCCTTGAAAAATTATATATTCCTTCCATAGCCCAGTATCTGCAACATTTGCAAGCTCATTGAGTAGTTGCTAAATAATGCATTCAGTTCCTAATTATTCTTGCAGATGAGAACAGCTACAGCACAGCCATCACGTAGCCCAGCTCAGCTTTTCTTATGAGCATTGATGTTTGCTTAGCAGGTTTGCCAACTGCAGGTGCTACATTTTCCTTGTTTTACTTGCAATGAACATGAACCTGGAAGTTCTTATGATCTTTTTGCAAACCATGAGTTTCTCTGCATCCTGACTCATTTCTGGAGCGAGCAGGAGGACGGAGCACCTCACTTGTGCACAAACAGAATAATTTAGCATGAAAAATGCTGTTGTATTCAGCAAAATATTTCCCTCTAGGATTAGTGAATGTAAGAGGAAAGCAAAGGAAGTTAATGTTTGCCAGAAGGGAAATAAGATCTCTCCCCCAGTATGGGGCTCAACTGAGCAATCAATCTTGAACATGCAGCCCAGCATGCCCAGAGACAAACACCCTACTCCTTCTCCCCTGCAGAAATTTATTAGTTTGAGAAAATTTCCACAGCTTGCTCTCTGTACTCTGTTTTCATACCTTACAAGTGGTCCTGGGGGGCAGGAAACCCAAAAGTGTGTTTTGAGTAATTGTTGCATTGCTCCTTGAGAACAGCAAGGGAGAAGGCACAGACATCCCATTCTCCAGCCAGGGTGGTTGATGTACAATACTATGTTTTTGCAGCTGAAGAGGAATGCAGCACACATTTGGTGGGAGTGCCACCTTAACTCCCAGCCTGGTATCCCCTCAGTTTGGAGTTTTCCCCAGAGAAAACTGGGTGAAGGGTTTTTGAGCTGCAGACAAGGGGAGCCTGAACCAGCACTGCTGTTTTAGGCTCATTCTCCCTCATGCCCCTGGATCTATTGCAGACCAGTCAGGATATATCTTAATCTTCCAGTACAGCACAGCAGAGATTGGAATTGTTGATAACTGTATTCACTGCTTTCTTTTCACTTGTGAACAAGGGAATGGTGAACAGGAGAGTGAGGGAAGGCCTCACTGCAGTTACAACTTCCCCATGAGGTGGAGAGGAGGGGCAGGACTGATCTCTGCTCTTCAGTGGCCAGTGAACAGACCCTGAGGGAATGGCCTGAATTCATGTCAGGGGAGGCTTAGGTTGGATGTTAGGAAAAGGTTCTTCACCCAGAGGGTGGTTGGGCACTGAACAGGCTCTCCAGGTAAGTGGTCACAGCACCAAACCTGACAGAGTTCAGGAAGCATTTGGACAATGCTCTCAGGCACACAGTGGGATTCTTGGGGTTTTCCTATGCACAGCCAGGAGCTGGACTCCAATGATCCTTGTGTGTCCCTTCCAGCCCAGGATATTCTGTGATTCTGCTGGTCATCTCTGTCTCTGCCAAGCTGGGATGGCAGCAGATCAGACTTGCATTAACCTCACAGACTCCCTTGGGCTGGTCTCTGGGCTGGGATCACCTTGCTTGCCTTGGGATGTCTGCAGTGAAATTCTGAACCTGTCACTCTCATGGTCAGCCTGGGCTGGTAGGCACCGGGAAGATGTAACTCACCTAGTCCAGGTTAGACCTTTCTAGAGCCAGCAAAAATATGTATTTTACCAATGTCTGCAATGAATGTCAGTCTTTCCTTGACTCCAGGCACCTGTGTTTGGTCAGAAGCAGCCCCACCTGTCGACTTGTGCCACATGTGGAAGATCTCTGGGAACAGGACACTGTTTCTGCCTATTATGGAATGCTTAGCCTTGTGAGGAACTGTATTCCTTACCAAGACCACCAGTTTTGACATAAAAGATCAATAACTAACATGCTGTTGCTATAAACTTGTGGGCAATAATAAAGATGCTATTTCTATCATCTTGTTTTCCATTTGTTTTTGAAAGAACTATTCCCAAGGCAGTAGCAAACTGACTAGAGGTCAGATCAGAGACATTGTTGATCTCCACTTGCAGGTGCCACCACTAAATCTTAAATAGTCATTACAGATGAGACCATGAAATTGTTTCTAACAGCTGCTACTTGGTTTGAATGATGCTGTCATTTTAAAATCTCATTTGCAATGGGTGTGCTCATCCTGACATGTCTTTATTTTGTGGAGTTGGTTAAAGATTTTGAAGAACATTTTTCAGGAAGAGATTGCTTTGATTATATACTTTGCACATAATACTTGAACAATCCCCATCTGAAAGCTGTGTTGTTAAGATATCATTTTACTCCTGGTGGAAGCAGGGAAGTGCTGATGGATTGTCTATAAGATGCATGAGCAGGGGAAGCAGATTAAACAGCAGGGTCTGAAGGAATAATTATTCTGTGTGCTTATCAGAGGAAATTGATTATCAGACATTCCTGATCAATTCATTTTCCCTACATCTGCTTTTTCACAAGAATTAATACATTTCACTTTATTAAAATTTCATGGTCTAAGGGAGCTTTTAATACTATAAACCAATACTGCCAATAAGCTGTTAGTACTAACAGTCCAGCCTAGCAGTGATGTGCAAAAAACTTCAAATATGGAAGCAAAGCAGTTGGGGAAGACAAAGAGCAAAACCAGGAACAACTAAATGAAATGAAAGAAATGTGTAGTGAGTGGTAAAATTATCCTTTGCCTCTTCCTCGTTGTGTTACTCCTTCATTAGAGTTTTCTGTCTTAAACCGTGTCTGGAACTGTCTCCTTTCTCTAAAATATAATGCACACATAAGGTGAAGAAATTATCTGGAATGTCACAATGTTGTTTTTGAGACTGGTTTTGCAAAATTAATGAAATCTCCCAATGCTCTTACCAAAACTCTGGGCTTTGAAATTTATACCTCAGTGTTTGGAGCCAGCAGAAAGCAGCAATACAAGACAAGAATTATGTGGGGAGGGCAAGGGACACTCATCTTGGGCTGTTCTGTGCAGTCAGGAGCCATGAGCTCCTCCATCTACACATATGCTGTGGTTTGCTCCATCTGGAGTGGTGACACGACTCTGCATGAACCTGCAGGATTGACTTACCCTCTTATTTTCTTCCTGACCCTTCTTGCTCTCTTGTCAGGACCTAAAAATTCCTCTCTTGGTCAGGGACTCCCCAGCTGCACAGGTGGAACAGAACAGTGGTTGAAGTTCAAGCAGTGGACCAACAAAGCTGAAAAAAAGGGACTGACTTCACTTCTTGCCACCTTTCATACAAAATATTTCATTATTTAGTGTAACTCTCTAGGTGGGAAATTTGAACTGTCCTGGAGACTTCTTGTGTGCTGTACCTAGAAAAATCTTTATGCTTCTGAGCAACGTTTTTCATTTTGATGTGTTGATTAATACCCTGGATGGAAAATCTGAAGTCTCTCAGGTTGTTCTCACTGCAAAACCAACCCACTTGTATACAGATAACAAACATTAAAAAATTCTCTTGCGGATACAGAAAGGCTCCAAAATGACAGTTTTTTGTTACTTTGTTTTGTTGTACTCTTTTACTAAGATGGTAAATGTTTATCTATGGTTTAAGACAACCAAGAACTATGGATTGTGCATTTGCAATAGTGGTCGTGTAGGAGCTGGATGTCAGAACTGCACTCTGGGGATTATCATGTAACCCACATGGATCTCCAGATGGAGATGCTCTTGCAGAGCTGTTTGCAAGGCTCTGGGCACCATCCAGGCAGCAACCAGACACTGTTCACAAAGCTTTGCTTCCTCATGGAAGCATTACTTTTTGCAAAAAGGCCAAGTTTTTGTCAAATATTCTGTTGATGTAATAGTTAAGTGATGGAAGGTGAGTGACACTTTCCTATCTGAACAGAGAAAACCAATTTCTACTATAGTAAATCACCTAATCAAGGAGACAGATACGCCATATAGTATTTAGGAAAATTTATCAGGAGATTGCAAGACACAGTGCTTTGCTGCTGAAAAACCCCTCTATCAGCTCAGAGTTCTGCCTGTAATATTATTTCCTCCTCTAGGAAACACTTTTTGCTCAATCTCAAAAGTAGAAATGTTTTCTTCATGAGCTGTAGACCAGCTGGTCAAGAGGGAATAGCAGCAAGAACAAAAGTGATGTCCTTGCATCCTTCATACAAATGATTTAGATACAATCTGTTAACAGAGGTTAGATGCCAGTACATAATTCAGATCCCATTAGACTAGAACATCAGCGATGAGATGATATTTAGATAGATCCTACAAACACAAATCTCCTTTTCCTTAATGCAGTTAACCTAACAAACTCACCTTACAATGCAAAATAAGCACTCTGAAGAATCAGAAAAGATGTGTAATATAAAGTAAAAGCCCAGTTTCTTTATTAATTTTGGAAACTGCATTGCTGTTTGCATCTTTACAACTGTATTACATGGTTACAATGGCCAGGACTCATCTGAATTTCCAGGCTAAAAATCACAACAATAAAATAAAAGGAAATTCTTTCCACCATGGACTACGAAGGACAGAAGGGCAATCAAAAGACTTAATTTGAAAATCCTTGTTGACTAGAATATTGACTCACTGTGATCATTACCGTGGAATTAATCTAACAGAATTTAGATACATAAATGCAGACTTCTGTGTAGGAGTTGCTAGTTATCCTTGGCTCCCTGTGTGGCCATTGGAAACTCAACCAGGGAATTTTCAGAGAAGTTAAGATGCATTTTATCTCATCCTAAAGATGTGTACAGTCCTGACATTAAAATGTTTCTCTCCACAGACTGAAGGAAACACCATGGCAGGCTCACAGACTGGAGGAGTGCAATGTCAGCTTAGGTGGAGCATGCACTGCCCATTTATAAAGAAGAAGCCACAGAAGCACTTGAAAATCCTGGCTGAAACTGTGAATACTAAACTGGCTGCTCTCTTGTTGGCCTGGTTCTGAAGAGAGGGGTCACAGCACCATGAGCCCATGAAATTCCTGAAGAAGCCCCTAGGAATGAGAGGAAGAACATATCCCTATCTCAGGGAAGTCTTTTAGAACCTTGGTCTTGCCTCACAGTGTAGGACTGTGGGGAGGGGAAATGCCTTGCTCATTTTCAGGTTGCTAGAAACAGCAGAGCTGTAAAATGTTGTAGGAGAAATTGGAAAACCTCTGAATCTTTGTTAACCGGTGGGAGCCAGGGACCAGCCTGACCTTCTGGAAATGGTTCCTTTCCAGAACTGATGAGCTGTGCCCATTTTTATGACAGACCTTGTTCAGCAAGTCCCTTTTGCTCAGTTGTAATTTCTGCTGGAGTAAGTAACTAGATTACAATGTTATAGTGTACATATGGTCCTTACAGCCAGTGAATTAAAACTTCCCTGATTCTCCTCAGCCGCTGCTGCTGCCAAAACAAAGGTATTTTGCATTAAACATGAAATCTACCACTTTAAATCTGCCTTGGTCCAGCAGCCAAGCTCACTTAAAGACCATGGTTCAGCCAATGACCAGCCTGTTAATTTGCTGAAGACATTATTGAATCTTGCCAAAATACAAAAAGGAAGAGAAGAGCTGGGCTTTTTTATCATCACTGATAAAAAAAAAAGTTAAAGTGATGAGACAAACTGTGTGTACAGGAAATTAAATCTCTGGGACGAAACAACCTGGTTAGCTAGAAAGGGAGCCAAGCAGCCAGGAGACAGTAACACTGCAATTATAAAATATCCTCATTTTTGGCTGCTAGGTTCTTAATAAATGCCCCCTTTGCTTCAGTGTTTTGCTCTCTGCCTTCTGTCTATTCGTTTTCTTCCCCTGGAATAAAGCTTTCCACTTCAGTTCTGCTTTGCAATTCTGAATTCCAGCTTTCTCATAATTAATCTGTATTGTGCTGTGCTGTCTGTAGGTGACAAAGTCTCCAACTAAACTACTGCATGAATTTAGGAATGGCAACAACTTCCTCTACCAAGTGTTTTCCCAGGAATCAGCACAAAGGTCCATGTTAGAGTTCCTAGGTTTTGTAGCAGACAGATCCTGTCTCTTCTCACAGCCAGCCTAATTTGCTAAAAGGTCTTGACTCTAACAGAGTAAGAACTTCCAAAGTTGGTAGCTAAGATTAAAAATATAGAAACAAACTACCACTAATGAGAAAAAGTCACCTTAATCAGGAAGACAGAGTTCAATGTAGATTTTTTTTTGGCTCAATACTTGCTCGTGCTCCTTGAAGATCATCTTTGGAAAGAAGAAGAGCCTTTGAAGCTTAATTTCAGGAAGCCTGGCTTAACATTGGCAAGCAGAGATCTGAGAAACTCCTCCAAAGCAGGATGGTGTAGGAATCCTTCAGTCAAGATGATTTCTGGGAAATCCTGTAGTACACAACATGCATGTAGGTAATCATGGACCAAAACCTTCCAGGATCACTGCACAATGACCAAACACCATCTTCTGAGCATCCAGCTAGCACAGCAAGGCCTATGACTCTCACAAGATATGGTTTCTAAAACCCAATCACTCACAAATGGTTTGAAGACTGGTCGCTGCTGAATGCTCATTGTTATCATTACTTTTAATTATAGGGCTTGTCATGGTGAAATGTTTATGAGTCTCCCAGCTTTCACTGACTGTCAAAGGGAACTTAGTCCCTTCACACCACTGGAGAAACTGGCACAGTATAAACCCATCAAGTGGAAACAAAGAATTAAACATCAGTGGTTTGCCAGAGCTTTGGTGACAGCCTTCTCCTCCCCTCTTTTCGTTGCCACGCAAACAGCTGAGAGATGCACAAGAAAAGGCAAAAGAAAAGAAGCCTTTCAACAGGAGACAAAAATGAATCACTTTAGAATAAACATAATTCCTCAGCCATGAAGGGCAATTAAACTTATTTTACTAGTGAAAAGGAGAGCTTAATAAAGTTATGAGTGTTTTAAAACTCATAAAAGCAATTTTTACATTCCCCCTTCACGGATGAACTCTCACAAGTCACAAGTTTGTGAGCTCATTATCAGCTGCCATTCAGGGAGCTGCAGGTTGTTAAAGTGCTTTGTCAACTCTCTCCATCTCCAAGCTTCACCATTAATTCAAGACTGGGGTTTTTTCCTTCCATCCAAGGAATTAGAACCCAATAACAATTTTGATCAGAACAAAATAAGCAATATATTCAGTTGCCCATCTCTTCCCTTCATGCCAGCTCTGTAAAATGATCAGCCAAATAATTGGTAGATTTTCTGGTTTTTGTTTCTCCCCAGGTAGCTGTTGAAAACAGATAGGTGAAAATATGAACAGATGAAGGGAGGAGCAAAGGCACTGTGGTGGAGCAAAACCTGAAACATAGAAGTGATAAACAAATAATCAAGTTTAAGGAAGGTATTTGAAAGCCTGGACAATTTAACCCTGGTTCATCTGTGACCATAATTGTCACCTTCTGAGTGGATCCATATAACTTTGAATGTTTACATCCTCTCTGGGCTTTTCTGCATTATTTGGATTTTTCCTCCTCTAGTCTGGATAAACTTGACTTGCCATAGATAGACTTATTTTAGTGATTCTGGCTTAAAATTGATTTGGATTTACAGACCAAAATTGCCTGCTCTTTCAGTGCTTATACAATCACACATACAACAGGGGAGAGGGGTGAGCTGGGAGGATTCTTGATCTGTTTCTGGCTCCTAAGAGCTGACATACTACAGATATGAACCTTGGTTGTGATCTGCTGCACTGAAAATTCCTGTATCTGCAAATGCTTCAGTACGTTAAAGCAATTCCTAAAATAATAGTGAGTGAAAGCTGTATGCAAAACTCTTGTCTTTTAACAGCAGCTACCTTGTGCCAAGCAAAATAAAATAAGTAGTGAGCTGAGATGTAGAACTTCATTTACATTCTCTCTTTCTGTGGTAAACTAAACAAAATGTACCATCTCAGATGAAATTTCAGGCACTTAAAATAATAGTACAAAGCAGTCACACCCCAGGTGGTGTTTTCAGAGGAGTCACCATATGAGCAGCTACAAGAAGTCTGCCCAAAAATCACCTTTCACTCAGGCACCTCTGTAAGTGGCTACCTCTTAAAAGTCAGCTACTTTGTTCCTGTGCGTAAAGCATTGAAAATGTTGAAAAATTCAGATGTTATTTACCAAGGCAACAACAGGGCAGGAAAATCACACTCCCTACAAAACTCTTGAACTTTTGTTCAATCCCACTCTCCTGCACATTTTAATGCATGATTTTAAATGGTCTGCAATGAAAAGGAAATTAGGCTGCTGTGATAGTAGTGGTGCAGTTATTTACAGTTGTTCCTGGAGGCTGATTCAGAAATATTTTTGCTGGACCATTCACCATCAGGTTTCTTTGAATATCCTCATCAGAACTCCCCAGGATCTGGGCATTGTACAAGCACAAGTGTGATGCATGCACATGTATATTTTAGGAAGCTGCTCCTCTTTGAACCCTCAGGTGTCTGGATTATGAGTAACATATTTGTTCTCTGGGACAATCACATCCTGTGCTTCCTAACACAGGAAACAATTTTTGGAAAAAAGATTAATAAAAAAGGAAAAAAATCAATTAATTATATATTTTTACAACCTTAGCTCTGCTGCAAGAATAAAACTGCATCTAGACCTACCCACACCAATATTCTCTGCAACTGTTGGCAAGGGCATGTAGTGACAGGACAAGGGGGAATGGCTATAAACTGACAGAGGGCAGGTTTAGATAGATAATATGAAGAAAATTTTCACTGTGATGGTGACAAGATGCTGAAACAATTTACCCAGAGAAGCTGTGGATGCCTTATCCCTGAAAGTGTTCAAACCCAGGGGCTTTGAGCAACCTGATATAGTGGAAGGTGTCCCCTCCCATGGCAGGGGGTAGGAACTGGATGATCTTTAAGGTCCCTCCAACACAAACCATTGCAGGATTCTATAATTCTAAGTTTCATGGACCAAAGAGGAAAAATGTCTGAATATTCAGCCCTCTTACATGGTCATTGCTGATTAATTTATGGATCAGGATCATTTATAACACCAAAGTAAGAGAAGTTACTCTTGCACCAGCTGCATATTAGCAGAACAAACTTCTGAAAATAATACACACTTTTCCTGCTTGCAATGCTCAGGTTTTTAACCAATTTCCCATTCAGACACAAATTTAATAAGCCCTGGTATTCTGTGTGGTGCCCAAATATAATATCATTATGTGATACAAACCATTTTACTGTTTTCAAATGTAACAACTCTCCAGTGTGAAATGCTGTTAATGACCAGCATAAAATAGTGATCATTTTAGTACAGGTTGTAAATCAAAATTTATTTTGTACCTGGCCTGCCATGAGGGTATGATTAACTTTTATAAAATGGGCAGGATTTGGGGAGCCATTTGATTGGTCAATATTAGTTCTAAGCCACAGGTATAAATCTTTATGACTAAACAGGTAGAAATTCATTAGTTCCGTGCCCCTCCTTCAGCTCACATTGTTGTAAAATGGCAAGGAAAAAAAGTACCAGTGAAAAAAAAAAAAGATTTTTGTGCATTCCCTGGTCTATTTTCTCCCAGCAGAATGAAAGTATACTGTGGGCTTTAGGTCCAACCTTGCTGCCTGATGATCTCTCTCAGTTACAGCCACAGGCTGGCATCTGTGGACAGCTCTGTGGAGGTTGCACAGCTTGGAGGGGCTTGCGAGAGCCAAAATCCTGCAAAAGGTGCTCACCCCTCTCAGCCAAATCCTGGAGCCATCCCTTATCCCTTCCTGTGTCCAAGGCCAAGGCTGAGAAGCACAAAGCCACCTGGTGCTGCTTGGAGAGCCAAAATGAGGAGGAAAACGTGGCATGGATTAAACAAAAGTCCCTGATGTTGTCGACTCTCAGCTCAGTCATTGCCTCCTCCATGGCCTGGAGCAACCCTCTGTGCAGATTCTATTTAAACAGAGACACTTAATTTCACACTGCTTGTTCATTTTCTTTTTCCCTTCCTCCCCAGGGCACTGACATCAAATTCCACAGGAAACAGGATTTCAGGACTCCAGTGCTCTCACGCAGGTGCTGCTTCCTGGAGCCATCACCCCAGCATAGCTGTGCTGGAAGGGAAAAAGAGCCTGTTTCTTGATTACTTTGCTGTTTTCCACCTCCCTGCCCAGGCAGGTGTGGATGCTGAGCCACCTGGTGCACGGGGATGAAAGAGCCCTGTGAACAGCTCAGCCCATCACTGTGGGGGGGTGAGGCAAATGCCAGTGCCAGCCACTGCATTTCCCAGAGGTTCTCATGGAGCTGGAAAGTATTTCACTTCTGTGCCTCCCTCTGGGCAGGCATAGGGAAATATCCCCATGCCTCGATGGAGACATTTGATTTCCTGCATTAAAAAAAATAAGGAAGAAACCAGAAGCCTGGCTATCAGATGTGGGCACTGAAGAGTTTTAATTGTGCTGCAGACCTGCTTTGCAGCTGGGGAACTGTCCACCAGTTATCCATCAAACTGGTGAGGGGGCCACAGGAGGAGCAGCACCACAGGAATGTGTCCCCAGGAAGCAAATGCCCACACCTGCAGTGGTGCTCACTGGTTCAGAGCTGGAGGCGCCTGGTGCCTCAGCACTCCCACAGAGCTCATGGCTAAGTGAAGGTGACAAGGACACACAGAGAGGCTGTGCCACAGCAGGAGCCCAGCCAGGACCTTTGTCACTCCTCTACACCACCTCTCTGGCAATAAATCTATGAAAACTGTCTCCAGACAGTTAATGATGTGTTTATGTAGCAGAGTTTCTAACACTTTATAAGCAATTCCTATCATCCCTTTAATCATCTTCCTTCAGCCATTTTAAACTGCTATTCCCATGAGGTCTATAAATGAATATTATTCATCAGTGAACAATGTTAGTGAAGGAATCCAAACAGAATCTGGTGCTTTATATGTGGGAATTAGGAGGCTTTATTATGAAAGCTCTTCTGCAATTTTAATTACAGCGGCTGTTACTTGTGGATAGTAAAAAAAGATATTTATCTCTGATAAATGCTAGAACAGTGACTCCAAAAATGACACTTAGAAAACAACAGAAAATATGTGGTGAAATATTTGTTATTTTGTGTCCTTAAAGCAGTCAGGGCATGACTAGTGCAAAGCAAGATTAGGCAAATGGTAAAACTGCTATTAGATGGGAAAGAACTTCCTTTGCTTAAAGGAAGCCTAAACAGATTTCCTCACTCTTAACAACAAATTTAAAAGAAAGCTTGATCAAAACTGGAAGGACTGTGCATGCAAAACTTATAAAGCAAGTTATTATTCATTTCCCATCTGAATAGTCAGAGATTTATCGAGTCTGTGAAGCAAATATCCTCTGCAGGAGATTTTAGCACCTTCTTGACCTGGTGGCCAAAAAGCACAGCCAAGCAGGCAAAAACTGGCTCTTCTCTTTCCAAACACTCCCTGCTTCTTGTTCAGATAAGAAATAAGTCATCTGCAATCTTAGCAGGCGGCACTGCTGGCCTCATTGCACAGATTTTTTTACTTCAGAGGGTACATCCCTGTCTCAGACTGTTTCTTCCGAGGCAGGATGCATTGCTCTGTGTCTGGAACAGCATCAAGCATGGCACAGCACTTGCCATGGTGCATCCAGGGTTCTTCAGAGTAATTTAGCCTGGCTTGGTTTGGTTTTGCTGTTAAGAGAAAACAAACAGATTAACATCTATGCTGAAATAAAAAGAGTTCCCCTAAGAGAGGAATATTTTGGGGACAGAGGAGGCTCTTCTTTTTGAGGATGGGACACATTTAGCTTCTGAGATCCAAGGAGCAGCCTCTTAACTGGGACTCACAAAACCACACCAGTAAGAATTACTGAATCCCCGGTACTACTTCCAAATGGTGAGTCTTCTCCTTTAAAACTGATGGCTGGCTGCAGGCTGGGCAGACCTTTAAATGTTTTTATTTGACTTGTGCCCTCCACATCCAGGGTTGATTCACAGTCTTTAGTGCCTCCGTGCAGCCATCTGCTCCCCTGGCCAGCTGCCCGGGGACAACCTGCTCCTACACTTCCCTGGGACATACGGAGCCAGGGCTGAGCCAGGGCAGCCTGCCCCGCAGGAAAATGCTGGGAAATTCTCCTCTCTGCTTAACCCCCACTCTCCGCCTCTGCTCTGACAGGGGAAAAAAGATGCAAAACCAGGCTGAAAAAATATAGGTAAGGAGCATGAGGGTCTCCTGAGTTTCTCTGGTTGCTTGTGCTGCTCCCAGAAGATCCACAGCCAGGCTGAGGGGAGGCAAGGTAGGCGACCACCTTGGAGCAGTTCACCCTGAGGTCCCTTGATAATCTGCAGAGCTTTTTGCATTACCAGCCATCTGACTTGCTCCAGGCTGTGTTCAGATGAACACACCAGCTCCAAAGGGAGCTGGGGAGGGCTGGTTCCCATCAGACACCCTGCCTGCAGACATCTACCCGCAGGTGAGTAAAGTCCCTGCTTCCTCCAGGCTTCACAGCTCCCACATGATGCTGCAGGGAAAGACATTCTTGGGAGGAGCAGAGTCCCAGGGCAGCCACCCTTTAAGGCTGGATTTGCATTTGGCACAGATGGATGAATGTCATTTTAAGGTCTGGATGCCACAGCATCAAAAACACAACTGCAGCTCTCCTGGGAGCAACTTGTGGAAAGCTGCAAACACCACCACCACCAACAAAAACCAAAAAACAAACAAACAAAAAACCCAAACCAAACAAGCCCCAAATCCAGCCTGCCCTTAACAGCAATTAGCAAAAAAGCATCTCACTGAGAGTTTCACTACTTGTGTGCAGGCTGGCAGAAAGTGGCAGGTCACTCTCACCACAGGACACACACACTGGCATAATGAGCTCCAGGCTTTCACACTTTGGGATGATTAGAGCCACAGAGCTCTCTCAAGGGAGGAGTTATCTGTAGGGGCATAGGAGGCAGCAGGGCAAATTGACAGGGCATTAAGTCAGCACTCCTTGCAGAAGATGCTCAATTTGCCATGATTTGTCAGGTATGTGTAATTCAGAAATTAATGTGCAGTTCTACTCCTTCAATAGTGCCTTCTAATGGGTTTTGGAAGGATTTATTTACTTCGGCTTGTTGTGATATTTTATTAATTTTATTTCAACATTTTATTACTGACAATGAAAGCTGAGAAAATACTTTGAAATATTGTAGCCTCTTATTATATTCATAAACTACCCTTTGCTGGAGAGGGAAGTACTTGCTATTTTATATAGGAGTGAAATGAAATTCTTGCTTCATGGTTCACTACAGGTTTGGAAGACTCCTACACCCAAACTCTGCTTTACTGCTGCAGAGTTGAAAAAGGTGGCCTGAAATGAAGTGCTAATTGTAAAGCTAGATGGTATTAACTCAAGCGTTCAAATGGTATTCAAACATGAAATTGAGGAATCACTAAGTACTGTTAAACTGAGCCTTCCTGTGTGAGCAATGCAAGGCAATAAATACAATCCCAGTGGAGAATATATTATTACCCTTTAAAAAAGCTTTAGGAATGGTGTGAGAATCTGGAGATTAGTGATTCTGTCCTTCACACCAGACAAAAAAAGTGTAAGATACAATAAAAAAATCAGAAAATAGAGATATGAAACCCCAATATATTGTAAAGAATTAAAGTATTTTCATTTAAAAAAAAGAAAGAAATTATGTCTTTCACATATCTCAGGATTGTTTGCAGGAGCCAATGAGCATGAAGAAAATGGTTTTGTGATTGCAAAGGAGCTGAAGTTTAAAAAACTTAAATATCTCACCAAAGACTGTTAAGGAAACTAAATTCTTGAGAGATAAGAAGGAAACTCTTACTCCAGATTAATTACTGAAAGCAATTAACCAGGAATTGCTTAATTAATTAGATAGGAACAAATAGTTCTCACACTGGAGAGCAAGGTCCTACATTAAGGATCTCTGGTAAGGTTGGTGCTGTCTGTGTGTTCAGAAATGACCCAGGAATAGGGGAAGGCACTTAACCAAATCAACCCCTGGCTGATGAGCTGTGCCAGAGCCTTGTGCTATTCTGCAGCTTCAAGATAAAAAGATGTGTTGAAATAATTTCAGACCTCTGTCCCAGCTTTCAGCAGCAGAAACTCAGAGATCTGCTATCAGTGGTACCAGGGAGGTCTGATGTCTTTCCTGAAGGAGTACTACATGGCATGCGGGTGTCTCCTGAGGCCATAGGAGATATGTCTTTAGAAAATTCTGTGCTTTGACCCCAGGCCTCTGGCCAGTGTGTGATGTGTCTGCAAATGATGTAGTGCAGTTTCCTGGCATGGCTGGTGCCAGAGTGATGCCAGCGGAAAGAGGTGTAGAGGAAAACATTTGGGCTTAGACTGAGCCTCTCACATGCATCCCACATCAGTAGTAAAATAAGTCCAACTAGATGGAAAAGGTAAAGCAATGTCACTGTGGCGAAAGTGAAGCTCAGTAAACCAAGATAGAAGTGATATGCATATATCAAAAAGAATATTTGTGAAATTTGATACTCTAAGTCCTTTTAAATTTATCCCAGTTCTTGGTAAAATGGAAACCTGCCCTTTTTGTGGCTCACTGTCCTAGTGCCACACATAAATCCTCCTGGGAAAGAATTGATTCTGAATTTTTCTTGGCTTTTTTTCCCTTTACTATGTAACAAAAATAAGTGACTCCCTGTGCGCAATTTGTAAGCGGTCAGTGTTCAGATTATGAGCTGAAAATTAGAGCACTTGACAGCACA
Organism: Leptocoma aspasia; assembly: GCA_013399835.1. Taxonomy (NCBI): domain Eukaryota; kingdom Metazoa; phylum Chordata; class Aves; order Passeriformes; family Nectariniidae; genus Leptocoma; species Leptocoma aspasia. The sequence goes on from VXAX01004748.1 coordinate 791,275, forward strand.
CACCATGTAAAGCCCAAACAGAGGAACTTTCACCCCATAGGGGGGAGGAGGAGGAGGCATCTTCAATCCTTCACTACCTCATGTTCAATCAAATTTCCCTCAATGCTGAACCAGTTCCTTTTACTGTTTCCTGTCCTTCCCTTATGCAGGGTAAATCAGTCCCATCCAGTATTGATGGCAGCCCTTATTTCATATTGATTTTTTTTAGCTCTTGGTATTCAGCAGCAGCAAAATTGTCTATTGAAGTTCAATGTAAAATCTAACTACAGCAGCACTCTTGCAATAATTATTTTATGAATTAATTACAGGTAAGTGGTTGTACATAAGGGCAATTGTAATTATCTGTATTGGTGAGCTGCAAACAGTCACACTTTTGGGTTGAATGCTTTTCCTCTCCCTTTTAAGAATAAGCCCATTGAGTCTAAAAGAACTTGCACCAGAATTTGGCTGACAGGCTGTGTTGATTGAATGCAATATTTCTGTCTTAGGTTTGTGGGTTTTTCCCCTGAAAAATCTATTAACAACTTTTTCTTTTCTATGTCCTTGTTCAGTTGCTGTATGATGTGAGTTCCAAGGTCAGGCAATATCACCATGGGCCTTCATTCCAACATTCCTCATTTGGGCAGAAATCTCATAAAAATGAATCAGGAAAGAGTGTGGAAGCACCTTTCTAATATTGCTCACATTTTGGGAGGATTTGGCTGAGCCCTGATTAGTTATGTTGTATCTCATGTCTGCTGCTTCACTCCATCCTCTCAATCTTTCTAGGAAGTGTATTAAGACTGAAGCCAATCAATCATGAAATAATGCCGGTAATAAACTCGGGGCTTACAAGTGTGTCTCCTCACACAGGCTCACTCACAGCAGCATGTCTCAGAAACCTTTGTTTGCAAAGGTCAAGAGCAGATGAGCTGGGTGCTGCTGGTCCATGCCAGCAGGAAGAGGTTCCTTCCCCATATCTCCTTAGGACCAGTGTTAGAACTCATCTGGGATAATCTACAGGAAGCTTCCCTGGCAGGACCTGAGCTAAGGTGCCTCCAGTCCAACCTCCACTTCCTGTGGTCTCACACCAGGCTTGGACATTGTTTACAATTATTTCTCATTCCCACAGGTGCTCAGCACCCCTGACCATCCCTCTTTGCCCCCCACATCCTTTGTCCTTGATCCATGATTCTTCTGGGCAGGACTCCAGATGCACAGGGGCATTTAAGAAATGATTCCAGCATGGAGATAGAGCCACCATTGCAGATTTTGGGTGAAGGAAACTCCTAACCCCCACTGTCAAAATCTGTAGAAAAGACAGCAGGGTTCAGAGAGTAACTTGTGGGTGTTCAGAAAACATCAATATCTTGCACAACTTGTCTGGAGTGTGTGCATGGGTATGGAAAAATCTCAGCTGATCAGATGGGTACTGCCACAACACCTGGGAGGTGGGCAAGAACATTGCTCTGAGGGCTCAAGGGTCCCTTTGTTCTCTCTTTCTCTCATGGGGATGTCTGCACACATTCTGTGTAGCCCACTAAGATCAGCAGTGGTAGGAAAATGTACTTGAAATCAGAGAAGTTTCTTCATGTGGGAAGAAGAAAAGATCAAAGACAAATTAAATTAGCTCTTAGGAAATGAACCATGGATCAAGCAAGAAAGAAATTAGGGAGATGAGAGAGATCTCAGGCTGCAGAATTCAGATCTGGAGAGCTGGAGTACCCTGCACAGTCTGCAGTGAGACCAACAGGTCTGGAAGCATTTCAATAACAAAGGTGAGACATGGTTAAAATAGAAACACTTTTCTACAAAACTGGCTACAAAACAGTCAAGGAAAGCTAGCAAAAGCATAACCTCTGCTAAATGCTCTATCAAATGTGAATTCTTTCTCCCAATGTCTAAACAAAAAATATGATGAATAGAAGCCATTGCCTCAAAAAGTAACTTTGAGAACATTTTGGTTGCCATGCTAGAAGGCACCACACATTAATTTCTCTTCAGCCCTCACTCAAGAAATTTTGAACACCTTCAGAAATTAGTAGATCTGTAGTTTCTAAGCAGCTCCAATTTTTTCATGTTTCCTTTTTCTGTCCACTGTAAAACATTTCCATAAAATTTCTGAACTTCCACAGGGAAAATAAGTAGTGCATTTATCTTTACCAAGGAAAACCAGTTTGTGAGACTTTTTTTCTCCCCAAATTCCCTGAGCTGAGCTAAATAAGAGAATCTCGATTAGTGAAATGCACAAGAAAGGGTTAAAATTGAGCCTGGTCTGAAACCTGGCCTTGTTGAATCATATTTAAAAATTCTATTAACTTCCATGGGGCAGAAAACCACATCTGCTTTGGAGAGGATGAGTTTAATTTTATGATAGGATTAACACAGCTGCTTTGAAGGAGGCTCATTCAGCCCTAAATACTTCCAACTTTCTGACAGTTTTGCAGCCCTAATCTTTGATGCTGAAATGGCTCAGAGGGTCAGAAGTCCAGCTGTAGTTCAGACCCCAGCCTTGCTGAGGAGATGAACCTTCATCTATAAGAGAGAAATTAGGAGCTGGATTTGCCAGGATGAGGAGACTCTGAGGACAGAGCCTTTCCCATCCATTTTGCAAGAAGTGTCTCAATGGATGTTCCTGCCTGGATGTATCTATTGATGGAAAAGTGTCCTGGAAGTACCAGAGTGACATTTTTCATGAGCTCTCACAGTCTCATGGTCTTGACGAGTTAAAGGGTTTGAGAAAGTTATGCCACAAATAGGCTAAACAGCAGCAATTTCCAAACACCTCAACAGGCCTCTGACATTTAAAAAAAAATTGGGTGTTTAGCTTCTCTGAAAATCAGGCAGTGAGACTAAAATTCATCTGCAGTGTAGACATCCATATCTGAGCAAGATGATGGAGGCTACACCGGGTAGGGAACAGCTGAGCAGTCTGAGATTGTGAATACAGGTGATAAATTATGTCCCCAAAGTGCTGTGGTCTCCCAGTGACCATGAAGTGTGACTAGCTGGGTTCTTAAGGTAGGTGAGATGAATCACAGCACTAGTTAGCTAGAAAATGGTGAATGCCTTTGCTGAGTTGGTCCTCAATAAAAATATAAATTCACAGTTTGTCTCCTGTAATTGGTGCAGATTCAGAACAACTACTGAGTTCAGTATGGAGATAGTTCTGCCCTCACCCTCTAAAGATCTGAACTACTCTAAAAGCCCTCATGAATGGTGGTTTCCTGAAGAACTTGAGACAGAAAATAAGGAGCCATATCACTTGCCAGTGCCATCAGGAAATGTTGCAAGAGTCAGGGACTGAACCGTAGATGCTCTTGCTCTTCATTTCTGTCTCATGTTTGCTCATGAAACCATTCTTTCTACAGTCCAGAATAAGTGGCAGGATGCAGACTCCAAAAATGTATTTCAGACTGCTTGCTGATGATAAATCACCTTTTGTTGTGAAGGGTGGAGGACTGACAATCTGGTGTGCAGGCTTCTTAATCATGTCCTTTTGAAAGAAAATTGCCTCCATCTATTTTGAAATGTTTGTTTAAATACTGGAAACAAGTCTCTGTGTCCTGGTTTAAGGCTGACACGGACACTTACACAGCTCCTCCCAGTGGGATGGGAGGGACAATCGGAAGGGCAAAAATGAGAAAACTTGTGGGTTGGGACAAAAACAGTTTAAAGGGTAAAGCAAAAGCCACACACAAGAGCAAAGCAAAAGAAGGAATTCATTCCTTGCTTCCCATGGGCAGGCAAGTGCTCAGCCATCCCCAGGAAAGCAGGGTTCTCTCAGGTATAAAGGTGACTTGAGAATACAAAAGTCATCACTCTGAACGTCTTCCTTCTCCTTCCCCCAACTTTCTGTATTGGGCATGATGCCATACAGTGTGGAATATCTCTGCGGTCAGGCAGGCTCGGCTGTCCTGGCTGTGTCCCCTCACAACTCCTGTCTGGAGGTGTCAGGTGAAGAGAAATGGCCTTGGCTCTGTGTAAGCCCTGCCTAGCAATAACTAAAACATCCCTGAGTTATCAATGCTGTTTTCAACACATATCCAAAGCATAGCTTCTGTGAAAGAAATTAACTCTATCCTAGCTAAAACCAGTGCAGTTAAAAAATTTATTTACTGGGAAATAAATTTCATATTTGTCCCTAGACAAACACATAGTCTTGCCTTGGACTGTGGTTGAAGCAAAGTTCAAAAGTGATGTGTGGCCAAAGACAGGTTTATGATTATTTCCTTAAAATCACCTCTTTTTTTTTTTTTTTNNNNACCTCTTTTTTTTTTTTTTTTTATGAGATAGTTTAGCCTGTTTTAAGCAATATATTTGGCAGCCTCAGTTCTTTCATCAGGAATATAAAATACCACGAGTGTTTGAGAAGTGTTTGATTCCCATTAACTCCCAACCCTTCCAAAAGTCAGTTTTTCTTCAGTCTTTTCAGGTCTTCCTCTCTAAGACCAGGTGCTGACTACATCAGGTGAATTTTCTACATCAAGAATGTTCTGTGAGTCATGCTGGGAGAAGGCACAATTAATAGTCAGACTGCCTCAGGTGCTTGGAGATAGACAAACATCTCCATCTCCTTATACTCTTGGGTTTGAGTGGCTCCCATATCTCAGCTTAGGTCACCTCTTTACTCAGGAGAGGACAAAGAGTTCTGGTTGGTGTCTCCACATGATCTTGGGGAAGCCATCTAGTCATTTTTGTCTGTAGAACACACTGCAAAACTGAGTTCTGCAGGAAATAAGCAGTATGAGCTGGGGTATCAGCAGAGGCAGAACATATCTCAAATGTGGGTCTTTTACTTTCCCTTTTCCAGATTTTATGCCCTCCTGTTAAGTAAATCACTTGACACACCAGAGGTTCTTTACAGAGTTGTAAACTGAAATGCTGTTCCAAGCTGCCAATTTCCACTCTGTTATTTCACTTTTCCCTCCACACAGGTGAGCTCTAAAGAATCAATTCTCATCTTCAAAGATATTAAAGCAGTTAATGAGATTGATAGGGTTACCTTCCTCTCCAGATAAAACTGTCCATCTTTTACTCATTGCTCTCTTTGTCAAAGATTTTACTCCTCTTTTGGAAAAAGAATGTCTAAAATTCATTCTTGATCCATCTCATATGAACATTTGCAATCACAAAGGAAAGGACTGGTGACAGAACTAATTTTTCATTGTTTTAAGATTTTTATGAAAGGGCACCCAGAATTGTAACTTCTGAGAGATTTAAAGCTTCCATGTCTCTCAGTCACAAGATGTGTTTATAGCAGTGAGAGGTCTCTGCTGTCAATCTATATTTCATATTTGGCTCTTTGACTTTCTAGTAATGGTCTTTTAATGACAGTTTTGTTTAATATTAAGGCTCCTCCATTCTGCTTTGGTTAAAAAGCCAAACAGAACCTCGTTACCACCCAGGGTAAATCTCAGCATGTGGTGTAACATAAATTAGTCTATGTGCCACAACCAGCAGAGTGAAGGTGTGGCCTTGGGTCGTGGTCGCTGGGATCAGTGAATTAGAGCAGGAGTCAGTCACTGTTCCCAGTGCAGACTGGCACTGAAGAGCAGGGCACGTGGCTGGCCAGAGGGTTTCATGCTTTTTCATCAGTGGCAGGAGAGTCTAACGAAAGTCTGGACCTCTTTTCCATCACCATGCTCAGAAGTTTTTTTGCCAGTGCACCAGTGCTCCCTTCCCTTCTTGACTGTTTGGTCCCAGCTTTATTTTCCCTTTCCTTGGCCTCTCTTCTACCTCCCAGTGCTCATCTCTTTGTCCAAGCATTTTTTCTAACTTCCTTTATCTCTAATTTAATTACCTTTTCAACCAGACTCTGGTTAGGCCTGCAGTTCCCTTCTTCACCATCATACTAGCAGCAAAGAAAAAGCTGTGGGAAGCACAGGACAGACAGAAACTGGCCACCTCTGATATTGAGGAACTGAAATGTGTTACAAGAACATCTGGGTCTGCCCTGGAGCTGTGAAGAGCAATTTCAGTCACTGTCTCCATGGAAGCAGAGTTCAGGAGGAGGCAGAGCTGAAAGGCAGGAGGAACCTCAGTGAAAACCCAAGCCTGGAAGATGTTTGCTGTCAAGCTTTCAGAAGTCTCTACTTATCCAGGGAAAAACAAGCTGACTTCCAAAAACAACAGCTCAATAGGTTTGCTAGGCATTGGCACAGTTATCCTTGGCGTAAAGGTAACTTTCCTGCCATAGTTTCACCTGGGGGAAGGGGTTCTAAAGCTGCTGAGAAAAGTCTCAAGTGTTGCCTGGCACAAGCAGTGCAGTGGTTGAAATGCCTTGACAGAGGCCCTGAATCAAAAAGTCATGGAAAAGTCAAAGCACACAAATCCCACCTTGCTCTACAGGTCTCAAAGCTGGCTGAATAGGAATTGCTTCAAGGATTAATTCAGGCTAGCATCCTTCCTCAGCCAGGATACAGAAGCTGATGGGATTCAGAAAATAGAGAGTAGAAAAGTGGTGGAAACAGGCTCATCTTGCAAATATTTGTTAGAAAAGCAGTGCCAGTGAGCAGCCATGATTAAAAAAAAGAAGGCAGCAGTAGCAGCCATTGTCAGGATTTTCATGCTCTGCTCAGGCTGCACATTTGATCTGTCACAAAACCCCCAAAGCCACCTGAATGATGTCCTAGCTCCTGTGAATGGATCTGGTTTAAAGGAGGAATCTGTTTTTAAAGGACACAAAAAATGATACAGGCTCTACTTTGGAAATCTCACGTGATTTCATAAAAAAAAGGGTTATGCTTCACTGGCTTGTTAGAACACGAGTTTTACTGCCACTGTAAAGGCTTCTGTAATGAAACCAATCACTTTATTGGGTAGGAAATTCATAAAGCTTTTAACCCAATTCTTTGGTTCCTAATTAAAATAACATCTAAGAAGCAGTTATACAGGCATGAGATATTAGCGCCGTGCTTAAAATTAGGTTAATTCTAGAAATCATCTCTTTTAAAAGAAAATTTAACATCCATGAGAGACTCTGTAAAAGCCATCTGTGGGATGTGAGATTTGTTATTGTTTATATTAACATTGGGTATAATGGCACTGAAATCAAGGTTTTCTGGTTTTTAGATTATGCTAAAGACCCACAAACGATAATGGGCTTTGAAATTGGACTCTGAAGTAATATCAAATAGTGAATGTGATTAAATATAGATAAACAGAGCACAGTCAGTCATGGAACAAGAAACCAAAAAAGCAGTTGTGAAAATGGAAAGACAGTGCTGCAAACTGCCAAGAAAAGAGATTTGTCAAAGAAACAGAAAATGGTTCAGAAAATGTCCTTAGCTTAGGCAGCAACTTTGCTAATGAATGCAAACAGGGCTTTGGACATCTGGGGAATATAATAATTTGTAAATCAAAAGGAGAGGTAGTACAGTGTTTCTGTACAATGTACTAGTTAAAGACCATCTAGAATAACTGTCATTGTGTTTCTGAAACAACCTATTTTCTCTTAATTGAGAAAAATAGAGATGAAGTCTAATATTATGCATCTCAAAGATTTGAGGGATGCAGTCTAATAAAAAATTAGACTTTTCCTTCAGTGCCCGATGCAAAGGCTGTTTTTGTAAACATTCTTGCATCAGTTTGGTAACATTGCTCTGAAGGAAAAATACACGTGGAGAGGTGCAAGAGAGAAGACATATTGCCACTTCCAGCAATATTTATCCAAATTCCCTCCACCCCATGCTGTGCCCCTGCCATACAAGGGGGGTAACTGCAATGGTGCACTCAGCAGGCACCTGCTGAGGGGGGTTCAGCTCTCTGAGGGCTCCTTGGTGCAGCTGTGGAGGTGACAGAGATGTCCTGGACACCCAATGACTCCTGTTTCCCTCCATTTACAAGGGGATGTGCCCTTTTTATGCCCACAGAGGAAACACAACCAGGGAAAAAGACAGGTTTGTAATAATTTAAGTGGTAGGAGTAGAAGCAGCATCCCCATAACCCACAGTTTTGTGGGTTTAGAAGTACACCACTGTGTGTCTGAGGTGTAGAACATATTTGCAGTGAAGATTAATTCTGTCCCAAGTTTTTTTTTTTCATTTATGGCCCTCAGTTTCCAAATCTGTCGTGTGCCCCTTTCCTCTGTTAGTGCTGCTGTAAATCTGAGCTCTCTAATGCAGTTCCTACATCCACCCTGTACAGCACAAGCTGTTGTCAGAAACCAAAATAGTTCATGCCTCAACAGCTGTTCAGCATGAATGTATTGCTCCTCTCTTGTGTTCCCATGACACTGTTGTTGACAGGTTTTGAACACGTCACAGACACAGGGGAGGGGAACAAGAAATGAATCAAGCTAAAATCCCAGGCAATGAGATTTCTTGCTTCCAAGACCTCGTTTTCCCCTGTGTTTGATAAGAAAGTTCATTTATTACCCTGCTTTTAAGTGAGTTGCTTATTCTACCTTCAGGATCCTAATTGCTTTTCAGATTGTGTATATCATTAATACTGTATATCTTCATTTTCTAGCCTAGGTAATAATTGAACATTCAGTCATTCTTATACTCACCATTCTGCCAAAATTTATTAAAATGAAGCAATTACCTATTGTCTTAAATGGAGTTTAGAGGTAAGGCTCATTAATTCTAGACCCAATACAATTAAGTGGGATGATAAATGTAAACTTTTTTTATCACAGCTTTGTACAGAAACCTTTTTTTTTTTTTATGCAGCGTGAGTGTTCCCTTTGTGCTGCACATTTTTTAGTTTGTTTGGCCTCATTTTATGAAGACACAAGTCATTGCTGCATTTGACATTGGAATTGTTCTGAATCACACCCAGAGCAGCACTGTTTGCACCCCCATGGCTGGTAGACAGAAGGCAGCACCCTCCTGGACCAGACCTTCAGATGCAGAAATTCACAGCTAAGGGCTGTCACACACAGAGTGGCTTGATTTCAAAAGCTGATTTCCCCCCTGCCCTCAGCTCAGCTATGAACCTTTCAGATGAAGTCCTTTTCTAATTAAGGTCCTTAATGCAGATGAACCTAATGATGCAGCTGCATGGTCACCAACAAGGTCGGAGAGATGAGGACTCCTGATGAAGTCCAGAAGGAGCACTCAGGAGCATAATGTCAAGGCACATGATTAAGTGCCTTGCTGAATGAAAGCCTCAAGATCTAAATATACCCAGCCAGGCTCCCCAGAGGCCACACAGCACATCAACTCAGACCCAAAGATAATACAAGGATTTAATTCCTTTAAATTTTCTTCTTTAACACACAACTTCCAGGGCACTATTATCCATATTCCTCAGTTTGGCTTATTCTTTCTCTACTGAAACAAGGGGAAGAATATGAATAATAGGTAATATAGGAGAGTCTGAGGAAAAAGAAATAAAAATAATCACAGTTATAAACTCTGCCATTTGGTCACAGCTCTGAACAGTACAGCTTTTCTGTACCTCTGTCTAGCAGCTGGACACAGCACTTTGAAGGGGTTTTCAATTTTTAGAGGCTGGGTATTCTTGTCCAGATATCCAAGTATAGTCACCTTGCAAGACATGTCTTCTGTTGCAGCTTTTGTGTCATTTGAGATGTAAATTACATCACCACTTTGCTTCTATTTATTTCAGAAGAATGAGGAAAGCCAACAAAATGGGGAATTATCTGGATAACTTCCTCCCCTACCTCCACAATGAGATAAAAGGGGGACAGTTGGTAAATGGCTCTTTGAAACCTGCCAGGCTTTCCTTTTGGTTCATGACAGCTCTGAGAATCCCTGGGCTGGCTGCAAAAATGCTGCTTTTGTAACTTTCACTCTGATCTGCTCCTAGGGGTAAAGGTCCACAGTTAAAATCAAGAGGAGTTTGGCTTCTACCTGCAGGGAGGTTGTGATCAAACACCCAAGAAATGCCTAAGATCATCTATTCCAAACCCCTGGCCATGAGCAGCAACATCTTCAACTGGATGGGATTTCTCAGAGCTCCATCCAATTTAAGATAACAAAATGAAACCCAACAATTTCTGAGTAAACAGAACTACTTGATCTTCTCCAGAGAAAAATATTTCAGTAAGGACAATTACCTTATTTGATACAATTTTGTGCTAAGGGAAGAAAAAAAAATAACCACAAATAAACAACACTGAGTTTGTGTTTTCATTGTGGTACCAGACTAAATTTCAAATCTGAGAATTCTTCTTGGGTCACAAATTTTGGTTTTCAGCTTGTTCTTGTTTCCTGGGAGAGTTAGTGAGGTAGCAAAGGTGACTCCAGAGGAGTCACAGATATGACAAGACCTGTAAGTAATATTTCAGGAAAGGTCCTTTGTGATTTTGTCTGGGTGATAGCATTTCAATGCAATCAACAAGAGAATTTGTGCCTTTCTGGGGATCTTTCACAGAATCAGTTGCAGCCATTCTTCAGTGTCAAATCCTCAGGAGCCAACAGATTCATACTTGCAGCAAACAAATAAAATCAACAGTGAATTATTGGCTTCAGCAGTAACCTTTTGGGCAGAAAGCCTCATTTCTCTAGTTTGGAAAGGGAATTTAAATTAAAAAAATTCAAAGCATCCAACTTAGAGTGCCACCCCGCAAAGGGTCCATAACTCCTTGAAATCGTCCTCAATTCCCACATTATCAGAGAGTTTCTATCCATGATACACCCGCTCTGGTTTTATAAATCTGCTGGCTGCAGTGTAGGAAGCCCAGGTCACCCCCAGGTCACTCATGTCCTGTATTTACCCAGACAGCAATGGCAGCAGGGGCACTGATTTACCAGATTAGACACGACCCCACTTCCTGAGCTGCACACAAGAGCCTGCCTGTGATTAGTAGCTATCTGTGAAATGTTCAAAGTGAATTGAGATTTAGCAGCCTAAAAGTCCATAATCCCTCTGCAGGAGGGTTCAGATGCGTTGCTGTGACGTAATTTGTAATTAGGCAGCTTGAATAGCAGAGAGCCTTTAGCGAGCTGGGTAAAGCCTGCTTTCTCCAGGGAGTGTGTTCTACACTGTGAAAGGGAAAAAAAACCACAGCAAAACAAACACACAGCTTCCAGTAAAGCCAAGAAACAGCCACTCATGCTGCCCATGGCTTCTTTGCTTTCTCCTACAAACAACTTCTCTCCTAGGAGGTTCCCCATGCTGGCTTGTTTCCAGACACAATGGCTGCTTCCCATATTGGTGATGTAAATATCCCAATTGTGGCCCTAAAGAAAAGGAAAGCAACACTACAATCATTCAGAACCTCATTTCATGCCTATTTAGATCACCACTGACTCCAGTAACCCTGAAAGAATTCCATTCCTGTCTGTGGCAGATTTAATGGTTGGTTGTCACTTCATTTTAAACATTAATACTATGTTTTATTTCTATAAATAGAAGACCCAGGTGTTTTCTCGGGATTAAAAGGGCTGTTTTCTTGTCTCCTTTCCCTTTAATTTCCTGCTTCAATTCAGAGAGAGCTGGACTCTACAGACTCTAAATCCTTGCTAGAATACAAGGAGTCTGTGCCAGGGGTCCTGGCAAGGACAGTTTCATATTGCAAGTTCATTTTAAGTCACTCTATTGCATTTTCACTGTTCAGCCTCCAATCCAAGATTATCTTTGCCCATCTGTTATTTATCCTACTGGTTACATGACCTGTGGATTACCCAGCTTTTCTTTTAAAATCTCATTCTGCTTATGTCCATTCATTACTTGCTGCTTATTTGTCAAAAAAGTTGCCAGCCTGCAATTTTACCTGAGACAGTGTTGGGATGCACAATGTACAACTGCAGGGTTTGTGCACACATCTGTAGCTATCTGTAACAGGGACAGCAGAATTTGGGAGAAGCACACGAGTATCCACTGCACCCCCTGAGGAAGTCCAGATGGCCACGAGGGGAGATTTTGCCTGAGTGATGCTTCTTGAGAGAACATGTAACCATCAGTGTGAGCTGAACATTGTCATTCAATATTTCCACTGGTTGTTTTTTCACTGACCTCTGTAATTTTCACTCACCATCACCTAGTGCTGCCTGTGCATGAGCACCAGCCTTGCAGAACTAGCACCAGCTGACTTAGGGAGCAGTTTTGCCATCGTTCCTGAAGTGCTGTACTTCTGCCTCTTTGGGTTCCAGAAGGGTTTTGACAATGCCTATTCTTGCTGAGACATAGTATGGATGTTCTAGCACTAAGGATGCAACCTTTGACCAAAAAAAAAACCCTCTTCTCCCCAAAATAGTTCTAATCCAGCTACAGCTGCTGCACCTGAATCATGAATCAACACATGGACCCTGGGCTCATGCTACACAGAGGTCTAACAAGTTGTGTGCATTAAGCCCCTTCTGATTTTAAAGGCATTCTTCCTATCTTTTTTCATAATAAATACTTTTTCAAGAGGGAGACTGAAAATGTGATATTGCTGCTACTGCTGGTATGCACTTTGCATCATCTTGCTTCTTTAAAGGTTTACTCAGGGCTGTGTCCTGTTATGTTGGGAGATGGAAAAGCAGAGGGAAAGTCACTACTCACCTTAGGGAAATCAGCTTTAAATTAATAGCATAAAAAAATAGCTGTGAAAACTTGGAGCTGGCAAGGCCTGGGAGCATGTTGTACAAATAGAGGGGAGAGACTAATGGGAATAATTCAGACAGGAGGGGAATATATAGGAAGTTAAATCCTGATTTTTTTTTTCCATTCTAACACCTCTTCACTGCAATCCCTTGGTGTGAAAGCAGAATTAGTCTCAGCTGTTTGTTGCCATTTTCATGTAAAATATAATAAAATTATCAGGTATAAAATGCTTTGAATTCTTTAAATTGTCTGTTTTTGTAAAGTTGTTGACGTTACCTAGTGCTACTGCCATCCTCTTTGTCACATCCTCTTGGTGTGGGTGCACAAACTAGTGACACTGCTTGCAGTGGATTATTGCAGCCAGGAGTTGGAACAAAGTGTCTTACACACAAACTCAGCATGGTTTACACCAGTTGTATTTTCTGTTACTCCCTTTTATGTTTGTGTACAAGATTTTGCTACCTAAAGGACAAGTAATAATAGCCCTAAGGAAAACACAGAGCTGCCTGGCAGCATCTTTGCCTTTGAGTGATAAAGGATAGATGGATGGGGGGAAAAAAACTAGGAAATGGTGCTGTGAGCTGTTACTGATGTTCCAAGTGGGCTCTGACTGCTGAGCTCATGGGCACATCTTTCTTTATTGCACATGAGGCCAGTTATCCTCTTTCAGGCTTAGGAAGGAAGCAGGAGGCCAGGAAAGGCTGCTGTCTTTTCTCCAGGCATGGTTTCCTCCATGCAATGAAAAATATTGTCTGAAATGGCTGAAAACTCATAGTCTAGATAGGTTTTATTGGGCCAACCATGGAAAAGAAAGTTGTGCTGGCTCTGCTTTTTACATGGTGCAAAGAGAGTGGAGATACCTTTTATTCTGAGAAACCTTAGGATACTACTGACTGAAAATGAGGAGCTGTGATTTCAGTCTCACAGCCAGAGGAGGATCCAAAAAAGTGACTCTCCTCATGTTCCCTAAACCCTTATTTTCAGGGATGTGTCTTAAAATGCTGATTATTGCTTGTGGAAAGCAAAGGTAGCTCCCATGTTTCCTTCCCCCACTATTGCCCACATGGGGGTTCTGGTAGCCAGGTGCAAAAAACATCTGAATGGAAGAAAAATAGATTTTCCATAATGCCAAACCAAAGGAATTTTTTTTTTCCCTAAACAGAATTTTCAAGTCACTGCCCATCACATCCAGAGTATTACCAGAGCTGTCAAGAGAAAGAAATCAGTGTGGGAACAGCATTCCACTGGGAAACGTGAAATGGCAACGAGTTGGTCCCTCTGCAATATATCCAACACTTAATATAAAATGATGTACAACTAACCTGCAATGAGTTCTGCACAAGAACTCTCTTCTGGGATGCTGGCTTGTGATTTATTTGCTTCCTCAGAAAAATAACTCCTTATAAAAAAATATAATTCTTTGTGTCCCTTCTTTTTTTTTTTCAGCATAGACTAATGAAGAAGCTGAGTGATTCAGCTGCTAATGTGTTCATCAGGGGGATATGTTTCAGCATTTATGATGATTCTGTGGTGATTATAGCTCTCCTTCAGTTACTTTCCATGCCATGCTCTCTTCAATATGAGTAACAAGTGGCTTCAGGCACTTCTGTGGAGGATTAAGTATTGTCTCAGTGACAAAGTCTTCTCCTCTCTCATTTGCTCTCTGTCCTTAATGCTTTGTGTAGTTCTCTTCCATTTGCTTTCCCCTCACATGTTCAAGCTCTCCCCCAAAACTTAATTTTGCATTCCAGCTTTGATTAGCCTGTGCCAGTATGTGGTTAGCAGGCCAAGTGAGGGCTCAGGGACACTGGAGGAATTTCCTGCAAGCATTTGCCCTGTGCTCCTTCAGTTATGATTTCAGCTCCCAGATAGAATCCCTGGACTAACAAACTGTGACAAAGTGGCTCAAAGCTGCAGCACCCTCCATCCTTCTTTCTTCATGATCTTTTCTTCCTTCATTCTTTCTTCCTTGTTTTTCTCACACTGATGTCTCTGCCTGCTCTTCATTCCTAGTTCTTTCCTCCATTGATCAATCCTGCATTCCCAGCTATTAGCAGCCTTTATTTCCTTCATAGCTTCCTTTCCTCTAGTGGTCCACTCCTTCAACATTAAACATTTCTGAGAGAAAAAGCACTAGCTAAGCTGATTTTACAAGTCATTACCCACCACACCCAGCACCTTGCCAGGGCTGTACTCACCTGCTTCCCGTTAATCTTATCACCTCCCTGGTTTCTCTGGAAATGCTGATGAAAACCTTTAAATCCATTTTATATTCCTCCAGCCATTTTTCTGGCTTGTTTTTCACCCAATTTTAGCTTCTCCCTCAACTCTCACTGACAACTCTTTTTTTGGCCCTGTCTCCAGATCTCAGTTCTCTCCTCATCCTCCTTGATGCTTAGGCTTTTTCTAATGTTATTGTTCACTCCTCTTCAACACTTCATGGCTTAGAGTCCCCTAAAGTAACAACTCCTCTCTTCTAACTATTCTTGTGTCCATGGGGTTTTTTTTCTGCTTCTTTTTTACAGACCTTCCTCTTATTGCTTCTGTTCTGTAACTGGTGCCAACCTATTCCTCTCTTCCCAGTCCCAGCAGTCACCCACATTTAGCCCTGCAATCAGCTTTCTCTGTTACCACTCCATTGTGTTTCTTGTCATCCCAGATGAATCATGGTCACCCTCAATCTCCATACCAAAAAATCAAACAAGATGATGGCTGAGGAGCATCTTTCCATGGGAGGGCCTTGGTGTTGAGCAGCTTTCTGTGCATTTCGCATTTCCATGTAAATTCAGATGAGTTATGTGTAGATAAATACTGCCCAAAAGGCATTTTATGGGTTATCCAAGCATTTGTAAAAGCTAGGTCATAGGCAAGCACATCTTTACACTATGAGAGAAGTTTTACATCAGGAATATTCCAGGGCCTCCTAGATACTATGTCCTATTAAGATGATGTGTTGTAACTGCTGTTCCTCCCTTAGGACACAGCAAAGAATCATTCCTTATATATTATTTACACGGAGCTCTAGCCTAGGTAAATACACATGGTAGTGCTGACTGTGTCATTTTGCACCTCGCTGTACTCATGCTCTTTTCCTTGCCGTGGTAATACACTTGTTTGCAGCAGCTGTTTCATCAGAATATCTTTCAGCAGGGCAAGTAGTGTCTCTGAGGCTGTGGTGCATACATTTGCTGGGGGATACAGAGAAAATTGAAATAGAGGAGATTATTTTTTAAACCCCAAGATGTTTGTCACTTAGGCTGTAAATCAGCTGTGCATTATACAGCTATGTTACTGCTTTTTAAAGTGTTTGGATTTGAAAATCCACTATGGTGGAAGCTGCAAATTCCCTCTGGACTTTCTGCCATTAGTTTTTTTAATTATGCAGCAACTTCATCCTCATTTGAATACAAAGGGCCTGATTTTTGTTGTGTTAAGACACCCAGACACTTTCTAGCCAGAGCAAAGGAGTGCCAGCTGGAGCAGCTCAGACCTCTTCACACTTGATCCCACCAAGCTGCCAGCTCCCACATGGCTGGGAGAAGGGGACAGTTCTGGTGACCAGACATCCCCAATGACAGTGCCAGGCCAGATGCTGCACTTCAGTGGGGTTGCAGATGAAACGAGTGGCTGAAAGCTCCTGGGAGCACAGCCCTGAGGAGGGGCTCACACTCCCCAAGGGTGGGAGCAGCCCGTGGTGACAGCACTGCTGTGGGCACCTCCCAGGGCTCCGAGAGGGAGGTGGGCTGGGATGTGGGTTTGTCCATGCAGGAGAAGGTGGCAGGGGCTGAGTCTCTTCTCTGCTTTTGCTAAGAGGTGCAAGCTGTCTTTTCTCCTCAGCTTTCTTAGCAAAACTGTCTCTCTGACCTGGACAGTAATTGTACAACCTTCCTCTATTTTGGGGTGATATGAAGGAAGAATTTTGCCTCAGCCAATGCCTTTTTTCCTCTCCAAGACATGCAGAAAAATGTATTTGATGCCATTTTTGAGTGCTGCACTCACACAAGTAGAGAGGAGGGTGTGAACAGGCAGCTGCACCCACCCAGCCCCTGCTGTGCCTGGTCCAGGGAAGCCCAGGAACTTGGCTGACTCCACTGTCCAGCAACCCTTTTTCTGCCCTGAACTTGTACAGTAATTTCTTTAAATCTATGCAAACTTTTAGCATTTACAACACCTGTAAGTCTGACAAAACTACCACAGCTCCAATATTCATTGTGCAAAAAATTACCCACTCTTTTGGTTTTGTTTTAAACTTGCCACCTTTCGTAATTTGTTGATGACCTCTAATTCCTGTATTATGAGGATGAAGTGCAATCACCACCTTGTCTCCTCCACTGTGACATTTACAACTTGTATCTTTGCTGGTGGTTCTATTCAGTTTAGTGGCTTATATGGAAATAATTTTGTACCTCTGTTCACCTTTGCAACTTCCTTTGAGTATTATCCAATTGTCTGTATCCTTTTCAAGAGGAAGGATAAAAATTGCATGCATTACTTCAAATGTGGGATTATTTAATGGGTTCATATAATGGCATAATGATGTTTTCTGTTCTATTCTCTATTCTTCTCCTTTTTATTTTATCATTTTTTTGATTGTCAGTGAGCATCCAGCTAATAGATGCATGAAAGTGGCTTTTCTAACCTCAAGATGTTTTTCTTGAGTAGTAATAACTAGCTCACAGCCCATAATCATATATGCAAAGTTAAGTTTGTGCTTGGGCTTTTTTTTTTCATTTTTAAAATGAAGTTCATTACTTCACACTTTGGTGTTAAATTTCATCTGCTGTTTAATCATGAAGTCACATAGTACTGTAATTCTTCTGCAATTCTTTTCAGTTCATTTGTCTTTTACTAATCTGAATAATAAAATATCAGCAAGCCTCCTCACTGACAAGGCTCTTCACATCCTTTGTGTATAATTTGAAAAGTGCATGTGCTGGAACCCTCTGTAGGGTGGCACTGGGGACAACCCTACATATTCCTGCTCTTTGATTATTATTATTTTATTATTCCCACCTTCCAGCCATCTGCTTGTCCAGGCAGATTTTTCACAATCATATTCCAAAACAAAAAACTTTTTAAGAGTTTCTGGTAAAACCATATCTCAAAATCCTTTAGGAAATATGAGGAAATACCTCAGCAGACTACAGTCTTTTGTGCACAGACAATTTTCCATCAAAGTACTGCAACAGACTTGAGCAACATTATCTTTTTCTTTCTCTGCAGAAGTCTCAGCTTTTCCTAATATATCGCAGGTTTGGTCAATGTGCCTGTTAGTTTTTGATATACTACAGCTTCTACCAATTTACCCAGTGTGACAGCCATCCTGCCCCAAATCTCAAATTCCCTGATTCCTCTGCCACCATCCTTTAAACCAGCATCATAAGGCCATTTACTCCTTCATATTAAGACAGTTTTAAACAAAAGACCAGGTATTACCTAGCAGCTCACCTATTTTATACTTCAATATCACCTAGTTTTTGGTGAATACAATCTAGTCTATGCCTTTTGTTGTACTTCACTTTTTCAGCTGTCTCATCTGGCCTTCCTCTTTCTCCAAGCTCTTTTTATGCCTTGATCATCTTCTAGTGCTCAAGCTTTTTGCGGATGGGGCACATGGAAAGGATATTCAGAGATTTGAATGATACAGGCCTTGGTTTACATTCTGATTGTGCATTTAGTCTGATAGGAAAAGTGATTTTTTTTTTCATTTGGTGCATAATCTCAAGAAGTGTTTTTTTTTTCCCCTTAACTGCTTCCTCTACCTTGTTCTATAACAACACTTCTTTTTTGTTAAAAAAACCACAAAACCATGCATTTTATCTGTATTTAAGTAGGTTATTTTTTATAGATTTAAGCATTCTCTGAGCTACATGCCAACTTTTTACCTTTTCAAACGAAACTAAAAGCAAAGGGAGTAAAATGCTGTAGGTAAAATGAGGATTGAGTATGCAGACAGGGCATTGATTAGCTAATTTTCAAAGCACTAATTTTCTAGGTGACTTTACAAGGACTCTATGATCTAGACAGGTTATATATGCAGTTTAACAGAATGTACTAATTTTTCAACTAAATTTAAAGATCTCTGAGAGAAACTTTTCATCAGTATGAGCAAAAAAGAAAAATATGAGCAAAAGTATGAGCAACCCCTCTGCCTTTGAAGCCTGTTCTCAAATCTCTGTTCCATCCCACCCATTTTGTACAGCAGGTGATCAATTGCAGCATATAAACATTCTGCTCAAGTGAAATAGCAAAAAGGATCCCTTCTCTCCCATATGTGGCCAGAAAAACAGTTTTACTCTGTGAAAAATAACATTGGTGAAAGATTCACATATGTGAAAGATCTACAACTGGATTAGAGAGAGCAAGAAAGTAACAGATAAACAGGTAAAGCCAAATGATGGTTCAGGTAACAGGTAATTTGTCCTTTAGATGGACCCAGCTGGAACTTTTAAAACACTTGGAAGAAAATCCTGCAGCTTGAGTGCCAGAGGGCTTTAAAATTGGGGGGCAGAGAGCAGAAATAGAGGTGAGCAGGTTGAGGGTCTACCTGTCTTCTGTGGAGCAGATGCTCTCTCTTCAGGGCTTGAGGCAGCAATGGATTCCCTAACACCTTGTGATTCCTCAAAATGCCATTCAGCTCATTAAGTAAACCAATAATTAACCTTCTTAAATTGAATGGAGATCAGGGAGATGAAGGTGTATATGAAATAATTATGCAGGTTTTACATTTGTAGCTTTCCTTATCTGCAAACCTTGTTTCCAATCTTAACTTTAAATCCATAGACTATATGCTTCTTTTCTCTGAAAGTTAATGAAACAAGTTATGCAGTTTGACAGAGCCTGCTCTAGCAGCTGAATTCTACCTGCCTCACAAGCATTTCACAGCTAAGTCATTCTCTCTTTTTTTTTTTTCTTCATAGTCTAGGCTCGATATCTCTAGGAGTGATAATTTCAGGAGAATTAGGCAAGTAACACTATCCTGTGACCTCAGAACCTTCACCAGTTTGCTGGTCCATATGGTAATTTTCCTTTGCACTGCAAAATCCATGTATTGGAAATGAAGGGTACAGCTAAACACTGCTGAACCACAAAATTCCTGAATGTCTCCTAAAATAGTCGTGCTTCACTAAGACTAAAAGTTAAGTGCTTCATTACAAGTAAATTATCATCTGAAAAATATAGCCTTGGCTTAGTTAGCCTTCAGGAGGTGTGGAAGCTCTGTAGGCAATAGCTCAGATAAATTAAGGAGCAGGAAAATTTTGCTGACCGGTCTCTTGTGTAAACATTGGGTGCTTAGCAGGACTTGTGAAATGAACTTTTGTAATGTAGTATAAGGGCTACATCTGAAGGTCTCCCCTGGTGCAGGGTCACACTGTGCTGAGGACTCTGAATACAAAACCTGTGTAAAAATGGAGCAGCAGGAATTAGTAAGATTATAAACTCAGTTATGAAGTACTTATCTTAAACCTTTTTTAAAGCCTGAAGGATTTTAAATGCAACAGTCCATGACTTGAAATTCAATAATTTCAACCCTTATTGTTTGCTTCTTAAAGTTGCTACAGACTATTTGGTCTGGTAGTTTTCTTACATATTGGAGACAAAAGGCTTTGATTTAGCTGTTCACAGAGTCTTTAAAGGAGCCTAAATTGTAGATAATCCTTAAGCATCTATGCAGGAGCAGTGTGTTTCTCCTCTGATGCCATTGCTAAAGTTCTTATGAATAAAGCACTTGGAGGCAATAAACTTGCAGCATCAAGTTTCGTTCTCTTCCTTCTCAGTCAGCTCAGTAAAAGTCTTTCCACAGTGAAGAAGCTGGGGAAATAAACTTTGAATTCCCAGAAAGTTAGGATTGAAAATGGTGAGTTTGACTTTACAGTAGCAAGAATGACTTTGATAATCTGACCTGCAGAGGGATGAGCCGTGTTGGCACACAAGCATGACCATGTAGATTGCAGACACCTCTACATCTGCTGAATTGCAGAGGGCTGAGGTGGCCCCAGCCAAAATGCAGAAGCAGGGATTCAACTGCAGCTGAGGGCCCGTATTTCCACCCAGGTGATGCTGGGCAAATGCACAGCTTGTTTCTGGTGCAGTAGATGGAATATCCCCAACAGACAGCAGAGCCTCTGTACCAGCGCTGCAGCACAGCTGATCTCCTAGAAAAGAGACACATTAGAAAATACTCAAATGTTTTGAACAAATGTATTGTTTCCCACTTAAGCAATATCTCCTGAAGAGGAAAAGAAAGTAAAAAGATGATAATAGATACCAAGTCAGAAAGTAAATTCCCCATCTACTGAATTTTTTCCTCATAGCTCTTAGTCCATATTTCACACTGCATTAATTTTAAAAGGTTTGCAAATGAAAGGTACAATTTTTTTTTAGTATTAGAGAAAGATGTCCTAAACCAGGACACTTTGGTTCACCCATCCAGCTAATGGGAGAGATTAGAATCCACTTGGATTGCTGTTGTGGGAGTACTGATGTACAGGAAATGTCCTGCTTCTGAAAGAGCTCTTTAGCTTAAAAAAAGGTAACAAGAACCAGTGTCTGCAGGTGAAGACAAAGCTAAATTTGAAAAAAGGACGTGTTTTGTATTAGCATGACAATGTAACTGCTGGAAAAATTCCCAAAGGAAATGATAATTTTTCTACTTGTTTGTCCTTAAAGCCAACACAGCACTCTGAAATAAATGTTGTGATCAAACACAAGTTTCTGGGCTAAACAACAATATCTGTTTGTGAATTGGAATAATGAAGGACACCAAAAAGGACAAAATAGGGGGTCAAATGTTTCATTTAGCATTTAAAGACCTCCAGGTTTGTGAAGCTGCTCTTATACCTGGTGTGAGTAGGGCTGTAGGGATGCAGGATTCACTCCAATATATTATTTATTGTTACTATATGTTTGCAATTTATTACTATTTATTTGCAATTAGAAATATGATAATTTTCACTTTAATATTCAGCAGCATATTGCGTTTTTAGGGAACAGGGCATTGCCTTGGAGGGACAATATATTCTCAGTGCAGTCATGTTTGACCTGGTAATGACATGACCCCAAGCAGGGGCTTCAGCTTAAGCTTCCTAAAGAAAAAGGTATCAGAGAAGAATTTCATTCTAGTTTGAACTGAGATTACTTGGGCTGACTTCTAATATGATTTCTTTCTCTTTCTAAAGAACACAAATCCTCTAACATTAGGGCTGTCTTCTGCACCAAGAGTCAGGGGTACTGTCAACACAACTTTGCCAAGACTTTGTTTTCACTTCATCTCCATTTACTCTAACAAGATGCCATGCTGAAATGAGATGCATCCTGCTAATGTAGGATTTTACTCTCTCACCCTTTGAATATTCTCCCTTCTTCAAAAAGCATCCCCTGATTTTCTGAAAGGAAAAGGCATTTTCTCCTAGAAATCAATAAACTTTAGAGGAGATAAAAAGCACCATTGCCTTTTTCTTTTTTCAATTTAAATCCTATGAGAAAATCAAAGCCAAATTATTATGATTTGTTCTCAGGTTCTCTAAAGTTTATTAACAAAAATGTTGTCTAGCTTCTTTCCAATGGGTTGTAATAGGAAAAAATCACAGTCTAGTATCAAGGGGGAAACTTGGCCCTAATTCAGCAATGTATAAACAACTGCTTATGATACATTTGCTGAAAAATTACATATATGCTTAAATGTGTAGCTGAATCAGGACTTTTCCACGTCCCATTATAGATTACATTCAGCTGTTTTTCTCAGCACAACTAGAGTTTGAATCGAGGAGATGTTTCATCTCATATTTAACCCTTCCCTACATTCAAGGTAATTAACTAAGATGCCTAACATTGGTGAAAACACCTCTCTCCTCTTGGCATGGGCAGCACAGGGGCACAAATGTCCCCAGACTGCCCCCACCCCGCTGTCCCCAGGCCCCTGGGTGTGTAACCACCTGTGTGCCAGCACTGGCAGAGAGGCAAGAACCCCACTGGGATCAGCTTCCCAAGCCCCAGTGACCCACAAACACCAGGAAACCTCCAGTGCTGCTGATCCAAGGGAGGCTGGGAGGAGCTGCTGCTCCTCCTGGCTCCTCCACTCTCTTTGCCAAGCCAGCACTGCAAACCCTGCCTCTTCCCAAAGGAGGAGTCCTTGGAAATCACTTATCCCAGCCCCTTCCATCATCATCCTGTCTTATTAAGGAAGTTGCCATTTTGCCTGTCTTTTGTAAGGATATGTGGTGATAAAACTAGGGTTTCTGTGTTCTTGCCTCTCCATCTATCTCTACTAGAATAACAGATACAAAAGCTTAATGCTGGGAGATCAAAATTATGAAAATGAATTGCAACCAAACTCCATCTGATTTTATCTCACACTCTTCCCCTCCTTTTTTCCCTGCTTACTCTTGAGAGTGGGACTCTGCCAATTGTCAGCCATCAACCAAATCAGAAAGTTGTCATCAAGACATGTCTATCTGCAGATTTCCTTGTATTGTTTTATCTCTCTGTTCTCCTTGCAAACCACTGGCAATTATTTTTGCTGCCCTTTTCTGTCATTGTCTATTTCTTTTTCACCAGTTTCACAATTAATGCATCGGAAAGTCATGTGGGATGCTTCAGGTACCACACAGAAAACACTGAGCTCTCAAAAGTGAGGATAGGAAACACACAGTGCAAGAAAAAAGTTGCAAAATGATTTCTTCAGTGGCAAGCTTTGCTCGCACTGTGAAATGAATGAACTCCTTTCTTCATTTTAGATAAAATACTTTATGCTTAGAACTTCCCCACATCACTTCACTGCTTGGTTCAGAATTTAACTTATGGACCTTTCTTTTCTATGACATGTAGTTCCATTTAGAGCACATCACTTCCCTTCTTCAATTGTATTTTGAGTTGGCCACAGTGGAGCTGCAACTCTGGTGCTCACTCCGTGAGACCCAGTGAAGGGATGAGCCACATAAGAGGGACATATTGCCCAGCTGTCCCTAATTTCAGAGACCAAATATGAACTTCTGATAGGAATGAAATGGAAGAATTAATTTACTTCCCCTTTCATCATCATCAAATTCACAGGAGTGAGTAGAAAGGATGGTATCCTTTCCCCTTCTTTCAGTTATCCTTCCATGAAGGTTTTTTTTTTGCTCCTGAAGAAAAGAATTACTTTTTTTTCCTTTAAGGGCAGTCTCACTATCACTGTAAGATCCATGTGAGGGACAGTGCCTAAGAAACATTCCTTTAACTTCCTCCTCTAACCTACACATGATAAGGGGAATAAAGTGTGAATAAAGACCAAGCTCCATGTAAGAGTATGGAGTAAATACATTTCCTCTGAGTAAAAAAGTCTGAGACTGGATATGTTCTGAATAAGCTTGGCTAATATTGCTGCTATAACATGTAGAAGTAGATGGGTCATAAATCAACTTCATCATAGCTGTAGGAAAACTGCCTGGAAAAACAATCTAATGCAACCTCACAATGGCAAAATTGCATAAGAAACCACAGGCAGCCCAGCTGTAGCTTCATAAGAAAATTAGATGTCTATGTTCCCTAGACCTGGCCTTTTGTCCAAATTAAAAGTTATTACTTAAATTGTTCCTTCAATATGACTTGCAATCATAAAAGTGGATGCACACACTTTGATATTTCCTCAACAAGGAAAATTTACTTTTGTGCTGCTTGTATGCAGATGAAGATTTGATATTGAACATGTTTTTAGTAGAAAATTAATTGATACAACATATTTGCAATGAACTTGGCTTTGTGAGGCACCTTACTCTACTAACATGGTGCTAGCAAAACTTATTTAGAAAAGTGCAGCAGGCAAAAAGTCCATTGCAAATTTACATTTTGAGACTCTTAAATGTACTCATTTTCCTTAAAAAATTAATCTAGAAGGTAGAAAGAATAAAATGGATGGTATGTTTATCTGAAAAAGCACATTTCTAATCCACCAGCAGATTTACATGTAGTTTGCTACGGTAGCATCTACCACGTGAATTGCTAAATGTGAGGCCGAAGCAGTGTCTATTTATTACTCAGCTTATATTATAATCAGCAGTGGAGATTTGTGTGGTTACAACCATCACACCTCATTAACTGGAGGGTCACTATGGCACCACAGTCACCACTCCACCACCCAGGGTGTTGGCACCTTGGAATACTCTGGAAAAGAGCAAATCCCTGGTAGCACCCTGGCACGGATGGTGCCATCCAGGCTTGTGTGATGTTCCCTGCTGACCCCAGGCCGTGGCAGGCTGCTGTGCAGGAACTGGCACTCTGCTCTCCATGCTTTGTATTCCTGGAGGAATCAATACCAAGCCAAAGCACAGTGCAAATATGCAGGACACCTTAAAATCTGGCATCCTAACCAAGCTAATGAGCCACAGCCTGTTTGGATTCAGAAGGACTTTTCTGATTCAAACCCAGAAGTTTTGGACCCAGGCTCACTGCAGTAAAGATGCTCAGGTTATGCCTGTACCAAGGGATTCAGGAGTCCTTTCCCAGTCTTGGTCCCACATCCTGATTGCATGGCACTACCTTGAAAAAAAAGCATCCTTCCCTCCTCTCCTTCATTGCCCATGGTCATTCCCCATGGTCATTCCCCATGGCAGGAGTCAGTGCACTCCAGCCAGCTCCAGCTGAAAGCTTAGATGTCCTGAGGCCAGTCAGAGCTTCACTGTCCTGCACAGTTATCTTGGAGGTGATCCTGGCAGAGAACTTTGTTATCTTGGTTGTGATCCCTAGCAGGAACCAGGAAGATGTGCCTTGATCTGTCCTGGTTGGAAATAATGATCCCAGCTCAACCTGAGTTGGTTGAATGTAGAACTGTACACTTGTGGTCCAGATCTCAGCCCAACCTGTTCTTAGGAGGAGCACTTGTGTCAGTTCTAGATATATAGAGTGGCTTTTACTCTGAACAGGTTTTTAATTCAAGTTGGCACAGCCCAAAAATGAATGGCCTTATTTCTGTTCCTAGAAACAATGGAGCTGTATCTCCATGTGCTTCCTCAAAGAGCTCAGTTAGAGCTGAGTCAGCTCTGAAGTTCTGGCATGGAAAACCCACAGCCCAGGTAGCCAAGAGCCAATTGCCCTCAGCAGTGCTTTATCTTACACATGCATTTTTCAGGAGGGCAGGAATTCTGTTAAGTGTTGGCACTGTAAACCTCAGGAGAAGAACACCTTTGATGTCAGCTGAGTAAGTAACCAAATTACACCCTCTGGGAGAGCAGACCAAGCAGTTAAAAGCAGCAGACACAAGCTGAAACCCAGAACAGCAATCCTCACATTAGCAATACAGATGTTTTACAGGTACAAGTGTTCAGCTTTGCACACCCACAACTCCCACCAACATCATGGTGCAAATATTTGCATAAGAGTGGTGGGATTATCTTTGTGATCATCTGAGATTCTGGAAGGGAGAGCTGGCTCCTTTTTTTCACAGAAAACAGAATAGTGCACAAGTCAGTTGCTGCAATGAAAATGTTCATCCTCACATCATAACAGGAAAAAAAATCACTAGAAAATGGTTAGGCAAATCCATGTTTCCAGTACAGAAATGCTGACTCTTAAACAGAAGGTATAAAACATTTACCTCTGCTTGGAGCAGCCCATATCCCAGTGGTCCAAGTACCTTTGCAGTCAGAGAAGAAACCAAGGGGAAATGGTACATTGACCCAAGTGGGAAAGTGGGTCACCAACGTCCCAAGGTTTTAACTATATTTAACTATATAGTTTCTCTGTTGAATTTTCCTATGTAAGATTATATATATATATTTTTTAATTCTGATCCTAAACAAAACCCTCAAATCCTCTTTTTTGTGTGTGTAAAGAACACTGTTTTGTTTCCTTTCTGGCAAGGCTGTCAGTTCCTTTGAGGAGCAGAAAGAGGGAACCCACACAGCATATGGTGACAGTAGCCTGCATTACTGTTCCCAAAGAAAGCTGTCTGGCTGTCCTAAAAAAAGAGAGAGACAAAACATGTGAGGAGAAGTGCTGCAGATTAGCACCAAGGATTACCTCAGACACCACTTTTTATTTTTTTCTCAGAATGTGTTATAAAGACTCTACAGGAGAAGATATTTAAACATATACTTAAAATAGTGAATACTCCTGTGTGAATCAATGAAATTACTCAATCTAGTAACCTCTCAGATTCTATATGCTAAATAATGCAGTTATAGTAGGTATGCTGTTACATTCATATTCCCAAGATACCTGGGGACCTGTGCCACAGCCCTCAGTCTGTCCTGACCTGGTTAATGCTCATGACACCACCTTGAGCAGTGTCTCAACTACTCCTAAAATTTTTTTGCCTCTTTAGGATCATCATCAGATTTATATGCAGTGCAAATGTGGTTGAACAGGATTGCCCCAAGCAATCTCCTTCAAGGGCTGTGCTGAGCTGTGTTGGTTATGAATGGTCCCTGCCAAGAGTATTTGCCAGCAGCACTTGTTTCCAGCCTTGCTGATGGTCAAATTCCTGACAGGACACCAAAAAACAAGAGCTTTGCAGATTTAAATCAATGCCATTGAAAATTGTCGGCAGCCTCCTCACACCTGGTTATCAAAAGGCCTTGGGAATGAATAATTTAGTGACAGAGTGACAAGAGGTACCAGAAGAGCCTTATTCCCTGCCCTTTCTCTTTGCAGTGACTCACCTGGTGACCACTGACCCTCTGATTTAAGTGTGGGAGTTGTTAATGTAGCAATTAGTGCAAGAGCTTAGAGCAGGGCAAGGTCTCTGCCTAACAGCATGGATAGGGTACTTGAGAATTTTGCTTATCATTTAAGTGGATTTCCTCTGTGCCTGGTTTTCTTAGTTCTCAGGCAACCTTAGCTACAAGTGCAGATTTAGATAAATCATGGGGAACTACACATTTTCAGAGATGATTCATCTGATATATTTTAGATGTCTATTCTACAGTGAGATTATCATGTCTTAGAGTCCATTGAGTGACAGATGAGTTCTGCATTGACAAGAAAGTGAGGCTTTAGTGTAACTCACAGGGAGATAACTCCACCGTAGCTACCTCCTGCTAGGCAGACAAGTCCCACGCTAAATACCTATCCCAGCAAAATCACTCAGTCTGAGTCCCAGGATTTTTGACTCAAGCCACATGTGAAAGGCAAATGTGCCTTAAACCAACATTTTAGGATTCCTCTGCTTACATTTAAGTAATATTGCTGTCAATGGAAGGAGGGTTGTTTCATTTCATTAAGCAATTGAGTACCTGTTCTGCAGATCTTATACTGGGGGAGAAAAGCTGTTGGGTATCCAAGCACTATAAATCAGTTTAATCACTCTACTTATCTTGGTATATGGAGTGGCTACAACAAAGAATTTGGCTGATCATCTTTCTTCAGCTGTCAGCTGCTCTGGAGCAGTGGAAGATTTCTATCCCTTACAAAGAGCTCTGCAGCTGCCAAATGCCTACAGCAATTCAGGAAGCTGTCATAGGCTTTCCTGTGGCAGCCGTGAGTGAAGTCTCACTGCAGAGGAGAAGGAGATGAACTTGCTTTGCTCTTTTAGCATGGATGTAATCAGCATCATTACCCAAGAGAATTGAGCTGTAAATCTAATGTCAGTGTCAAGGTTAGTATCATCCAGAGGACTTCCTAGGAAGAGACAGGTTCACTGTGATGAAGTATTTTGACTTACTACTGTTGTGTTACTTTTGACTGTGCAGCCCTGCAGCTACACAAGCTGTTACCTCAGTGGACATTTCCTGCCTGTGGTCCCTTAGGAAGGTGATTTGGAAGACTAGGACTGTGTGCACTGAAAATCCACATGCCAGAGGAGCGGCTGCAGTGTAGTGTTGGGGACAGAGTGTTCAACTGCAATTCTCCTTGGCCTTCATGGTCCCAAACCTGAATAAGAATGCATCTTCATGGCACTGCAGTTTTAGGATGGAACTTGGGGTGGCCCCTTCTACACCTGCAACAGCACCTTCTGCTCTCCAGCCCAGCCTGTGCACAGCAGTGAGCCTGCTTTCCACATATCCTTATAATGAGATTTAACCTGCAGTGTCCAGAATGGCAACCAATGCCAGGGTAATCTGAGCCAGTGAATTCCTTCATTCTGTCTCCTTTGCTCTGCCACTTCTTTTGAAAGAATGACCTTCTTCACCTGGGGCTTCTTCAAGTTTCTTCAGGAAGTCTGAAGTCAGATGTGCCTCCATCCCATCTCTAGATGCCTGTCTGGGAATGGGTGTGTGTCTTTCCCTCTGGTTTTCCTTTTCTGTTCCTGCAGTCCTTCAGGGAGAGTTGTGATCCCTTAGCATCCCAGTCTGTCAACATCACCACAGCCAAGCAGGGTTCACCAAAGGCCTCACTCCTGTTGGGTACAATCTTTCCCACTTTAGAGAGCCTTCATCACTCGGTCTTCTCTATCTGCTGCCTGCCAGCAAAGTGGCCTGATGACAGATGTCTTGAGCTGACTCTTTTGCAAACAATCCTCAGGATGGGCTCATACACAGCTCCAAAGAAGGACCTGAGAGTTGTCATAACCTTTCAGTACCAGCTTAATGGTGGCAGACAGAGGTTCAAACACCTGTTAAAACAAAGTGCATCTTGCTGCTCCATGTTATATGATGACTGGTCATGGATTCTACTGGAATGGTGGTATTTCTGAAAGAAGCCAGAGAGGTTTCTCCAGAACTGCTACTCCCAAAAGCTGTATTCATTTTCTTATTCCCTTTCTTGTGAGCCTGAAACCACACTTCTGGTGAAGGTAGGAATTTCAGCTCTCAGAGATGTTATGGGTAGTGGCCTCATATTTATCTTCACAAACTCTGAGCACTCCACTGAGCACAGGCTATGAGTGGCTACAAATGCAGAGAACACAGGACACGGTGACACTCTCCGTGGAACATGGTTTTACATCACAGATCAAAACACAAGACTGAACAATATAATCACAGTGTAACAGAAGGTGCTGTTAAGCAGCAAAACCTCATGAAAGAGACATGAGGGGGGTTAGTTTCCTTTCCCAAGACTGCTGAGTGTGTTTCATCTTTAAGTATGAAACCTGGTTTATTTTACTAACAAATCTCAATCCCAAATTGGCAAAAAGGCTTCAAATGTTCTTTCCCCTTTCCCATGCACATTCCCTTTCTTTTCTTTCCTCTCTGAATAACTTTATAGTGAATACTCATGTATAAACACCTGTGATGAATATTTTTCTGTCTAACTCAAACAAATGTATTCCCAGTGCATTATTTTATATTCTGCCTTCAAATCTGTGTACTTACAGATGTTGAGTGGACATTACAGAATTCTCTGCTGGAATTTCAGCACATTTTCTACATTATCAGAATAAGTTACCACAGTAATTCCTTGTAATAATAATAATATTAATAATAAATTTCAAGAGGAAAAATTTTGCCCTTGTTTTATTCCCATGTAAACCCATGGGCAAAATTTCAGTCACAATACTTCAAAGCAAGATCTGGATAACAAATTTTCAGTTTTGCAGAGCTCGCAGAACCAGATTTCTCTAATCTGAAGCCGGGCCCTAAGGCATATTTATGCACATGGAGGTTCATCCTTGTGCAGTCAAATCATGTAAACTTCCATTTATAAATGATAGGATTTACACATACAAGGGCTATAGTTGTTCCTGTAAATAAAAAGCTTGTGAAGGCACTTGCAATTATCTGCAGGAATAGCAGTCTCTTTTCTGGCCTGATGGCTTTTTCTACATATTTAGGTGAGAAACAGACTTCAACAGGGCTTTTGTATAACCCTTTTTATCACAACTGCATGACTCCTTCCACTGTCTTCAGCTAAGATGCTGACTGTGCACCTCAAGATCTTGAACTATTAGCTCTGTTCTCTCTCTAAAGGAAGTTTAACATCCTACAGTTAGGCTACATGTTTCACTGTACCCTCCTACGTTCAATTTCTGCAATATAAATTCAATTTCTACTACATAATGCAAGCCAATAAGACTAGAAACTGCTTTTGTAGAAAACCAGATAATAGCTTCTCCCTAGATTGCTTCTTGGCATAATAACCTTATTTGGTGGCATTTCATCACAAGACTGATGAGGCCATGCCTCTTTGTGGAGAATGGGTAATGAAGCACTGCAACAAGGCCCTGACATAGTTTAACTGGGAATAAAATGCATTTTATGCTAAATCATAACATACAGGACTGGAAAGAGATTTTCAGTGTAGCACAGTTCACTCTTTCTTTCCTGTTACCTTTTTTAGCAGGCAAATTAATAATTTGTAACATACAATTATAATAATAGGAATGCTAGTATATAACAGGCATGAACATAATTTAAATGAAGCAGAGCTGCAAGGTGACAGCAAGAAGTCTTAATTTTCATGGCCAAGTATAGTTACAACAGTCATCATGAACATGTTTGTGTGAGTTCCTGGAGTCAGCACTATCCTGGTATGGTTCCGTATATCTGTATTAATTATTGATGATGTTGAGCCAAACAAATATTGATGTGTCTTTTATGAATATAATTGCCTTTGGAAAGTTTGTATTGCCCCTTGCACTGAGTCCTTTACAGAGGTTGAATAGTGGCAGTGCTGACCATGTCCAATTCCTTCCTTTGGAGAGGATGTCTGGAGAGGTTGGAGCAGTCTAACAGTCTGCCAGGCCCTCTTGGTCCGTGAAGGATCTGAATCCTTGGCCCTTGCTCTGCTAAATGGCCTGGCATCATCTCAGTGTGCCATGCACTGCCTCAGAAGGAATTTCACAACCCGAGTAGGAAGGTGTTTGCACCAGCTGGTAAGTGATCAGCAGGCAGAGGTGTTCCTTAAATCCCACTCTCCCTATGGTCCAGGCACTTAATGCATCCCTTTCCTCCATTCAGTATTAATTCCTAAGATCTATTCTTTTCTTGAGAAATACAGCAGAGATCTGTACTGCCTTCCAAAGGAGTCTGCAGTAGGGCCAGGCTTAGGTATCACCTGTACCCTGTGCTGGATAGTTCAGTAACCAAGAAGGACCCAAATCATGAAAGCCTTTAGTGTTCACTGTAGATAGTGGGCAAGCCAGCATCCTCCTGCTTCTCCTCAACTACTGCCAGAGGGTGCCTAAACCAACAGCTGCTTGAGCCATGCTGCTGGATCTAGAGGATCTTTATCCAAATGCTGTGGAGAAGCTGCAACAAGAGCAAATGAGAGTGACTCCCTTGGTTCCCAGCCCTCCCTCTCCTAAAGGAACTCCATGCACTTCCCAGGTTCACCTTTGGCCTCAGGGTAAGAGAGGCACCCATAACACCTACAGTAAAATAAAGCTGGACCCAGGACCACCAGGTCCTGGTGAAGTGGGTTAAGAAGCTGGTTATTTCTGAAAGATGGAAATCATGTTCAGGCTAGGTTTCCAAGGAATGCAACCACCTAAGGGGGTTTTCTGCAGGATAGCCTCAGCAAAGTGCCCATCAGCCACTGTGAGAGGCAGATGGACAAACACAACCTTCCCCATGTTCTCCAGACACTTCTCCTAACTCTCCCTCCACCGAGAACTGGAATATCTGGGGACTTTTAGCATTCAAAAAATTCAAATTAAACATATTCATTCTTTACCTCTCTGATGAAGTGTGAGGGCATCAGTGTGAGCTGAGGCTTTCTTTGGATCTAGTCTTGTATGTCTCCCTCTGTAACTAGGGGAAAAAGCCTTTTTGAGTGTAAACACATTGAAAATTGCAAGAAGCATAGATGTCATGGTAATTGGAACAATGACTCATTTGGGCAGAATCAGATTCCAGAGAAATCTCCTTCCCAGAGAAAATCAATCTGAAGCAAAAATCAAGTCAAAATCATGAAGAAAACAGAATTACAGTGGAGAAAATTCTAGTCCTCCACTTCCCAGAACCTATAAAAAGAACAAACCTATTTGACACTCCAGTGAAATGGTATTACCTTCTTATCAAACAAACTGAAAGAGAATGAAAAGCCAGTGGTTTTATTTATACAATCTACATTTGTACCTGTTTGGGTTTTTTTAGTTGTTTTGCTTTTTTTTTATTGGGTTTTTTTTGTTTTGTTTTGTTTTTTTGTGGTTTTTTTTTTCCAATAAAGGGTGCAAGCCCAGCAATAAAAATCTCTTGAATTTCAATTTTTTGCTGACTGAAAAAAAAGACTGAATCCTTGTAATCTCTACTATTTTACTATTTATTTTTCTATTTAGAGAGAGTTCTAAGTCATAATTTCTGACTTCCTGAGTTGACTTAAATCAGGTTGCTACATATGTTAACCTTTTTTTTCTCTATTCTAATAACCTTTGCAGCATAAAGAACTTCCTGTTTAGTCAACAGATTCTTCACTATTCAATCAAGCTTACTGAGTTCACAGAAATGCTGGACATTGCACTCAAGCTGTCACAGATGACAGCTAAAAACTGCTTAGGTCTAAAATCTAAATTAAAAATAGTTTCAGGATGAAACTTGAAAACTAGCCAAAGACAAACTGCACTTCACATTTTCTAACCCACTCCACAATTACAAAGGTGTAACCTGGTAAGAATAAAAGCTTTGATTAGTCTCTGGAGATCAAAATGGCTTGGACTTTGTCATGCAGGGAACAAGTACCTCAGTAACAAGTTAACAGGCTGAAATTAGGATCACCCACTTGTAGACTCCCAATAAATCTCTATCATCATCATCATCATCCATCTGGAATTAGAATCTTCAGAAGTTAAATAGGTACTGGCAGGCATGCGGTTGATCCTTCAACTCCGTTTGCTAAATATGTAGATAAAAATATAAATATAGATATATA
This sequence comes from Leptocoma aspasia, assembly GCA_013399835.1. NCBI lineage: Eukaryota > Metazoa > Chordata > Aves > Passeriformes > Nectariniidae > Leptocoma > Leptocoma aspasia. The sequence goes on from VXAX01004748.1 coordinate 824,476, forward strand.
GATAGACACGATTGTGCTGTGAATGTCTCTGTTAATGAGTATACATTGATCTGTTTATCTTGAAAACTTTCTGCAGGAACTGGGCATTTTTAAGCAGATTGGATGGAGAATTAAGAGTCTCGGAGTTATTATGAGATTCCTGTAAATAGCTGGCCTGGGAGAAGACAAACCAAGACTGTAGCAATTCCTTATTGAGGAAAGGGATGCAGCATCAAGCCAAATTGTAGTGGAGAGCCTAAGTCAAGGACAACGGTTACAAATATACCAGCAGCAGAAAATGCTTCAGCTGAGCCTTGTCCTGTTCTGGAGACCACAAAAATCCTTTCCTAAGAGCCCAGTTCCCATTTCCTTAATATTTGTGGTGTCTCTCACCTGAATTCCCCCATCTTATTTTTCCACTAACAAGTTTTCTATCTTGGTTGTGCTGCATGGTATAAGAGAAATAAAAAAAAAATTATAACAAACAAGGGAAAGAAAAAAGCACAATCTGAATGTAGTTTCATGTTTGGGGACTTTTTGGGAGGGGTGTTGTTTGGGTTTGGTTGGTTTTTTTGGGTTTGTTTTTTTTTTCAGTAAGCATCACTTTTTTTGTGTGTTTCAGCATTTTTGTTTTTCATAGTGGCATTTTTTTGGACAATTTCTAATGCTTAGTTTAGGATCTCTGTTTCCAAGAACTTGGTGTGGCATCCATGTCAAATGGGTAAGTGTTTTCATTTTTTGCAGTCAATGCCTCATAAGAAAAAAGTAAGAGCAGTTGTGTTGCTGATTCTAACACTAAAGGAATTTATGTGCTGAGTCACACTTTATAGTCTTTGTCCATGTAACTCAGGTGAGCTGGGCACTCTGCTGATTCAGCTGAGCACTTCCAGCATCTGGATATTGTGAGATCCCATCTGCTCTGGACAAGGCATAGAAATCCTGATCCCTCCTCTGCCTTTTATTATCCCATAGACCCATCCTGAGATGGCCTTACCAGAGGTTTTCCTGAGAAGAACCTAAAACCAAACCCAATTACTTTAAAACTGAAATCTAATTCTTTTGCAACAAACAAACCTGTACTTGCAGAGATTGCCAGTGCTGGATGCTGTTTCTGTCTAACTTTTAATGAAGAAAATAAGAGTTTTATATTTATAACATCTTAAGAACATTCCCCCCAGTCAGTCCTGCACTGATTAATTCTAAATGTAGCAGGTCAGCAAGAGCATTCCAGTGGCTTAATTTATTTGTCAGATTAAGACTATATGTGTGTTGTTATGGAACCTCCCATGTGCAGTGCCAGGTTAATGTGTTGGGCTTGACTGTAATGCTTCAGTTGATTATTTTGCTTTTTTTTCATTTTTAATAACTCACCACAAAATATCAACTTAACTTCCCCCTCCCCTCCCTAGACAGACTGTAATTAACACAGACCACAGCCCCTAAGAGGTTTTACAGCTTTAAGTACAAAAGCCACAAGGTTTTTTGGTTTAAAAATCTGGATCGTATTCCTTCAATATTAGTTAGAATTAGGTAGTGCCTGCTTGTATTGCAAGCTTTTTCATCTTACTGATAAATTCTTTAGGATGGTATTCCTATAAAGCATCTGTCCATATTTCAACTAGGAAAGAGTTTGTTTTCTTTCTTCTAGCAGATATAGTGTTGTGTTTTGGATTGACTATCTGCTGTATCAACATCATTGCAGTAAAATAATCCCAAGATATCAAAAATTAATTTTGGTGGTAGAACCAGACAAACACAGTGGTGATGGAGCCATAACTGGCTTCAGCCTGTAACAATCCAACACTCAGTGTCTATATCAAAAGACAGGAAAGGTGATTGTGATTAATTGGGATGAACTGGAAAATGTTGCACCTGGGCAAGAAGTCACAGGATAGAATAAGGGGTGGGTATTGTTCTGGTTTTGGCTGGGATAAAGTTAATTTTCCTTCTAATGGCTGGCACAGTGCTGTGTGTTGGATTCAGTATGAGAACAATGCTGGTAACTGCACTGGATTTGCATGGCAAGGGTTTGGTAGAGGGGACCAGAGACATTGTGTGGTGAACTGACCATAACCCTCATTCTCTGTGCCCTTGTGACACTGTGGGGGAGGAGGCAGAGAATTTGGGACTTAAACCCAGGAAAAAGGGAGGAGTGGAGGGAAGGTGTTTTAAAATTTAATTTTTATTTCTCATTATCCTATTCTCTTTGATTGGTAACCAGTTAATTTCCCCAAGTCAAATCTGTTTTGCCCATGATGGCAACTGGTGATCTCACTTGTTTGTATATTGTAACACTTTTATTATTATTATTACTATTATTATTACCCTTTCTTGTTCTGTTCTATTAAACTGTATCTTTCTCATCTCACAAGTTTTCTCACTGTTACTCTTCCAATTCTCTCTCCCATCTCGCTGCTGGGGGAGTGGGAAAGTGGCTGAGTGGTGTTCAGTTGCTGGCTGGGATTTGGCTGTGTCATCACCATCGTGCAAATTATTCCTCATTGATCTCTTATATGGAGGTGGAGGGAGAGCCTAGACACACTCTGTGTTTCAAAGTAACTGCCTGTTAAATATTGATTCATTTAACTTAACAAGCACCTTCTTGTCAAGTTTTCTCTAAGCTCCTATGTGATTTCATTTTTATTTAGAAGTCCATATAGAAAAACTTATTTCTGTAAATGGTTTGATAAAGACAGCAGAAACAGCATGCAGGAGGAAAATAAATATAAGAAAAGGCACTTACACCTGCACAGCAACACATGACTAGTTTTTCTGGTAACTGCTAGAGCAATGATTGCTTCATTTGCTGCCCTTGATGCAGGGAGAATCTGTCATCCCAAAGGTTTTGTCCTGCTGTCTATTAATTCTCCTGAATGTATTTGTGGTGGGATATGCCATTTTGTCTTCCCTGGCAACTAAATTTGTTCCCATGCAACGCCACAATAATTAGAGACACCTAGAGAGATAATGTTGCCTGCCTTAAAAACCAAGGAAAACCCCCAAACCCTAAAACAAGCAAAAAGTAAGCCATAGCTAAACCATAACAGATGTAGAGGCTGGAATGCCCTTTGAAATAGAATATGTTCTAATGTGTGTTTTCAGGATTTGTACTTCCAGGGTACTTTCAGATATAATAGATTTTGGACATGTCTGGTATTCCTTGGCAGGAGGTTTTACAGGCACCATTAACCCAGACTTAATCTGGGGGTGCCTGAAAATGCCACCTGATTGTATTGATGGAAGGGTTGACCTAAGGCAGCATCTGAGGTTTAATTGCAGCCACAGTTTTTAGGGGGCTCATAGACCTGACCCAGCCATCAGGCCTTTACCTGAAGCTGGCTGGGTTGGATGCCCAGTTGTAACTCTCTGACCCGTTGTAACTTTCTGACCTGTTGTAACTCTCTGCTCACAGGTGGGGAGCACTGGGGTGAGATGGGATCGCAGCTGAAGAGCAGAGGAGGGGAGGATCCAGGAAAACAGACTTAGGTGAGCCTGAATAAAGAGCTCTGAGGGTGAGATGATGGAGAGCATGTTCACAGCCCCATTTAATCTAAATTCAGGCTGTAACTAATATGCTGCTAAAATGAGGTTTCAGTAGGAAACTGTGATCTATAAGATACACAAAGATGTTTTGTTCAGAGTATAAAAAGCTAAGTCTTGCTGCCAAAACCTATGCTTGAACTCTTTTGAGGCCAGCCCTTCTGGAGCTGCAGAAGGTTTTGTGAGAAATGAACCAGAGAATGAAAAAATTTTGTGGCTGATGTGAAATTGTCATCTTCAGCTGCCTTTCAGCATCCACCTTTGTGATCAAATTTGGCCTCACAACATAGAGCAGGAGCTGCAGTCCTGTGTTAGAGGATTCCTGATCCTATCTTGTGCTGCAGAGCCACCAAACCTGCTCTGCTGGCTGCTTTGTTCAGGTGATAAAACTTGCCCCAAACTGAATATTCTGAATATTCAAGGCTAAACCCTGCCCTCTGGTGCTCTGCTGCTGAAGGGGTAAAGAAAACTTGAAAAATCTTTATGTACAAAATTAATGTACCTCATTTACTCCTTGTTTTTTTTTGACATGTATCTTTGAGTACTTCCTGTGTTTGGGTTAGTTTTTGCAAGGAAGTTAAAATGCTTGAGAAGTGGTAGGATGGAAGATGAGGTGGATTCCTGGGGATTCACTCCAAACCCTGTGTGACAGTTTGAGAATTTCAGTGCCATGTTGCTTCATGTGTCTGCTACAGAGGTCTCTAGAAATGTGTTTTTAGGCTCTTTGACTTCTTCAGAGCTTGTGGTGGCCCTGATGGGCCCAAGGCTTCAGCCAATGATTTAGGTTGTTCCAAAGTGGTGAAATGAGGGATAATGGATACTCCACCCCAGCTTGCCTCTTACCACCCACATCTGTATCAAACCTCCCCGACCAGCCCAGCATCACTACAGAGATACCACAAAAAGGGAACACAGATTGATTGCTTCTGTGCAGCTCTTACTGTTTAATGTCACCTTCATCAGCTTATTTGTGTTTCTGTACACCTGACTGTGGTTTTCAAATACTGGAGTTTGTTTCAACATCAAATCACCTTTTTTTTTGGCTTGTAAAAGATGGAGGTTTGAACAGTGGGTCTTGGAAGACAACAGGCAGTCTTTACACAGAGTGAACAGGGGGTTTGTGATTGTCCCTAACAAATAGGCAGACAGCCATGCATTAAATACATTGTATTGATGTAGTTAAAAGAGAGTATTTTGCAGAAAATTGTATTGTCTTAAAGTTTGGGGTTGAAAAGGTTTTGGGATCACTTAGTTTTTTGAACTTTCTCTTCCTTGTCGAGAACAGGAGGGTAAAGGGAGGGCAAAGTCCCTTCAAGCCAGAAGGGACTGCCCAGTCAGAGATGTGGGGGCTGATTACCTGCTGAGCACTGCACACTGGAGGGGCCTGCTGCAAGCTGATGGGTAATAGGTTTCTCATCCTTTACCTTGATTTCCACCCCAAGCTGACCAAATAAACAGTTAAAAACACAATTCAGAACTCAGAAGCTGCTACATGAACTTTTCAGGAGCCTAATGCAAGTCTTCTTAAAAGCACCTGATTTTAGGGAGTGAAAGCTTATGGCTCAGCACTTTGTGAAAATGAGGAAGGTCTTTTGGGCTTGTTGTCCAGTAACTGAAGTGTTCAGAAGAGCTGGTCTGGTTTCAAGAATCTTGGCTTAAAACATCTTTTTACTGCTCCTTTTCCATCTGAGCAAATGCTTTAGTTGCCTCGGGGATGCTGCACGTCTGCGATGCGCATCCTTCGTGCTAAGAAGTAGTTCACACAGAGCAAAAATGAAAACTAAGCCTGCTCGGGAATTTTCCATCAAAATTGACCTTTGAGAAATAATGCCGTGTTTTCATCCCAGGAAGGGCAGTGTGGATTTCGTCACCTCCTCAAAAAAAAACCAAAAAAACCCCAATGGTTTTCTTAACCACTGGGGGAAGAGCTTAATAATTTTTGCTGAACAGTTTTAATGTTTTGATTTTAAAATATTGTTATCCCTTATAAAAATTCTTATTTGGTGGATCCAATCTCCTTATCCTTCTCTGATGTCCATGATCCACTGAGGAACTGCAGACCCCACACTAGGTTTTTAGTGCTTCTCCAAAAGGCAACTGTTCTGCATCACGACAGGTGAAGGGCAACTGAGAAATCTAGGGAAATGGACTTGGATTGCTGCTCCTATGAGCAGCTCTGAGACAGACATTCCACCTACACTTCATTTTTTTAAATGAGATATTGTCGATCTTAAAATTTTAATTTTTTTAAATTTGATGTTTTTCAATTTTTTTATTTATCTCTTTCAGAGATACTCCAAAGCAAAAAATCTCACTTCAGTTTGCTCTAAAGAGAAATATAAGTAGTCTCTAATAAACTTTTTTTTTTTAATTAGTATGGACTTTGTGCATTCTTTGGCAACTGTCAAAGGTGACCTTAACTTTCAAAACATGTAATGGAGACCAGTGCAAGGTTTAGAGATGCTCTTTGAATGTGTCACCCAACTCAGGCATGGCCAAAATGTTTCATGGTCTCATGGTCAGCAGGATTATGTCATCACTGCCAAAATCCTTCTCATTCATGTGGCAGGTGAGCTTTAGCTTGATAGATGCCCTCCATTTTCAGTGCAGATATACCAATCTTTCATCTGCTTCACACAGCTTGCTTCTTCTGCAAAGAAGATATTTGAATAAAATTATTTCTCTTTTATTTATTAAATTAAAAGGGCTCATGTAGCTTTAATCTATCCTGAAGAACATTTGATGGCAGGGTTTATTGGATGATTTTTCTTATGTTTATAATCTATATAAATTATGCAATATTTTTGTAACATGTCATGTATCATGATGTGATTTAATATCCCATATATATTCTGGTGCCTGAAAGTAATGTGGAGAGATGTCTTTGAAAGGCCATTAAATATAAATAAATTAGAGTGAGAGCTAGAGTGGTGCTGATGAATAACATTCCTCGATAAGGAAACCTCGTAGACTAAATGGAATGAGTAAATTATTACTTAATAATGCCATGCTTAAAACATTCCTAATAGTTACAGCATTCACCTGGGAGTGTTCATGCATCTGGCCAAAGAACTGCTTATCCAGCTGCATAGCATAAAATAAAATGCAGTTCCAGAAGCAGGAACAAACCCCAGAAATGCTAAAAAGAAAAAAGCCCTTAGAACCAAAATTGTAGATGTTCCCCCTGGACGTGTGTTCTCTGGCCTTGTAAGCCCTGATTTCTCCACTGGGCAAGTTCAAAACTTTCAAGGGATGCAGGTTTAGTACCTCAGCTGGGGCTTTCTGGTACTCAGTGAATTTAGAGCCTGTGGGACCTACAAAATAGAAAAGTGAGGTTGCCTGTTTTCTAACGAACTTGGGTGCTTTGCTTCCACTAAATTCCTTTACCAAATCTAGCAGGTTGTCTGTGCCCCAAGGGTGTTAGAGCAGCTGCTTGGCTGACCTGCAGCTGGAAGAAAATGTGGATGATCCAGGGAGCTGAAAGGACTCAGTGGATCAGCAGCTGAGCCAAAAGCAAAGCTTGGATCCCACTTTCCATGCTTCTGCTCAAGTGTTTGAGAAACCACTTGCTCGTGAATTATGACAATGGGATGAGATAGGCAGGCAGGGAAAGGCAGGAGGAATATTGTGGGAGAGCAGAGGAGTCCAGCATTGTAGAATTAATTGGTTTTTGCTTTTTAAGATCTCTTTTGCCATCACATCTTGGGGGAAAAACAAGCCAGGTAAAAAAAAACATTTGGAAACTGTAGCTGAGGAGACAGGATGGACTTGATTGAGATAGGAGCTGATGTTAGCACACTGAGAGAAACAAGACAGAAAAGTGTGGAGTTTTTTGGTGCTCACACCCTTCTAAGATTCCCACTGGGTCAAATTCTTTCAGGGACAGTTTTGCCACCAGTCATGCCTGCAGGCTGCAGGGGGCTGTGGAGATGCCATGAACTGGCTTTGAATGCACAGAACTGAAATTCATCCTTCCTGAGGAGTGGATATGGGACCAAGCTGGGCTCTGTGCTGGCAGCAGTGGCTTGGGTATTCTCCCTCTTAAGGTCAGCATAGATATGTCATTATAGAGTCTGCTGAGTAAAGATCTCTCTTCATCATCAAGGTTTTGGGGCACTCAAAACACCTCTTTTTCCCTGCCTGTTGACAAATTTGAAAGTCTATAGAGATGGCTCAGTTCTAGGGAGGTTTAATGTTCCCATCAGTGTTACTCCACATTGTCATTTTCCCCATCATTACCTTACTTTTGATTAACCTCCACTGTGGCAGCAATGAAAGGAAAGTGAGAGTGGAGACTGTCTCTTTGCAGTTCCACAGCAGAGCCACAGAACAGAGCGTGGGCAGAACATGTCCAAGTGCTGCTGGGGTCATTCCTGCTTTCCAGAGTTTTGCTGAGGCCACACCACTCCCAGAAGCACAGATGCAGTAGGAGATGCTGGTGTCTGCAGGTATCACTTTTCCATAGTTAGAAAAAAACTTGAGAGAGCCCTGTGTGTGCTGGTGGGCTTTTACCCACATTGCTGTAGTGGAGACTAAAAGCTCCTGTGAGCCTGCTCTGTGTTGCTATCACGAGAAGAGCTCTAACAATCAAACCAAACTCTGCACTAACTCTGTCCACTTGAGTGGATTCAAAAAGCTCAGTCAGGCTCCTGGCTATGACTAAACCATCTAATTATAGCCTGCTTTTTACATTCGTTCCTGATACATCATTGCATTGATTTTTGGAATTGTGTTCTTTAGCACTCCATGGTCTCAATTTTCACATCCTCCTTGTCCCCCATGCTCTCAATTTCTCTGCCCTCACTGCATGTTGACTGCTTCTCTCTCTGTTTTCCTTAAACCACACTTTTAACCACATTTCTCTTCTGAGATGGAGAGCAAGGTGAACCTTGGTGGTTTCTGCAGTACTTTGAACTCTGTACAAGTGCCAGTTCACATTTCAGTTTGTGTGTCCCTGTACTGTGGCTTTGTCCTGTACAAAACGGATGTGCTTTTCTGGTTACATCACAAGTGATGTCAAAAATTACTGAGTGGTGAGGTGTTGGACTAATCTCAGCCAGCTTCCTACTGAAAATATTGGAGAAGGAAATCAGTAGGGTTTTGTCTTTCCCATGTAATTGAGAAAACCTCAAAACCCCTGGAGTTCAGAGAGCAGTGTTACCATGTCCCAGACAGATCAAATTTAGATCAAAACAGGCTCCTGGGAAGAACTTAAAACATTAAGAAATATTTCAAAGGTCCTCATCTAAATCGAACCTGAAACTAGATGCATATAACAGTCTTGGCAGTCCTGTATTTTTTCTTTGAGTTTTGTGACACTGGATAGTTCTTCAAAAGACTCAGCTGTTGGAGCCAGGATAAATATGTAAAACCCTGGATTTCAGTTTTGATTTTCACTCAGCTTTGCAGAGTTCATCTGCAAAGTATGAATTTGAAGAACTCCAAAAGTCCTCCACACATTTTGTGACATAATTTTGGCTTTAAAATTTTGTTTTGTTTTTAAGTCTTATGTCATGATTGCGTGCATTTCCTTGCATTCATTTTGCATAGGTTTAGCTCAGCTCCAAAGACAGATTACTAAATGTTCCCAAAAAATAAGACTGAGATTCCTTTTTAATACTCTTCTCAGCCAAGCTTATAATCCTTTTCAAAGTGTAAAATGCCAAGGGATGTTTATATGCTACAGCTTATATGACAGTATATTGTTGTTCCTTCACACTTCACTAAACAGTCTACAAATACTAATCTATAAATCACTGACTTTTCTCACAGGCACTGGAAAACTCTGTGCTGTTTGTGGCATTTTCTGTTCTTTTCTAGATATATAAGCCACTCCAGTTTAAAAAACAATAGGCTGTAATGGTTTCACTGTTGGTTTCCTGCAGAAGTTAGGAGCCTTCACTGAACCAAGGGCCAAAATGATGGTGGACACTGTAGGCTTGCACAGGTATGTCCTGCCTTAGGGAAGTTGGAAGTAGATAGGCAGAGGTGGGATTTCCCTCAGTGCAGGAGCACTGAGGAGCAGAAAAGGATGGTGGTGATTTTTTTCTCCCAGGATCATATACAGAGGCTTTTGCAGAGTTTGAAATTGAATCAATTTCTCCCAAATTTCAAAGGCTGCACTTCCACTGTGCATTCAGTAGTCTCCTTTCAAAAGCTAGTAAACATCAACACGCCTGCTCACATTTTTGAAAGCAAAAACCTTTTTCTGTCAGTGTTCCCTGACATGTCAGTTGGAAATTGCTCTTTCCTATAGAGAAGGGAGGTTCAGTGCCATAAGGTTTGTTTTGGTCTTAGGCGAGAATGGAGATGCCCATGAAGGGACAGGTGTTAAGTGGAAAAATGAGAAAGAGCAGGAGCCTTTTCTTGTGTCTCTCTTCCCAGGGAATATGACAAAATGTGCCCTATGGTGAAAATAGACCCCCTGCCTGCTCTGACTGGTTACAGAATGGAGAGAGGCCTTCTGCTCAGAAAGGGCAGTGGAGTGGTATCTTCTGCCTTGCTTCAGAACAAAACTGGTAAACCCAGCCGGACAACACTCCCATGATCCATCTGCATAATGCAAAATATTTTTTGTGCAAGAAAGAGAGGAAAGAGTAAAGATTTTTCACCTGCTCCATAAAGTGGCCAAAAGGGTTTGCCATGGATTTGAAATATCTTTGGGTAGTTTTGCTTGCCTGTATCTTTTTTCCCCCCCCGCAAGTTTCTTCTGCTCGCTTGTACAATTACATATAAGTCCAGGGACTTCTACGTGTCTCTGTGCAACAAATCATGCTGAGAGAGTATAATGATGCCAGGCCCCATCAAATATGAAACTCTAAGTCTATAATTGAATTTATTAGCAGACATTTTGCTTGGGAAGGTATGAAAATCAAACCACTTGAATGGAGCAGTCAGGGTAGGAAACTCAAACCTTAATTAGTGTAAAAAAGTAAAAGCCATCATAGAGCTATAGCAGGGAATAGTGATAATGTGATGTTTGGGGCTGAGCATGCTTGATAGATCTGCCAGGGTGCCAGGACCCACTGCCCACGGAGATTGGTGGGACACTTGTCCCTGAGGGGGACTGGCTGCACTCTGAGCTAAAGAGGAGCTGACACTGCAGGATTGAGGAGCAGAGTGTGGTCATTACAACAGGACAGCTGCCTGAGGAGGAAAGACTGACCCTGACAAGGTGGTTTGTGCCCAGAGGGACTTGTTTCTCTGATAAAACCAGTCCTTAGATGGCCACTCTCATCTCAAAACCAGAGTGCTCTGCTGACAGGGAGGAATGTGACCACACAGGGTGGCACTGGGTCCTCTCTCCTGCCTCCGAGCTGAAACCAAGTGCCTCTAACTAAATTTACCTTGTAACTACACTTTATTCTGCTGTCAGCCTCCATGGCGGGCTCCTTATATCTATTTTAGCCACAGGGCTAGAAGATGCAGCCAGTTAAAGGTGGGCTATTTGCCCTTCAGAAAAGAAGGCACTGGACTTCTCCAAAGCAGCACAGGCTCTGGGGCAGGACAAGCAACTTTTTCTGTTCTTTCTGCAACATCCAGAAAGGGTTTTATTTATTTAAAGGTTTTCAGTTATGTTGTAGGAACTTAAAAATACTTGAAACAATCTATTTAGATTAATCCCAAGACAAAAGAAACCCTGATTTGATAAGGTGAAGTGTGGATCCTTTTAGACTTGGCTCTCCAGATCTTCTTACTCAAACTTATTAAACATACGGTGTGTTGAGTTTTTTGTTTGTTTGTTTGTTTTTTCTTTTGCTGCTCTGACAACTGAATTTTGCCACATTTTTGTTGCAATAAACGATGAGGTGGTGTCTGACCTCGTGGGCTGAAGTGGAGGGGTGGACTGCGGGTAGGAAAATGATATCCCAGTAATGATATCCCAAATATGGATATTTTATGTTTGTTTTCTTTTTAAAACCCCACAAACTTAAAGCATCAAATTTTTACCAGCAAAGCAGAGCTGCTTGTGCAGCTCTTATTTCACCAAAACGAAAAACAACAAAAAAGCCAAAACCTAAACCCCGAACTCTAGCACACCTTGAAAACGAATTGCTGAACAAAGTAGGACCCAAATCCTTCAGCTTGTTCGCAAGGAAACATCTGCCCAGCGTTTCTTTCGCTGTGACGAGCTGGACTCGCTACCCCGAGCACCAGCGGGTCAAACCCCGGCTCTGCGGGAACCCGTGGCATCTTTAACGCGATTTCCCACTGCCCACGCCGCGGGTGGGGGATTAAATAAAACGATGCCGGAGGAGTGAGCGGTGCCGGGGGCGAGGTGGGCCCGGGACCCCCGAGGTGGGAGCGTCCCTCGGGGCGCGGAGCGGAGCCGAGCGGAGCCGGGAGAGCCCTCCCCGCTGCCGCGGCGGCTCGGAGGGCGGGGGGCGGGCAGAGCCGGGCTCGCCTCGCCTCTGCTCTGGAGGGCGGGAGAGGAAAGCGGTGCCGGGGCCGGGGGGGTGTTTCGGGTTTTGTTTTGGAGCCGGGAAGCCGGGAGCGCCGCCAGCGCGCAGACCCCGGCGGACGGGGGCAGAGTCGCGGCGCGGAGTGACAATCCCGGCGCGGAGTGACAATCCCGGCGCGGGGTGACAATCCCGGCGCGGAGTGACAATCCCGGCGCGGGCACAGCCCGTCCTGCCCTGCCTGCTGCCATCCCTCCTCCGCCGCTCCTCGGGGAGTCGTGCCCGAAGCCCAACTTTCCAGCCCGCCCGCCGGCCCCAGCATGAACCAGACGGCCGGGGTGAGCAACCACGTCCGCTGCTCCGGCAAGGGCTCCAAGGTAAGAGCGGCCGCGGGCAGCGGGGCTCGCCGGGGATGCCCCGTCCTCGGCTCCCGGTCCCCAAACCCACAGCTGAGAGCGTGTCCCCCTGGCCCCGGGTAGCAGCCCCTGCGCTCCCCGCTAGCCCATCACTTGGCGAAGTTCAGCATCTCTGCCCGGCTCCCGGGGTGTGGAGCCGCCTCCCCGCAGGGTGCTGGGGCACGGATGGCTCTGGATGGCTCTCGGTCCCTCCACGCAGGGGTGACCCCTTCGGGCTGCCACCCGGGCCGGTGTTGGACCGGGCGCTCAGGGTGCTGCGGCCTCTCGGCATCCAGTGCTGGAACGGTCGGAACTCGTGCGCCTGCTTCAAACGGGATAAAATGCTTGGAAGGTGAGGGTTTGTGGTGGAGTGAAACGTGGGATCAGGTACAGCTTTATCCGCTGCTTTAACTTCTTGCCACGGTGTGTTTGCATAGCCAGCATTACAAATAAATANGGCGAGCCCTCCCCGCTGCCGCGGCGGCTCGGAGGGCGGGGGGCGGGCAGAGCCGGGCTCGCCTCGCCTCTGCTCTGGAGGGCGGGAGAGGAAAGCGGTGCCGGGGCCGGGGGGGTGTTTCGGGTTTTGTTTTGGAGCCGGGAAGCCGGGAGCGCCGCCAGCGCGCAGACCCCGGCGGACGGGGGCAGAGTCGCGGCGCGGAGTGACANACTGAGATAAAACACGTTATTGTGCACTCTGCTGAATTCAGTAGAAATGTAACTGGGTGCTTGTAGCTGATCCAGGTCAGATTTGCATTAACCTTTCTTAGGTCATGATGAACATAGCCCTTACATCTACACAACTACTCTATGTTGCAGAGTATCAGTGATGTAAAGTCAGATGCATGTGCCCTCTTACAGACACTTCTGTTGATGTTGTTCTCCTGCAACTCTTTGAAGTGTTTCTCTGTGTTTATGTTTCTCTGTTATGGTGGACACACCACTGTGCCCAAGATTTCATGTGCTTTATGGGGCTAGTATTTGGTAGAGAAATATGATTCTGTAATACCTAATGGGACGCACCCTAAAGAAGTGCAAAATTTACATTTCACCACATATGGTGCTGTGCTAACTTCTTTTTTTTTTTTTTTTTTAATTTTACCTCTTAATACTGGTGTCCTGTTCCATCCTCTAGACTTGGTGTTGTGGTATTGTTTGAGATGCTGGTGCTGCTGCTCACCTGGTTGTATGCTTCATGTCTAGTTAGTGCAGACCTGACCCTACAAACTCTTAACCACACAGGTTTACTTCACACCTCCCCTTCTGTGAAGTGAATACAGTTGTTCTCATACAGTATTTTTAGGATTAAACCCCCTAATCATAAGAGTATGTGAGTATTAAAAGATACAACATGATGAGGGCTGTGGAAGTAAACAAACAGATTAGATGAGTCTGCTGAAATTATTTACTTAGCTCCATGACTAATCATATATTTGAAGTTGAACCCATACCTAAGCTCTTTGCATAATTCAAGGGCCCTAAATCAAATGTCCTCTGGATCTTGCCTGTAATTTCAATGTTGGGCCTCCTTCCTTTGCACTTTCTGGTTTTCTTTAAGTTTTGGGTCGAACAGCTAAGGTTATTGCATATCAGTAATAATTTATTGTATCAAGCTGCTGACCTAATACTTTAATGCAGAAGAGAGATGGGGCTCAAATGTGTATATTCTTAGCACATGATAATTGATACATTTTTATTTGCCTTGAAGGCATTTTTGTCTCATTTTCAAATGCTGTAGGATTTGGATATTTTTTCCATTTGAAATAAATACTTTTTTTTTCAAATAATAAGATTGAAATGATTGATGATTTCAGGATTTAATTAAAACACAGAAAGCTCCATGCATGACTGATTTAGTTTCAAGGAAACCTTGCAGAGTTCAGAAATGAGAGTTTATCAAATGGTGCTGAAAAATCAAGTAACTGATCAGTGAGAGGTCTCTGAAGGAGTAGACAGGAGGCAGAATAGCCAAGTTTTTTGTGACTCTGATTTCTAAAGCATAGAAATTAGAAATGCTGGTGAGATGTTTCACATCTGCTTTATTTGTTTGAGTTTTTTTTTTCTGAACAAGTAACAAACAAACAAAACTTCAATGAAAAATAAAACAAGAGAACGACAAACAGGATTTATCTGACTTTCCTAATCTCCTAACTTTTGAACTTGAAGCCAATTTTAACCAAAATTGACAAAGTAAGAGTAATGTTGTGTCAGCTTGCTACAAGGGTCATGGAAATCAATTGTTTAATACAGAAGGATTATTTAATACCTGAGTAAAGGAAGAAGCAGGGAGAAATCTGTCCCACCCTGTCCCAGTACCTCAGTCAGGACATGGCTGTTGCTACAACAGCACCTTTCCTTTGCCCATCACAGGCTGTGCAAAGATTGGGAGGGAATGGGAGAAAGGAAGGAGCAGAGAAGGAACTTCCAGAAGAACTGGAAGCTTATGGAGGCAAAGAGGCAGCCATGGGTGAGGGCTGAGATCTTCCCAAGGGGGAGTATGTTGAGCAAATAATTGGTCATAAATCACTTTGTTGTCACAGCTGATGAAACAACGTTAGGGTTTTTTTTCCTCCCCCAAAAAAGTTATGTTGTGTCAACTCAAAGGTAACTCAGCGAGGTAAGGTCACTCTTCCTGGCTTCTCCTGAGCTTCCCTCTTGCTGGGCAGTAGGCACTTAGACTTCACATTTCTTTTGCAAGATTTACAGCTGTGCTCGGTTGTGGTGAGCAAGGGAGGTAGCATTTCAAGGGAGGGATACAATTAAAGCCCTTAAGTAGATAGGCTTGATTGTAATTCCAAACTCTAGTAATGCATGCCCACTAAAAGGTGCCCACTAAAATATTTTTAACATTTCTATGTAATGTTTTTTTAGCTGTTTCTAACCAAGAGGCAGAAGTTCTAAGCCACTTATGAGTGCTATTGAAAGACTGATTTATTGTCTAGAGAGAACTATTTTTGAGAAATATTTTGTGTACACAGAGCTTCTAATGCTCTTTTTTCCTGCCTGTGACTAATCCCTTTGCCTTCCCTAAGATAATTTGTGGGAGGAAAGCAAGAGGATTCACCCCAATGCTGTAATGAAAAGCTATGTCACAGGAAGATTTCTGATGTGTTGGGGTGGTTGGGGTGGTGAGCAGCCCAAGCCTGTACAAAACCCACCCACCTCTCTTGTGTGGGCTGGGAGCAGGCTTTAACTCTGGTTAAGGAAGTGCACTTTACTGCAAAGCCACTCAGATCCTGCCAGAAGAATTTGGGGGTCAGTTCCAAGCTGTCATAATTTGAGAGATTTCTTGAAGCAATTAATGAGGGATAAGTCCATATGGGGATTCAGGCTTTTTCAACAGTGCATGTTGCAGCTCCTGGCTTTTGGCTTTTATTCAGCAGTCCAAAGCCCCACACCAGCCAATACATGATCCAGAAATTGTGTCTTGAATTTAGCTTCTTTTCTTAAATTAATACCAAGGAGGACACTATGAGAAGGCACTTTGTTTCATGTTGGGACTCCCAAATTAATCTGTCTTCATGGAGGAAAATCTATAGAAATAATTTGGGGTACTTTCTTTCTTTAGAAACAACTGTACTTGGGGTCCTTCGTCTAAGGACCATTCCCATCCTCACCCAGTGAGAAAGGAGGTGTCCCATGGAGCAGGATTTGTGGATCTGGTGTCCTTCTAAGCATTGATGAGGATTCAGAGACCCACCAGCTTCCATCCTTCTGGGGAGTGTTGTACCCATCAGGAGACAGGCTGCTGACAGCAGGAGCCCTCCCATTTCTCCCATGGGAGAAGGGGCAGAGCAGATTTCAAGGCTGTTCTTTGGAGTGAATAAGATGGAAACTCACAGAGTTTCCATCTTACTCACTCCATTCCACTGTCTCTTTATTTCGGATGAAAATGCCTTTAGCCAAACCATTGGCTGATAGGCACAGTTTGGAGAGCATGGTCTAAATCCCCAGCTCTGTACAGCAACCTCAGCAGTACATTAGGACATATTGTTTGCACAGTCTTGCTGCTATTCAGTCTCTTCTGACTTCTCCCTGACTCCATTTTTGAACAATTGCAGCTGTTTTGGCTGTTTTGTGTGGAGCTCAGCCTTGGATATGGTCAGTGCAAGTATTCTGGATGAGGTCACCTGAATCTAATTCCTGTTGTCCTGTGAGATGTCAGTGCAGCTCCTTTGCCATCCTCACATGCAGCTTAACGCACCACTGATGAATACCCAAACTGATTACGTGTTTGGAGGGTAGATTATGTGTTATTAGGCATTTTTAGATTTATTTTGTGCAGCTAGGCTTTAACCTCTTTCTCATTCCAATCCTGATGTGTGCGTGGGAGACAAGTGTTTTCCTGCCTCAACAGCAGTGATGAGAGTCCCTGTATGGTAAAACAAAACAAAGCTGCATTAAACCTGAGCAAATGAGGCTTGTTTCCATCATAGATTTTGTTGGTGTCAACACATGTCACATTTTGGAATGTAGCAAATACTAAAAACCACCTTTCCTGTTTCAGCGTTAATTATGTAAACATTAAAAAAAGCTCGGTGAAGCAAAGTTAGGACATCCACCTGAATAACCATAACCTCACTTTTAATCAGCAATAATGAATGCTCAACAATAACAGCAAATCATTTGGACAATTTTTTTTCTTTCTTTTTAAAGGAGAAACAATTGTCCTAATTAGCAGTATTGGTATGTAAGAATGTGGGTATGAAAACAACTCAATGCAGTAATGTAAAGTGTTTGTTAAAGTAAAGCACACTCAATTAAGCTGAACTGAAAATGCGGTTATGATTGTACCCCTGGTTGCTCTCTCTCATTGTTTTGAAAAGAACAAATCTAACCTACAAGAAAAACAAACTGCTGATGTGGGGTGTTCTGGCTGCCCTGATCTAAAGGGACAGTGCAACGTTCATCCAGCTGTGGGCAAGAGGTCCATAATGTCCTTTTAACAGATTATGAAGGAATTTGTTTTTATAGTTTATTCCTTAAACGATTAATAAGAGATTATTGCATCTATACTGGGTAAATCTAATTATCTTCTCTTTTACATCAACTATTCCACTCACATGAATTCCACTGATTTCAATTGAATTACTGCATATTTATGTTGGTTTAATTGCAGAGAGATTCAATATCTCCAAAGTTATGGAAGCAATAGAGGCACAGCATTTCCAGGGCTCTTGGATGCAGAAAATTAAGCTAAGGAAGCTATGCTGGCTCCTCTGTATTATTGCTGAAGTGGAAACAAGTTCAGCTTGCACATTGTATTTTACTGTGAGTGGTAAGTTACCCTGCATGGGCACAGCTAAGCAGTGTATATTTGAGTTTCCTAATTTTAATGCTCTAGTGGGAATGCAAGGTCGACCTCCACACCTAATAAGTATTAAAGTAGGACTCAGTGTAGCTGCCAGGGCTTTAAAACATGATCGGTCAGCTATCTCCAAAATCCAGCCTTACTCAGAGGCCAGTCCCTCAGGAATTACATTTCCATCTCAAAACATCAACCTTTCAGAGTAGTCTGATATAGCATTGCATGAGAGAAACAGACAAGATCAGTGCCCTGTCCTGCTGGATGCTGTGACCCCACAGAGACAGAAATGGCTTGGCCTTCAGTGTATTTATGGTTTAAGCTGACAATAAGAAGTAAAAATCTGGGAGAGTGGGAGAATTACTCTGGTTTTGCAGGCAGTGAATTGCCAGGAGTAAACCACCAAAAAATTTCAGACTAGGTAGAGATGACAGACTAAAGTTGAGATTTTCTGCCACAGAAAATAAGGAAATGCTAATCATTGTCCATTTAAGAGCCAGCAGGCTCATCAGCATGTGCTCCCCACATCCCACCAGCATGTTCCTCTCTATGAAGCATGCTATCCCTTGCCCAGGGCAAGTGTCAGCAGGAAAAACCTGTGGGCAAAGAAGGGAGAGAAAACTGTAGACTTGGGCCCTCTGTCCATTAGGGATCCAGATATTAGTTTGGCTCCTTAAGGAACAAGGTTTCATTTTGCACAAGCAGTGGAACTGTGTAGTGTTGATTTAGCTCTTTCCCCTGTACCAATTTGTGAAGATCTTCTATCTTCTACATCCTTTGGGAGGAACTTTCACAAAGCTGCAGAGGCAAAACCCATCAAAAATTCAAGTGGTGAACTCTAAATCAAGAAGACATGCCAAGGAACTTAAGGGAAAGTGTTTGAAACTGGTTTTTATTACATTCTCTGACTTCCTTGTAAACTGTAAGTTTCAGTGGACACTATCTGGTACAGGTGCTGAATTTAGTGAGAGAAGTTCTGCCTCTGTTGATGTAAATGGAAAGATGATTTTAGAAATTTCTACTGCCTTAAGCAATGAAGCCCCAAGGATTTTAGGAGTAACAGATGTGGGAACTTCTTGATTTGATCTTCCTATTATTTCAGACAGTGAAATCTGCTTTCTCTATAATTCTACCTGTAAACCTGATGGCTTTTGGCAGTTAATTCCAGCCATGTTCCCTGGAGCGCTTCCTGCAACTCTCTGAGTGTCAGCTGTCTCATAAAGGTCCCCTTAACAGGAAATTTGGCAAGAAGAATGATGATGGGTCAGGACCAGAGATTTCAGTGGAAGGCTCAAACACCCCTTTGAAGGATGGGAAGACAAAGGGAGATGGCCAGGCTGATGCTGTAAATGTCCCGAGTGATCACAAAACCTCCTGGCACTTTCGCTGGCTGGAGGGAATCCAACCACAGGATGCAACCTGAGGAACAGCAGGCTCCTCTAGCCCTGGAGTTGATGGAGCATCCTGTCTAGGATATTTTGGGTGATGGGGAGCAAAAGGAGCTGTGTTTTTTGTAGCCTTGAGCAAATATGCACCAGCAAGGGTGTACTTTGCCTACAACAACTGTTATTTTAGGGGCTGGAGAAAGACCATTCCTCCCTCATTAAATATTTGCCTGGAGCATTATGGAAGAGCTGTGTGGAGCTCCAGGGGTTTCCAGCAGAGTGTGGGATTTCGTGCTCTGTATCCCTGCAGTGTCCCCAGGCACAGGAAGCCCTAAGCCCTGAATCTGAATGAGTTCTGGGCATCAGCAGTGACAGAACCATCCCTATTTATTTGTGGGTGCTGCTCTGCTGCTGTTTTTCATCTTTAACGAGAGCTGAACAGACCATAAAATTTTATTGGGTGTTTATGCTAACAAAATTAACTAACAGTTGGTGCTTTAAAAATGCAGCCAGAGCTCTGAGCACTATAACTGGGAATCTGCAATGGCTTTTTAACTGGTGTAGGACAGAGCAAATGTGTGAGTGCCAATGTAATTTAACAGCAAACCACTTTATATTAACTTTTTATTGACCAGAACTGATTAATTGAAATTTCCAAAATAAATCTTAGCATGATATGTGCTTAAACAAAATCAGATTTTTGGACATTAGGTAGCTTGAAGCTCTGTCAAAATTGTGGGGTTAATTTATAATACCAAGACTAATGTGCTGATAATCAAAATAAATTAGCTTAGCCACTTCAATACTTCAATGCTTAGATCAAATAATAGGAAGAAGATTTATTTTAGCATTTTGATTATTGTGTTTCCCAATAAAATAGATATAAACCCATGCTGTGAATGCTGTATGGATTACTTGAGGCCACGATTTCAATGGGAGTACAAAGGACCTCTAGGCTACAGAAAAAAAAGAAAAGGGATTATCTTCAGACTCAATTTCTTGCTCAGTAGAATGCATTTGGCTTATTTCTATATCAGCACTGTTAAGTAAACCTAGGAAAGTGATTTGTTTCATTCATTTATTTATTTAGTGCTTTTCTTTATTTTCATGCAGTTTGCCCATGCCTAGTCTGGAGAGTTTGATGTTTATGATCTTCACATTATACTGGGGAGTTTTGTGCTGGTTTTAATATAAACAGATTGACATTTTGGGATTTTGTTTTATTTCTTTTCATCAGTGAAATAGTTTGATTATCAGGTAGCACTGATTTATGATGTATTTATCTAGGTATAGTCAAAGATGATTTGCATTTCATGGCATTTACATAAATAAAGTTTGGCTAAAACACTTGAGGGGAATGTCCTGATTCCTGCATTAGGCCCTGAGTTACATTTGGATAATGCCTGAGTGATTTAGACTTTAGATTTTCACATTGCTGCATTATCATAAATGGTAGCTGATTTTCAAGGCCAGACACTGCTGCCATCAAGAAAACTTCTCCAACCTGCTTTTAACCTGCCAGTATAAGCATAGTCTTGGGGATCTGATGTGAACTCACAGAAGTCAGCAGTAGTTCCACCTCGCTAAGACTAGGACAAGGTTCTGCCCATGCTTTAGTTTTTTAGTGAAAGTAAGGATGAGCACTTCCCTTGCGTGGTCTGTGAGCTCTTTGGTGGAGGAGGATGACTTGGTAATCCACTAAGTGGGGTTCCCACCTTTATTTTTGGCCTTGTTACTCGGCTTAACATCTGAGAATTTAACAAATTTTGATGCCATTCATTCCTTGGAATTAAGGAAAAAAGGTAGAGGAAGGACAGAGATATAGTTGTTTGCACAGGCCCTGTTCCATGTCATCCAAACCTTGCTCCAAAAGATAACCTTGGAGGGAAGAGTACCCAAAAGACCAAGATTACCCAAAAGAGTACCAAAAGAATTGTGTTGCAGGTGTGGAGTACATGGAGGATAAGCAGGGACCACATCAATTTTTCAGCTGACTTGAAAGGAAGGCTGTTAAAATTATAAAACCTTGGGTAATTTAAAAAGAGAGCCTGTACAGCTCTCCTAGCTGTCGTGTCTTCCACTAGGCAGAATAAAATACAAAGTCAGGGCTTGTCCTTGGTGAGAGCCCCAGGGAAAGCTTGGGGTCTGACAAAGATGGTGGGCACTGGAGCCCTCTCAGCTCTGCTGGCAAATTTAAAAAGGGCAGGACATCAACATTTTGAAATCAGCTAATTTTTTTATTTGCAGATGGCATCTAAAATTTGAATGCTAGGAAGAGGCTGAAACTATGGCAGACAGATGTGTGCTGGTGGTAATTTACTGCTACTCAGGACAGCAGATACACCACACAATTTCTTTTTTTATGTATTAGTTTATGCTTCTAGGCTTTTGACTTTTCTTGGACTTTCCCTTATCATCCAAGTGATCCTAGTGTTTGCAGATTTTTAGTGCAGTTTTATATTCAGGTTTGATTTTGCTAGATAATGACCTCACACAGAGCCTTTGCCGCTGCTTTAACTACTTCTCCTAAGTGGAGGATCAGAGAGTTTTTCACAGGTACAAATCCAGGAAAGGGCCAGCAGCAGGGACTAACATCAGGGTTATTTCTATTGCAGCACTCTGTAGGAATGCTAGTTGCATATTAGGATTCAATTGAACAAGAGGCTCTCCAGACAGATAGCAGAATACTGCTTCCTACATCAAAGAACTTAGATTTTAAATTTGTTCACTGCTTTATGGTCATCCCTCAAGCTTAGGACTCTTTTCTCCCCTTTATATTCTGCATGCTTAGCTGTGATATCTGTGTGTGAGTGCACTGATGGCCATGGGGTTCCCTGACACTGGGTGACACCTCTCAGGGCTACACCTGGAGCCACTGGGAGCAGGCAGTGAAACACAGTGAAACCTTGGCAGGCTGTGTTGCCTCACTGCCTCTTGTCTGACCACCCCTTGCACCGTTAATCTGCCAGCAGAGGCCATTGAAGTTTTTTAGTTATCTACTCCACTTTTAGCCACTCTTTACTGTTAAAGATCTCTCCTCCAGCAGGTCAGGACAATCCTTCAATTTCCCAGGTCCTGATCTCTGCATGCTCTGTACCTTCACATTTTCTGACTTGTTCCAAATTTAATCACTTGAGTTGTCTCGATATTGTTAGAATTCCCTAAGGCTGAAGCAGTATTACAGGACATATCTGTGCTCTGTCTGTATCTTTCACTCTCTCATTTAGGGTTCATTCCTGCTTCCTTCCTATTCCTGCTCTGCTCCTGCTGTTTTGGGTGGCTTTTTTTATGTTAGGGGAGGGCACTGAATACTCCATTTTACAAAGAAGCTAATTTACTTTCGGTGAATAAAACTAGCTGGCTTTCCTTTACATTAATTGATAAGGGAAATTTTCCTGTAATTTTTTTGTTGTTGCTGTTACTCTGTGTATATTTTTGCCTGTACAGGGCATTTGTAGCACAAAAAATGAACTGCCTTGCTGGTTTGTCCAGCTCGGGGGCACTAAATTTGGACTGAAACACAAATA
Organism: Leptocoma aspasia; assembly: GCA_013399835.1. Classification (NCBI taxonomy): domain Eukaryota; kingdom Metazoa; phylum Chordata; class Aves; order Passeriformes; family Nectariniidae; genus Leptocoma; species Leptocoma aspasia. The sequence goes on from VXAX01004748.1 coordinate 847,003, forward strand.
TCTTTAATGGGCCACTGAGAAGGCAGTGGTGGCTCTTATGGAGGTAGTTAAAACTGCCATTCAGAAGCTGCATTGAGAATTTCTAGCCATGCATGATCACAGTGAAGTGATGAAGGTATTAGCCAAGGAAGGAGGGAGGAAAGAAGTTGGTTTATGAACCCTCAAACTCTTCAGTTATGGCAGGAATTTGTTGTTGGGGTTTTTTTTTCTCTTTTATCCTTTCTTTTTTTTTAGAAAACTTCAGTGCTTTCTATGATTTTAATGGAAAATGATCAACGCTGTGCACCATCACAGCATTATGATCAAAATGCTAAAACTATCTTTGACAGCAGAATATTCTAAGGGAACTCCAACAGTTAACCTTCCTCACATACTTTATTGCTGTGGCTTAATTATATTTTACAACATATATTTTTCACCAGAGAAATTCTGATTGGCAGCCGATATAGGCTAACTGAAAAAGAGGGAGATTGTCCTGGTTTTCTTTAAGAACAGGAAAGATATCCATGTCTAACTTCCAGTAATACCAGCAGAAGCAACATCCCTAAATCTCTTGTGTGCTGATGGAAGAATTGTCTTTAAAGCTTTTCCAGTGTAAAACATAAAGTTTATTGAAGAATCAGTAATGCACAATGATAGCTCCTGGTGCTTAAAATTTTAGTGATTGTACAAAAATGAGGCCTATAGCACTTTAAGTTATAGTTTGTAGAGACACTACCACAAATTACTTATTCTTTCTTGAAAGATCCTTTCTTATTTCCTTGTTAGCATTTGTTAGATTTGGATTTTGATGTGGACAACATTCAGGAAAAAAACCCCGATATTTTATTCAATGGAAGCTGTCATTTTTGTACTCTCATGCTTTGGAAATAGAAATTAAAGAGTTAAGAAAAGGGAGCAAATTTCACTGTGGTCCTACCATTGTTGTTTCCAGACTTAGCAATTTAACTAAAACTGTAAAAACATTCATCTGAACTCTGACTATATTTAACTGAGAAGCAGCTGTACTTTGCAGAGGCTGAAATGCACAGATGCACCCAAATACTGCAATAAAGTAATAAAATACAGGTGTTACCAGAGCAAAGGTATGTTTACATTGTGTTTACACTGTATGGTAAAAAAGGTATCTACTGTCCCATGTATCATTTGAAAGCCAACATGCCTGATCTTGTCAGCAGCACCATGGAGTCCAGGTGATAGTGTTTGGCAAAAAAGAGATATTTTTTGATGAGTCAGAAGGTTATACTGGATGATCACTGGAGGGACACTGCCTTTCTGATGTGTAAATATGAACAAATATTCACATTTTGGCTCTGCGTCTCTGTGTGCTGTAACAGCACTCCTAAGTACCTCTACAACAGCATTAGAAATGAAATTTATTAATTTAATTTAATAAAACAAACAAACACAGAAAAAAATGAAAAGAAAAGTAAAAGGTTTATAGCTAGTGTTGTTGCAGAAATGAAAAAATGCCACAGTGCTGCAAGGGACTTGAATGAGTCCTCAGAAAGACTAAAATTCCCTTTCTGCACTAATTGGAAAACCAATGTAAGGTGATCCTTAAAGGATAGGACTCAGTTTAGGATTGCAGCACCGATATTTAGACATTTATTTCTGCTCACATGTAACTTAGGAGCAGGATTTTTCTGCACTAGTGATATGTGAGACGTGCCATGTATTCTTCCAGCTGCTGTTCCACGGGGACATGAACATCCCACAGGTCTTGTGTTGCGTCTGCTGTCACCAGCAGTATGTCTTGGAGATGCTGGGATGTCTCAAATGATGCTAGAAATCTTCATTTAGTCAGTGGAATTGGCCAGGCAATACCTAAGCTCCCATTATAGTCAGTGGGACATAGTGGTGTCTAGGGAGTGATGAAACTCACTGCAAGGTTGCTGTGGGCTGGCTGCTCCCTGACTTGCTGCTTATATTCCATTGATTTCCTTTGACTAGATCCCTGTTGACTCTAATAGGAGTTTAGACACCTGGTACTCATATAAACACCTGAATGTAGACATCCTAATCTCAAATTACATCCCTCTTGTAGCATCAGCCTCGTCTACTGTGTTACTAGTTGTCAGTGTGGGTAAGAAAAGCTGGGAAGAATTATGATATTAAATCCTTGCCTGCCATTTCCCAAGAGCCAGGACATTTCTTGTGTGTCCAGATGGATGGCTGAATACCAGAGTGTAATCAGCAAAGCTGAGAGTGATTTATCTATAAAAATACAAGGCACAGCAGTGAGAGCTTGGGGAAAAAAGACCAGGTCTATTTTCCTAAAATTCGGGTTTTAGAAAAGCCTTGTTTATTCTGATCAGGGTAATTGTGGCAGCAGACTTAGAGTGATGTCTGCATTTCAATCTTGGTGAATCCTTAGAGAGGCAGCCTGTTGTCTGGACCAACAGAAAAAGGATGCTCACATGAATTTGAAGATACCAGTTTTCTTGAAACAGGCAAATAAGATTTCAAAAATGCTGATATCAATGCACAGAAGATTTATGAATCTCTGCATGGAGCAGAAGGCAGATGTAGATAAAGCAGGCAAGGTTAAATCATGATTTGCCAGAAATTGTGAGCATGATATCAATGTCAGTGTCTCTGACTGCTGGCTCCTTTGGGAACCCTGACAAACATTGGCTAGTCACTTGTTACTCAGGCCATGCCTTATTTTGTAGATCTTGCTCTAAATACAGTTAATTAATAATGAGATCTTGTGTTGAAAAATGCACTGCCTTCTGTTGGTACCATGTATTATTTTTGCACAGCAGATTGCCCTCCCCTTACTGCTCCAAGAACTAAAGATGGGGTATTTGCTTCAGTGCCCAAAGGCAAGGCTCATTCTGCACTCTCTTAAGGTGGGTTAAATGCCAGCACAGTGACATTTCCCTCAGTCCTCTTGTCATAACCTCAGTGGGCTTAATTCAGCATGTGGCTTATGGTAAAGAAAAATCAGGCTGTCTCAGTACTGCCAACAGCTCTTGTTATACCCACAGTCTTAGCACTGTTAAATCTTAGCATTTAGTTCTACCCTGGTTCTTTAATATTTAGGAAAGAATACATAAAATATTTAGACCTCTAAGAGAGGCAAATGTCTGGAAGGTTATTTCGGGGGAAATATAGTTGGTTTAGTTTTTTTGGTTTTTTTTTTTTCTGGTGGGTAGATCTGGCTTGTTGCATTTAGTGGGTTTTTTTATTTAGTTTTGCTTTTTAAAGAAGGTATATTTTTCCATTACAAAATAAATTTATGGCCAAGCAACAGAAAAATTTGTAAAATCTATGGGGAAAACATCAACTCCTAAGGGAAAACATGCACACATTAGAAAGTAATTTTCAAACTCTGCCAGAACTTAGTGAACTGTGTTTTAGATTCATTATCCTCAGAAGGGAGGAGACAGGAATATAAAAGAGACAGTCATCAGCTAGGATATGTCTGTGGGCTCTACTGATGTAAAGTTTTAGCTCCTCAAAACCTCTATTGAGATTTGCTACAGATAACTACTGATTGCTGTAGATTGGATTGAATTACATCAGATTAGTATTACTCCAGTTTTACAGACAGCGGAACCGAGAAAGAGGGACAGCAGAGACTGGATTTTGATAAATAGTTTTCACTCTTGTATTTAGACATGACATTTGGTAGTTCCTGCACAATTGTCTTCCACTACATGGGAGGTGAGAGCTCTTTGTAGAGTCTGGTTTTTTCCATCTACCACCTCTCTGGCCAGCCTGTGCCAGTGCCTCACCATGCTCAAAGTAAAGAATTTCTTTCAAATACCTAACCTGAATCTGCCCTCTTTCAGTTTGAAGACATTACCACTTATCCTATCACTACATGCCCTTGTAAAAAGTTCCTCTAAAGCTTTTCTGTAGTCTCCCTTAAGGCACTGGGAGGTGCCAAGAACTCCTGAGGGATAAATACAGAATACTGCTAATTGTTTATTATTTGTAAGGCCACAAGCCTGCAAAAGGGATTTTCTGGGATCTCCTGTTTCCTCTGGTCAGTTCTGATGGCTTTCTGCATGCCTGTGATATGTATAAACACACAAATCCTTCACTTGGCTGGGAGCAAAACTCCTCTACGACATTTAATTAGCCTCAATTTGCAAAGCCCTGAAGAGAATTCCCTGAGAATCTCCCTTCTTTTCTTTATTCCCATGTTTGCTGCATGCAGAGAGCAGGAGCAGGGGGCTGTGTAGGGACCTGAGTGTTTTCAGCCGTGATTTTTTGCTGAATGCTACTTGGTACCTTTGCACAGAGGATCTCCATTGCCCAGCACTGCTTATGGGTGGGGAAGCAGAAATTCCTCTCTCGAATGGAGCTCTGAGGTCTCCTCACTCAAACCCTGGTTTTTGTTCATTTGGACTCATACATGCTGTGCTAATCACTCAATTGCTCTGCTGCTCCTTAAAATGCTTTGATCATGAGGTTTTGGCATTTTTTTCTCTTTGTAACATCCCTGCTTTCCCAATTCCTTCATGACATGAAGGAAAAAGGGCAGGGGAAGGTTTTGGAATACATACATTCTTAATTTTCTGTAAACTGACTTGTATCCTTTTTCCTTGCTGTGGCTTGAGGTGAATTCTAGATTTTTAGAGCAGTGAAATAAACCATTAAAAAGTTTTGCTGTCTAACCAGGCACAGTGCATTTACAAAGCTTCCTCTTCCATTAAATAAAGGTGAGAAAGAGATCAGACTGAGAAAATCACACTCTTTAGGAACGAAGATCATATTTTATTGATCCAGAACAAGGAGGCTGCAGAGCTGTACTGTTGGTGTGCATCATCTTCACTTGAGCATAGGTTTCACTCATGGATTGATGGCCAGCAATAGCTGGCTGCCAGTTTAAGGTCATAATCAAGGCCTGTGCTTGACAGCAAAGTTTCAGAAGAAAATGCGAGTGTTATATGAGCAGTTAAAGCATATTTTGACCTTGATTTTTGGGTATAGCCAAATATCACAAGGGAAATTGAGGAAAGCATAGGGAACAGAGGTGGCTGTAAGGCTGTTCCAGCAGGAATTAGCTTCCAGCAACCCAAGAAAATATTGCAACAGGCAGAGAACAGTGAGGGGCCAATTGGCCAGCACTGTTACAATGCTGAAATGTCTGAGCTCTGTTGGAACACAGGGTTCTGAAGCCTGACATGCCATTCCCAGCAGAAAGCAACTCCTTTTTCTCCCCTGTGGGGTCACATTTGAGTCAAACCTTGAGGCCAAAGAAGAGTTTCAGCACTGTATTTTTGCAGCTGCTTTCAGCAGGGCTCTTTTACTCTCTGGGTGGCTGCTGAACATTACAAAGCCCTCATGGCACAGGGCACCAGCCAGGGCATGTCCACACATTTCCAGTTGAACAAGATCCCTCAGCTCTTTGTCTTTCCCAGCACCCCAGTGATGGAGATCCCATTTTCCAGGGGATCAAGACAAGAGATCCTCACGTGCCAGTGGCAAGTAGAGGCTGCTTTCTGCCATGCATTATTCATCACTCTGTCCACCTTTGTGCTACTTTAAAGGATTCTTCTCCCTACCTGCTCTGAACAGGTCTTAAGCCTGGCTGAAAATCAGGACTGTTCTGTGCAATTTTTGGTTTATCTTTTGGCAGCAGCATGTTAATTATTTTGTAATGAACCCCAGATGTACGAATAAGTTGCATACTATCTGTGCCTTTCTCTTCTTTAAATTCTATATTTGTTGTGTTATGGGGAAGTCATGTGATTTTTTTTTCTTCTAGGGAAAATATATATTGTTGGTCCTGACTATTCCATTTTTGGCTGTCCCTTGATTTTAGGCTGTGCTGTAGTTTAATTTCAGTTTGTGGTGATCTGTTTAGCACTTGTGGTGGGTTTGCATGTTTTCAAGATGAGAACCAATGTCAAGCTATCCTTTTCTTTTTTATTATTCTCTTCAGCTTTCAACTCAGATCTTGGCCTCTCTTTGGCAGGTTGAATAGCCAATATTTGCACCTGTTGACTGCTGTCTTGGCATCTGAGGGCGTTTTTGTTTCCAACCTAAGATTCTCTGTAAGAGGACTGTTTCTAGAAAGGCTTTAGCCCTCAATAGAAGAAGAATGAGACCATTTATTTGGCAAAGTTAGATACCTACATATTGCTTCTTAAAAATCCTAACCAAAGTATATATACTGATTTTTTTAAGAGTGGAATTATCTAATTATATATATTTTTAAATTTACCATTATATCCATTTCATCTGCTCTTTTCCATCTGAAAATGCTCAAGTTGCAACCTCCTTTGTTTTCAGTTACTTCTGTAATTCTATTTAAAAGTTCCTTTCACAGCGCACTGCAGAAAGAAAAAGAAAAAAAGACACGGAAAGACTTTATATACTAAGGAGGCTACTTCAGACAGAGGCAATTAACTGGTGCTGAATAGCTCATACAAGAAAACCAGGAGATGTGAAGTAGAGATCAGTCTTTGAAAATGTGGTTAACAGGCAGAGCTGAAAGCCTCGCACTGCAGCAGACTGGGCTGAGGGCAGCGGGGTTTGATCCTGGGTCCTAAGGAGCTTCCTTACTGCAACCCAAGATGAGGAACTTGGTTCCTTCTATTCCCAGATCTGTAATTATTCTTAATTTTCTTTTTTTTCTTTTTTTCCCCAGATCTCACATATGGAATAATGTACTTCCCTCATAAGAGAGAAGCAGCAATATGTTTCTTGATATAAACCGACGATTCAATGACGTTTAATTGTACAAAATTCAGTGGCAAGGTACACTTGATTATTTACTGTATAGAGGGCAGAGTTGAACAAAACTGCCAGGGAGACCTTCCTGTTAAGTCATGAGATTCAGGAGAGAAGCCCTTGCATTCTAAACTCCTCCTCAGAGTTGGGTTTAAGTGCAACTAGATCCAGACTTAGTCTCAGACTCAGTCAATGGTTTATGTCTAAGGGATTATAAGTGCATACTCAAGCCTTCATCTCACTTAGCTAAGATTTCATAGATTCAGGAATCTGATTCCCAATTAACTACCAAGAGTAACCCTGTGGTTCAAATACGGATGGATGGATGGCTAATCTAATCACAGGAGATTGCCCTCCTCACCTCATCTTAGAGAAATTTTTACCTCTGTTATTTTTCCTTTGTTATTTGTATTTTCTCCCTTGAAAATATCTGATGTTTCAAAAACATTTTCTTCTACTCACTTTACTAATTAGTATGGTTTTATCTTTTCTTTGGAAAAATCTNCTCCATCCCTCCCTCCCCTCTCTCCTTCCTTCCTGGATTGCTGACAGGTCCACATCTCGTTACCTCAAGAGCTACTTCTCTGAACCAAAGCTGTTCTCTTTGTTTCTACAGATGGAATTTTGGACCATAGCTGGGCGGTTCAATCACCTTTTGCAGGCACCAGTTTCAAGCATGTTTTATTCATGGATTTAGGTAGATGTCATTCATACCAGAAATATTTCAGTACCTGTTTGAAAGCTGCAGGAAGAAGTCAGGAAGTGCAGCATTTGCACTTGTACCAGAGGCTGCCCATGCATTAATATGTCCAATGAAGGAACAGGGGCTCTGTGTCTCCCTAATAATGCAGTGCCTCAGCCTGTGACTCAGGGTTGGCTAAGCTGGCACAGTTTTGCTTCAAGTATTTGCAGGCAGAGCCCTGACCATTCTCAAAGATTTTCTTTCAGCACTTCCCTTGCTCTAAGCACACTGGCATGTGTGGAAGCTGCCCATGCCCCACCATGCTCAGAAATTTAATGCAGTAGTAACACAGAGAGGGTTTTTTACTCTCACAACATTGAGAGAGAGACATTTCAAGTCTCATACCACAGAATGCAGAAATGATTAATGGTGTCATTGGATACAGCTCTTTTTCTGCTCATTCAAATCTTTTACATGAGGAGCCAGGATATGTGAAAATCTATAAAGGATGAGGTTTCAGTTCTGCACAGTTTTTGTGCCTGAGTCAACTGCTGAGAGTGGAGCTGATAAAAAGTCAGAATTTATGTTTCCTCCAAAATTTTGTCAAAATTGGTATGATTGCATAAACAGACCTGGTTTTGTTAATCAGGCTTTTCCTGGTGGAAATCTATTCCAGTGGAAAACCTCTGCCAGATCTTGTTAAAGAACATAAGGACCCTAAAAACTCCTTTGACTGAGGAATGAGGCAATTGCCTGCTTGTGCATTGAAAGGAAAAAAAGAAAACTACACAGCAACAACAGGAACTGCTGTTTTGAGACTTAACATTTCTCCATCCATCCTCAGTCTCAGCTCTTGGTCTGAGCAGAATTCGTCAACATTCCTGATCTTCATTTCTGGCAATAGAGTTTTAGCACAAATGTAACCACATCTGTCAGGAGCAAACAAAGCATTACACAAAACAAAATCAAAGAAAAAAACCCATTTATTGCCTGTGATGGAAAGCTGTCTAAGTGTGTGGCAGAGGCATATTCAAACTCAAAATGCAAAGCCTGCTATCAGGGAGCTGTATGTGCTGTCAGATAAAACAAAAACACTGTAGAAGGCAGCACATTCATAGTAACATTCAGAAAGATAATATACTACAGATAAAAGTCAAGCATCCTAATACAGAGAGAATTATACTTCCTTACATTGAATATGTATTTTCTAACAGCAATGTTGAATTCTTTTTATAGACTCGATTCCATTCTTTTCACTTGTTCATGTGAATACTACTTCTATCACAGTTAATTAAGCAGATTAGGGTTGTGAGGTTTTGCCAGGCTCTGTATTGTTTCTCCCAGCAGAAGTGGTCACTGGCTAAAAATTCTCCAGAGTGTCAAGGGTTGGCAGGAAGAAGTCACTGGGGCCCCGAGTTGAAATGGAAATGTCACAGATTTACTGCAGTAAAGGAGCAAAGATGCTTCTTCCCCAATACTGACATCCCAGATGCGCTCCCACATTATTTGAAATTCATGGAAATTAGATATTTATAGCACTGTGCTCATTAATTCAAATAGAAATGGGTCCCAAATAGTAAGCAAATGTTTTCAACTTCCATGTGTTAGGCTGCAAGAGCCTATTCTTAGCTTGCTCATTTCAGGTTGTGATCAAACAGGATTAAGATGTGCATTTATACATCGTTTGACACAGTGTTTGAAAGGTGGAAGGATAGTTAAGTAATTTCCATGGCTATCAAAGTATTTGCTTGTAATTAGCAACCAGAAGCATGAAAGGATTTGTTGCAGCAGGGCTAAATCTTTAAATAATGCCAGAATATTTCCCAAACTTCATCTCATTCTAGCCTCTGTGGTTAAGGGAAATGAACAGGAATAGAGATGAACCAAAGGAAAAAGTGGTACTGGAGAGAAAGAGGCAAAAATTCAGTATCTTTTGAGGATATGCCTGTCAGAGAATTGGTTTGTGTTTGAACCACAGTAACCTTGTATTTGAGATGTGTGCTAGACACCTCTACTGTTCATCATGCCCCAAAATAAACAACAGATAACGTGTGAAACGTGGAATCAGAGATGCAAAGTGTTTTGTTCACAATCTCTTTGCAGGTTAGTGGCAGAAGGTGAGGGAAAGGCTTCTAGATCCCCAATTCCCAGTGCTTAGACTGCACTGGCTCTGCTCAGCAGCTCCTCTCTGGAAGGGTGCAGGCAGAGCCCCACCTGGCTTTTCCTGGGGGGATTTTCACCCTGAGAGCTCTTGCCTGTGGAAGACCCAGGTCCCTCCAGCTGCTGCTGTTGGACTAGGAAATGGCAGGGAGATGCAGCTTGGAACATTCAGGCCTGCTTAAGAGATGTGGTTGTGCTTGGTGCCCTGAAACAGCGTGTTAGGGGAGGTCTTGTACACCTGACTGCTTCTTGTGGTAGGAGGTTTTTCTGTGCCAGGAGGGGATTCTTTCCAGCTGATCATAAACTGCAGAGGAAAAAGTCCATCTATGTGTACAGAACAGATTTCATCTGTGGTCTGGAGAGATATGGATGCTGCTACCTGGTCCAGCTGAGGGTTCTGGCATGAACCAGGGTTCTGCATCAAGCCTCCAGTGTGCTAGGCAACATGATGGCCTTAAGGAATTCTGATCTTTTCTGGCCCCTGATGACCTTAAATGAGTTCTGATCCCTTTTGGCCCAAGTCTCTTAGCTCTCTGTCAGCAGGAGACTGAATTATCTGTTGTGGCCCGAGATCTGGGTGCCAGCAGCTGCCTGGAAGTCCTGTGCCACTGCAGCACGACTTGTTCCTTTCCTGGCTGCACTGCTCATGCGAGAGCACTCTTCCAATTGCTACCCTGGGAGCTGCCAGAAACAGCCTTTGGAATGAGTGTCAGTGGTGCAGAATTAACTGTCCCTGGTATCCCCAAGCACAGTGCTCCCTTCTCTGCCACTGCTTCCCTTGGTGGGGTCTCTCCTGCCATGCCTGGTGCTCATGGGGAGGCAGCAGGAGAAGGGTATGTGATGTCTCTGTGCAGAACAGCCTGCACCCTTCCGAGACTGATGGGCTGCCCTGGCTCCAGCAGATTCAGGGTGCCTGGGACAGTTCTGAGGTGCTGAAGCCATCTGGCACATGCTGCCTGCATCTCCACTGCTGAACCTCAGGGCCTCCTCAGAAAGGATGACAACTCCTTTTTGGCAATGGGCCAGCAGCTATGCTAATTCCCAATGCACCCAGCAGTCACTTGGAGGAGCAGTGGTTGTCAAGGGACAAAACCATGAAGGTGATTTTGTTAAAAACTTAAATTTGCAAAGGCTTCAGGACCAATGCCCACAAATGGCCCTTGACTCTGGTTAGTTTATTAACAGACACATGTTGCCCTTTCCCTTTTTATGTCTCAGGGACCAGTCTCACAGCCATGCCCAGTGCTGCTGGGTTCACAAGGGCAGGAAATGCCAGCGTTTGTGAGGCCTTAGTGAAGAGAACTAGCCTTCTTAAAACCACAATGTTTCCTGATTTCTATGTATGGCCCCAAGCTAGGACTAAAATCCAGAGGAAAACTTCTTCTGAAGTGTTTTACTGACTCTCACAAGTCGGTAAGTAGTTTCATGGCCTCTTTAGAGAATGGCAAAATGAAAGGACTGAAAATGAGCACTCTTGTCCCAAAGGCACCTTGGCTTATTTTCAGTGTCTTTTCAAGGTAACCATTCTGTTACTTAGATGTTGCAGGCACTTGGGCAAAGCTTCTTCTTTAAAGACCCATGAATGGATAGACTGTGTGTCAAAATGCAATTTAAAAAGGCACATAATAAAAACAATATCATTCCATAACTCTCAGTACCATTAAGCTAGTCAGCAGGGGATGCAGAAGTCACCCAGGAAAGAAAAAGCATGATAATTTTTCAGAAGAACATAGGCTGCTAAATTACTTTGCAGCTTCCAACCATCTGGGGAGAAAAATAAAGTACATTCATCCCTGCTTGAACTGATGAATAGAAACTGCAGAAGAGACTGGGTTTTTGTATTGCTGGTCTGCATGTTAATTCAGAGCCTGGAGCTGGTGGATTCTGCATCAACTGAGCATAGTTAGCAGAGAGTACGTGCTGAGAACTTGCCTCTGTGATACAGTGTGAATAATTTCATTCTGTTGGAAGTGGTTCCTCAATGGCCTGCAAAGAGAGGAAGATCTCTAGTTTCGTTTTCTGGGCAAATGAGGTGCTATGTGACAACAATGTGTGTGTAAGTGCACAATTGCTTCTGTTTCTCTCCAGTAGCTTTTTTGATTCGACCAACCAGTATCAGCTAGATGTGATGAAAGCTCTGGCAAGCTTCAAGAAAATCAATGGCTTCATAAAGGAGAGGAGAGGAGAAGAGAGGAGACTCTTTTTGTGCCTCCACCATATTAAAGCCTGCAGTATGGATTTACTCACTGGGATACTGGAGGCACTGTACAAAGGAGACATAGGAATGCTCTAGTCAAGGAAGAAGCATCAGCAGGAGCTGATATCTTGTTAGACATCAGAGAATCTCTCCATGAGCCACAGAAGACAAGACTTCAGTAGTTCCATTGGCCAGGGAGCCAATATTTTCCCCTCTTTTAGTTTCTCTCTGCTCTTCCAGACAGCCATATAATGTTATTTTAAGGGCTATGAGTAACTAACAAATAAAGAATTTATGGCATCCTGCTTAAGACTTCTGGAAAACAGCCCAGGAGAGAAATTTCTAGCAAAGAAACTTCCATCTAGATCATGCTGCCTTCCTGAGGTAACAACATTGTGGTGAAGCATCAGGGGTCTGCTTCTTTCTTTGGACTTGGAGCATTCTTTCTTCAAGGAAAGGTTGGTTCCTTTTGGGGGTGAGGAGCAGATATTACTGTGAGGCTTGGCTGTGCCATGGCAGGGTTATGGACCTTTTGGAACACAGCCTGTCACTCATGCCCTCAAGACCACAAAATTAAAGAGATGTGTGTAGTTTTTAGCAGGTTTTGCTCATTTCTGGATGAGCAGGTAATTTGTAATTTTTTTCATGAGTTGCTATGAGGGGTGGGATTCCTTGGGTAAATGACCCCTGTGCAAAGCCCCACGTGTGTGAGGATTGGGGTGACCCAAAGGAGGCTGAGCTAACACCCAATAATGACTCCAGTTGACGCCTCCCGTCCGCTTCCACCCGACCGGCTAGCTCTCGGGCAGACGGGATTATGGCATCGAGAGTGGTCTCTCCTAGCTCCCTGCGCCAGGGGCTTAGGCAGAGATCTCCTCGGAGAGGAGCGTCGAGAAGAGGCTGATGCAAGAGAGGAGAGGGAAAGACCAGGCAGAAGGCTGAGGTAGTAAAGGGGTTTTAATCCATGTGGGGGTGCCCACTGACTGGCAACTTGAAACAGTACACAGCAGCTTATATAGGACTTCAACAACCAATCAGGAGTTAACATGGGAGGGAACATAGGTGGGGATACAGGCATCTGGGATCCAATCACAACCTTACGGGGGTGTGACTCCTAGGATCTGACCAACGGAAGGGCTAGCTCAGAGGAGATAGGCATGGAAGGTGCTAGAACATGGGGAGGAGTGAGGAAGATTGACTCCTTCCATGAGGGGAGAGGGCTGACCCAGGGACTTGATGGACATAGATTTGAAGGGGAAAAACAACTCCATAAAAGGGCAGAACACACCCAACGGGGCAGGCTTCCAGGGATTGACATTTAACTTCTCGGGGCTAAAGGCGGGAAAATGAAGGCTAAGGGCGGGAAACTGTGGGGGAAGAAGAAGGTACAAAATGGAGGATAGAGAACTCAAAAATGCAACACCACATCCAGTGACAGCACAAGTGGCAGTGGAATGAAGGCAGTTTCAGTAGAAGTTGGGCAGAAAAAAAAGTATATCTTGGTCCAGACTTGGCATCCTTCAGTGCCTTTCAGTAGCATTGTTGCATGTGCAAGAATTAAAAGAAAAACAGCAATGAAAACAGCTAACGAGCAGTTTGAGCCATCATCACAAGATGTGATTGTACATATGGGAGCCATTTACCCACATACATCTTCAAACAAGGACTTACTTTCTTCTTTTGCATGAGAGGAGCCCCGTGTACACATTTATGAAAGTGCTTCGCTATCATCCTTTATCATCCTTCAAATTATTTTCCTTTTTGCTCCTTACCATCCTTCATTCCTTTCCCTGTTCCTCTCCTGTCTGTCTGTCCATGTCTGTGTGCTGTCTCCTCTCTGAAATTTGAGCTTTCTGGTGCACAGCCTCTTTCTGTTCTTTGCACAGGACGTTGCACAATGGGTCAGAGCCCATTCTTGATGAAAGTATTGTATTATTTTTATAATAATCATGCTTTACACACAGAGAGAGAGATTTACTCCTTACTTATTTATAAATTCAAAGAGAAATGTGAACTCTGACATTTTGGTAAAGAATATCCTAGGTAGAGTTGTTTGTGGGTTTTTATTTTATTTTGTGGTCAATTTTTCCTCAAGTACAAGGGACTTTATCCAGAATTTTACAGTCTTTTTCATTTTCCTTGATCCTGGTTGGAGTTTGGCTAGCACTTTATCAGGTCTTGAGTCCTGTTCCTGCCCTATTTCTTGAATCTTTTCTAGCATTTGCATGATTTTTGGCAGTAACCTTTTCAACCATATCCATATGATAGAATCCTCTCGCACTTCCAACAGGCAGCTTGGTTAACAGCAGCAGCATTTTACTCTTGATGCAAAACCCTGGTTCTCTTTGCTACAGGGACCTGTGTGCTTGGGTTCATCCAACCTTGCTGACAAATTTAAGTGAGAAGTCTGGTCCCCTCCAGGCTTTCCTTATAGTTGGTGGAGTTTGATGGATGTGCCCAAAAGCAATTCTTCCCACCCAAAATATGAAACATTCTTCACGAGCCTCTGTCTCAGAGCTTCCAGCCCTGGCCTGAACAGCATCAGTGTTTGGCCACTGTGTTTATTGTGCTGAAAAGTGTTGCAGAACACTCATGCCATTCCTAATGGAAGATAGACTCCAGTTCACTGCAGTTTCGATTTCTAATATAATATGAAACAAGGTAATGCAATTTTTTTTGATGTATAGCTTGTGGTTTATGACTGCATTGCTGCAGTTTATGTGGATAGCTGTGTAAACTGTGTACTTAACAAACTTAGACACGAGGTCAATAGATCAATAAATAGATGGGCAATGGGGGTGCAAGAGTTCAAATGAAGACACACAACCCATGGTCTTTGGAGTCACCTGAAGCATGCTCAGAAAGGAAGTTGGTGAGAACCAAGAGCCCAGGGCAGAGTCTGGCCAGCTGGAAGAAGGCACTGATGGAGGGGAGTGGTTCTGGTGTTGGACAGAAACTCTGCCTTGGCAGGAGGGCTGTAGTTTGGTCTCTTTTGGAAGGGCCATAGCTGAACTCCTTAAGGCAGACCCTTCCAGGACATAAACTGTAGTCAGAGGTACCTGCATTCTCAACTTCATGCCCTGAGTCAAGATCTAAAATTCAGGTGGAGTGACTCTGGGTAATTCTTTATCTTTTTGTACCCATGAGAAAACTAAGAGCTGTGTCCCATGACTTTTGTAGGAAACATCCCTTCCGTATTTGCATCCAATATTTCTAAGACCCATCAGAGTATGTCTGGGGTGCAGGGGAGAGAGAATCTGCCAATATGTCTAGAGAAGTAATGTTTTATTGAAGTTATTCCATTACTGTTTAATGCATTCTTTGTCATCTTACTCCTGGAAGGCAGGAAAGTCCTTTCACCTTTCTGCAACTGGAAACCATGCCATGAAATCCTTTGTCCAAGGTATTTCAGGAATACCTCTCATTCTGCTGGAAGGATCAAGGTCCAACACTCACTTCTGAATCTGTGTAAAATGAGGTCTCACTGGGGATCTTTGCTGATGGGTTGGGACTAGCTACAAAGGTGGGTTACTTTTGACCAGGACACATTCAGGACTTTGAAAGGGCTTCTGTTCTACCCTCAGGGAGATGGTGGACACAGGGATGGTTAGGAGATGTTTGTGCAGTTCATTGATTTCAGGAAGGGGCAATAACTGAATAACCAAACTTTGGGGCTGACAGACCCAAGCAGAATTTTTTTTTGGTCAATAATACTCAGTGTTCAGACTCACATCTGTCAGATTCTGCCTTTTGCTGTTTGTCAGCTTCTCTTTCAAACCCTATCTGTAGTTAATAATTTAAATTTTGCAGGCTGGCTGTTCCCTCTGTTTTGCTCTGCACTGCATTCTTTGAAAACACATGGGAGCTTTCCTCAATATGATAACAAAGACTAGGTATAATATACCCAGAGAGGTCTTATCATTTTCTTACAGTGTATGGCAATTACAGTAGTGCTTTTGATTTATGTTATATCCTCCTAGCAACCACACATTTTGTTTGCCACCTTCTTTTCAGCTGCACATTGAACTAACTGATTTGGGATTTTTTTCCTCACAGTGAAAGCCCTTAATCTCTTAAACAGCTCAAAACCACTTTCTTGGTCTCTGTGCTAAAACTTCTCATTTTTATCTTTTTTTTTTTTATTATTATTATTACTTTTTTTTTTCCTTTTCTGTAGACCTATTATTTTCTTCATTTTTGCATGAATTTTAAGCTTGACCACTTTATTGATCTAATACCCGACTGTACATTTTTTGGATTTGAGGCATTGATACTCTGTGCCTGTTCCAAGTTGGTATTTGCAAAATTACCAACCCTATCCAAGTCTTCTCTGCAGAGTAAATGCTGGCACATGGAAAGTGTTTACTCCATCCACAACACTTCCACTATTTGTGCTGCTATTGCATTTCTGCTCTGAATGCCTTCAAGGGAAAAAGCATTTCCCCCTCCCATTATCCACTGGGAAGAGAAGCACCATTCAGAAGAGCTCATTTCTATTGAGTGGGTGCTAATTTATTATGGTGTTCTAAATTTATATATAAACAAGTGTTAATTTGATATCAGGTGGCTTTTATAGTGACAGAGCCATCTGTAGGGGACTGATTCTAATTTCATTTCTTTATTTCAGTTTCTATTTCTAGAGCACAGCTATCACTCAGTCCATAGCCAGTGTGGAGGCAGGTGGGGACAGCCACAGGGAGGACCTGTTGAGGCTGTTGAGATGCAGCTTGACTGGGGCTGATGTGGGAGCAGTTTCCTCACATGAGGTGCTCCAAAGGGGTTTTTCCCAGTCCTGACCTTTCTGTGCCATAGTTAATTCCCATAGACTCAAACTTTAAGGCTCCATCCTGACAAAGTATGTCCAGAGAAGGGCAATGAAGCTGGTGAAGGGTCTGGAGCACAGGTCTGATGGGGAGTGGCTGGGGCTGTGGGTGTTTAATCTGGAGAAAAGGAGGCTTGGGGAGGAATCTTATCACTCTTTAAAACTCCCTGAGAGCGTAACCAGGCATGGGTCAGTCTCTTCTCCCAGGCAACAGGGAACAGGGCAAGGGGAAATCACCTCAAGTTGTACCAGGATAGGTTTAGGTTGTATAGCTGGAAAAACTTTACTGAAAGGGTTGTCCAACATTGGAACAGGCTCCCCAGGGAGGAGGTGGAGTCACCATCCCTGGTGGCATTTAAAAGTCGTGTAGATGTGGCACTGAGGGATGTGGTTTGGTGCTGGACCTGGCAGTGCTCAGTTAACAGTTGAACTCGATGATCTTCAAGGTCTTTTCAAACCTAAAAGTTTCTGTAGTTCTTAACACTAGCAAACAAAAAAAAATTTAAAGGTTGCAAGCAAATAGGAGATCAAGTCCTCTTGAAAACACATATTTAATTTGAAAAGCAGTGGAGAATTAAGCATATGGGTACAACTGGGTGTTTTAGCAGTTTACAATCCAGGAACCAGCATTCCTCATGTGTAAGGCTCTGAAAAGTTTTTTTTTTTTCTTCTAGGGGTCTCTCATGGAGTAGGATTTATCCCTTTATAATGCCATCGGTAGGGTATGCCCCTTGCCTTTTGTTTTTGAAAAACAGTAAAAAAATTCCTTGGTAAATTTAGCACAGGACTTTGGAATATGTTCTCTTATTCTGCATGTTTCAGACTGTATTTACTTTTGCAAATGTTTTGGGTGGATTCAAATCCATGATGCAAGAAAATAAGGAAGTCAACAAGTAAAATGTTAAAACTCTAGAAGGAAAACACTGAAAATGTCTATGCTGTATGAGAAAACAAATGGTTTCTGAACTGTAGCACCACACATGCATGTGACATGAAGGCTATAAAAGGTCTATGCAGACTGATCCCATGTCTTTAGAAATGAAAAATTTTCTTTTCATACTGCTCATCTGAGTTTACAACTTTTGGCATTTGCACTATCAGGAAGAAGAGAAGTTTTGCAGTAATTTTGCTGAATTTCAATTAAAATTGAACATATGTTACACTTTATTCAAAAGAACAACCACTACCTTTATTGTTCATGGGAATATATTTTCTCCTGTGACCTTGACACCTTAGATAGTGCTCCAGGACATTTTTTCTCATCATCTTGGTTCAAGTAGGATAATTATGGCGATAATTCTTTGATTTATATAAAAAGAAAGGAAAAAGAAACCTGTACAAAAACTTTGGGCTTTTTCTGGCTTAATGTTTATTACTGCTAATACAAAATGTACTAATAGGGAAGATATTTGTGAACAATGGGCATGTGAAAGATTCTACCAATTCCACCCCAGTCTTGATGCTCTGCATCCCAGCTCAAAAACATACAGAAGGAATCTCAGACGCATTGGAAATTGGTTTGGAAATTTCCCGTGTTTCTGAACAGAATAAACTTTGAAACCATGCTACAGGAAGATCAGATGCTGTGAGTTTGAAGCAAACAGCAGTAGCACTGTCTTTAAGAGACAGAGCAAGAAGCTGACAGAGTGAATGCTGCTGCAGAACTCACAGCTTTAATTTGTAGATCATTTCCTTGGAGAGATACCCTTTCCAGTGGTATTTCTGTGTATTGGAGGAGCTCATGCTTGAGTTCTTCCTGCTGGCTGACAGCTGGATTCATTCAGCCCCCACAGTTCCAGCATCATTGCAGAGTAAGACCTGGTATAGCTTCAATACCAGTGGACTCCTGAAGGAATATTTATCCCACTATCTTTGTTGTTTCCTACTAACTACTGGCCCTGAAATTCACAGCTCAGATTACAGAGATTAAAAACCAGGATGAAGAGGAACATCAGGTGTTCAGGTGAAAAGATTCTTTTCTATCTTTCACCCACTCAGCCATTTTTGCTGCCCTTTTCTTCTATCAGCAGGAAAAAAAGTACAGATTTGTAAAGCATTTAGTTTTGTATTCATCTCCAGGGAAATTGCATGTGTCTGAAGACCCAGGAGCCCTCAGGGATTTTTAACTCATGCTGTTTCTTGGTACAGGGGAAGGTTGATAACTCAAGATGACATATTTGTAGGGCAGTGATTATTAGTTGACTGAAATGAATTTGCCTTTGGCAAAAGCCAGGTCGCATCAATGGTACATTTGAAAATCCCACCCTCTGTCTGTATCAGCCATAGCCTTCAGGTGTAACTGTCACAGGCAGATAAAAGTCCTGAAAATTTTAAACCACTGTGGTAGCATAAGCTTTTCTTTTTCATCTTTATAATTTAGATAGTTTCATTACAATTGAAGTGTTTGTGAGAGTTGTGACTGAAACTGCAGAGGTTCAAGCATATACTGAAGAAAACTTGGATTTGGCCACAGTGACTTCATAAATTTGCCAGTCTGACCTCAAGCCAGAAGGGACACTGGGAGGAGCAGTGATGGATGCTGCTCTGTTACTTCTCTTGAAAGGAACAGACTCCTATTCCCAGGCCTGGACCTCCAGCTCAGCAGAGCTGCCGGTGCTGTTCTGCCATCCTGCCAAAGGATGGTGGCAGCACTCCAGGAAAGCGTTTTGTGATGATCGGTGCTTTTCTCTGAGTCCCCCGGCCCTCCCTGGATTTTCACAGTGCCGTAGTCTCACCCTCCCCCTGCAAAACTCAACTCAGTTGTCCCATGAGGAGGCTGCCCTGCTCCAGTGACAGTGCTGATGTCACCTCTAATCTCTGTCCCTGCAGCTGGGGAGTGAGCTGAGCCCAAGTACCAGCTTGGTAAAAGTTATACCTGTAGGAAATTTTTCTTTTCCCTGAGGACTCTTTTACCACTGATGAATTAACTGTCTTCCTTTCCATTTGCCATAGGGGAAACCACCTTTGTCTCCCTGATCTCTGCAAAACATCCCCTTCTGCTTCATAGGTGCTTCATTCTGCCTTTTCTCTAAGACAGTCTGATTCAGATAAATAGTAAATTCTGAAGAGCTGTTCTTAGCTTGCACTTGTTTTTGAAGATGGGTATTTCTGTGCCAGACCTGGAGAAGTTCATTGTGTATCCAAAAACCTGACATTTTTCCAGCTTTATCAAATCTTCTACTAAAATACATCCTCTCTCCACAAACAGAAAGGTGGACAGGTAAAATCTGCAGAAGGCTCTTTGATAGAATGTAGTGTTCTGCTCATACTTCAACAGGCTGCAATTTGGAATTTCCCTTCCTGAACATTTCACCAACTCTGAATGACACATAGCAATCTCTGACACAAACCAAAGAAAATAAAAAACCACACACTTTCCTATCTCTGGGGAGCTATGTGCCATCTTTTCCAGAAACAGTGAAGGCTTGATGGTTTGGTTGTATACTAAATGAGTTCAGTACTTTTCACTTCTACTATTGCAAAATACTTTATCTGACCATGAAAAGAATTACACTTTTATATACAGACAAAAAAAAATCATCTAGTGCAGAATGGAGCTGTAAGCCTCCTCAGCTACATGGATTACTGAAATCACATCACCTCTGTGCTCTGTTCATTGCACTGACTGCCTATATAGAGCAGCAAAAGGATTATGCAACTCTCCAATAGACTGGCTGTCATAACAAGACCCAAAATCAGGTGAGCTTGGTCTAAATTTGGGTTGTTGTGAATGCTTTTCAGATAGCTCTGTGTATGACTCTAGGTGTCAGTCTGAGAAAAATAGGGATTCATTAAAGCTCAACATCAAGCCTTCTGATCTGTTTTTAATAGTTATATTACACATAATTACATTTAGACTCGAAATCCCTAGAAGTCTCTTTTATAGCTTGTCTTAATTAGCATTGATCTGGACATGCTGAGCAAAAGCAAAAATTTTAGCTTTGCCTTATTCTGTTCTTTTCTTTACTAGAGTAGTTTAAAGGATCCACTTGTCAAAAAGAATAAAAGACTCTCTCATATTGAGAGTTCTCATAAAAGGCCCTAAGAGCTTCTATAGCACCATTACTGTCTATTGTGCAGAGCAGATCTGTAAAATACTGCAATGGGGTTATAGTTAATGCACTGAACATGGCTAAAATCAGTGGGAATCAGCATGTTTTCCAGTGGATCTGGGCATCTTTTGCCCCTGTCTCCAAAGAAGCCCAGTGGTTTTGCACTTTCTATTAATTCCTTTATTTCTTTGAAGCAGGGTGCTTTGTGGGCGAAGAAAGAAAAAGGTAAAAATATAGGGGAAGGCAGAAATCACTGGCATTATGAGTAAGCTTTGTGATGTGACAGTTTATGTATTAAAATGACAGCTGAAGGAAAATTCATTCCTATTAAGAGTGAAAGAACTGAATGTGAAGATACCCGAATGAGATGCATAGAATTGCTAGAGACAGAGTAAATAGTGGGTGTCACAAAACTGCATCAGCCTGAAAAAAAATGCACAGAAGGCAGTACTGAAACTTTGAAGAAAGATTGAGGTGACAACAGCTGCAGGTAAATACTGTGGAGGAAAAAAGTAATTTCCACGCAAAGTAAGGCAACTCTTGTCTTTTAATTCTGTTTATGATGGCAGCAATGCATCAGTATGCACAGGAGAAAAAGAACAACACAGAGGATTGTATAAAGGTAATTAAGATAATTAATCATGCTCTTTTGGTGGCCTTGATCACTGAAAACTTTGACATTGCAGGAGAAATTATCCCTTGGTATTATTTTTGCAGGGAAAAACTGCAACTATCTCAAGGAAGACATAACGAGGACATCTCCTACCTTCTGAAGTCTTGGCAGCTTTTGCAAACATCTCCCCCAGAAATCCACCCCATAACTGGAAAAAAAAAAAAAAAAAAAAAAAAAAAAATAGATAAAATTTAAAAAAAAAAGGAGAATTCCCGTATCAAAAAGACATTTTGTCAGCAACAAGAAAAGTGGGTAAAAGACCACAGAGTCCATTTTAAGTCATGCTCCAACACTCTGTGAAACTAAGAAATGCTAAAATATCTAAGTGGAACTAGAGGGGCTCAAAACAAAGATCAGCTTTTCATAAGGCTAGTGGAAGTGTCCATGGTTAATATAAGAAAAACACCACAAGCTCCTTCTTTTTCCAATTTCTTTGCTTGCTTGGAGTGTAATTAATTTCTCCTAACTGAGGGATGTAAGAGTTAATTTTGGTGGCTGAACTACTCACTGGAGGGACAATATTCAGAAAGAAAGAGACAGCTCTCAAGGACTGGTTTTCACTAGCTGAGACATTTAAATGAAAACTGCAGGAAATGCCCATTTCTTTCCATTGACAATATCAAACATTGATGCCTGAGTGAGGTTGGGGTGTCAGAGGAAATGAGAGAACTGCTAACATCGATGTTCACATTTAATCTTAATCATCACAATGTTACACTTGTGGCACTTATTGCAGGCTGTAATTTGTGCTGCTTTCTGTGGATTTTATTCCAGCCAGGTTCATTTTTGCAAGGATGCTGGCTAAACTTGAGTAACTTGTCTAGAGCATAATGATGGTGACAATCAGGTTCAGTGTTTGTTGGTAGCAACCAGGGAAAAGACCAACAGAGCAGGATTAGGTGGGAGTCTGTACCAGGATGAGGAGGGAGATGAAATGTTCTATAAGCACCTGGGATAAGTCTTGCTATTGCTGGCTCTTGTTCTTTTGGGGGACTTCAACCTACCAGATGTCAGCTGGAAATCCAGTACACCAGAGAGGAAAGAGTCCAAGCCTAGCTGAGAGAGTCCCTTGGGAGACAGTCCTGAAAGGCAAAAGGGTCCAGAAAGGCTGGACATTCTCCAAGAAGGAAATTCCCATGTGCTGCAGGACAAGCAGGCAGGAAAGACAGCCTGGCTGAACACGAGGCTTTGGCAGGCACTCAGGGAAAAAAAGAGGAGTTTATCACCTTCGGATGAAGGCTGAGGGAGCTAGGGATGTTGAACCTGTGGTAATTGAGTGGTTGAGGCACCAACCCTGGAGGAATTTAAAAGCTGTATAGATGTGGCACTGGTTTGGTGGTGGGCTTGGCAGTGCTGGTTCAATAGTTTGACTCGATGATCATAACAGTCTCTTCCAACCAAAACAATTTTATGATTCTAACTTAGTCAATCTTGCCATTCAACCCTAAAACTTTTCTCATACCTTTCTGATTCCTTTGTCATTGTTTTGGATGCCCCTATGCTGCTGTGCTACTGGTGGAGGACTTCCCTTGGAATAGGAGTTTGCACTGTGGCAGTGACACAACACATTGCAGGTGATGTACGTGATTCCTGCCTTGCAGCCAAGCTGCCCAAAGTGGGATCCTGATTTAGCAAGGGATGAAAAGGTGGAAGCAGTCAGGCAAAAAGACTGAATGCAGATGCAGGAATCTGGGCCTAGTTGCTGGTTCAGTGCCTTCCCAGTGTCCAGAAGCAGGTACAGAATAGGGGAAGAGACTACAGCATGGTCCTAATGAAAACAAAAGATTATTTCATACAGGTTTTTGCCGAAAAGGGGAGATTCAGTATTGTTAGCAGAAAACTCTTCCTTTGAATTCTCTTTCAGGACATTACCTTCAGATGATGTTCCAGAAAAAGAAAAAAAAGAAAAAAAAAAAAGAAAAAAAAAAAGAAAAAAGGATTGTGTGAAGTTTTTTTCAGTGAATAAGCAGAATAATATCAGGGAAATATCTGACTGTCATCCACCAAAACAAAACATCAAAGGCTGAATCAGCACTTGGATTAAAAATAACTTTTAATTTATTTGGCTTTGACCTTAAAACTTCTATGATTGGTTTCTGAGGTTTTTGCCTGCTCTTATCTAAATTTCCATCTCCAGTATTGTTGTCTTCATCTCCCAGTATTGTTGAACTTGTAAATCAGGTGTTGACTCCTGTAACAGCTCAGCTTCATTCATTTCATGCACCAGTCACTGTGTTACTGGAAAATAGCTGGAAAAACAGCATATGCTTTTGCATATCTAAACATAGCTGTTTCAGAATGCATGCACCTACAGCATGAAGAATTTGTTCTTTATACATTTTTTTTGTTTGATCAATTTATGTGCATACCCTTGAAGTAGCTGGCTGCTCTGTTCAGAAAACTTGGTCTTTTTAGTTCACCTCAAAAGTTGCGTCCTCAGTTTAACTTGTCTTTACCTTGCACTGAGGAAATTATCAGTACTTTCATATTCCAATAACACATAGTCCTTATCCATGAAGTTTCGGGAACTTCATCTATTTGCAGAACCTTTTACACACGGTGCTACCTCACTAATTTTTTCAGAAGGTTAAATATAACAATATTGCTCGGTTTTTCATAAATAGTCTGATGGTAATTCTTGTCCCTGTGGAGCAATTCTGTTTTATGAGTGCCCTTTCATGCTACAGGAATTCAAAATCATCCATGATTGCTTTCAGGTTTTTTGGCAGAGCTGCTGTCACAATGCTGTAGCCAAAGTAACCTAAATTAATTTAGGTCTACTGGCTTTAGGACCAATTTACAGTAATTGATGATCTGTCCTTTATGGTTAATGCTTTTTATATGTGCTTATCTTTACTTGCTGCAATAGCTTGGCACCCAAATCAAAATAGGCAAAGTTGCATAATTATGTCAAACTTGGCCTCCCTACATATTGGTCATTTAACAAACCACTAGATTTGATCTAATCAGCCTGTCATTTGCCTTGTTAATGTACAAATACATTTTTTCAGTGCTTCCTAGGCTGACTACAGCTATTTCTCTTGCTTGAAAGTGTTGCCACTTCTGAGAATGTTACCCCCAAAATCTATAAACTGAAATCTTGGCAAAAACCTCTTCCTATCCTCAATATGTTGAAAAAGCTCTAAGTATTCTCAATGTTTTCTTTTTACCTAGTTTCTAATCCATGGTATTATTTTCTCTCCCAGGCTAACACAAGCCACTGAAGCTCTTGTGAATGTCTTTCTGTTGCTGTTGAGGGCTTTGGATTAAGCCCAGCATTTTCCCCATAGTGTCTTCTGAGGGATTTTCTTAAAAAAAAATTGCTATGATATGATTGCTAGTCTCCTTTGCTCTGGTACAAAAGCAAACTTCTGTATGACTACAGGAGTCTCACTTCCCTA
The DNA here is from genome assembly GCA_013399835.1 of Leptocoma aspasia. Classification (NCBI taxonomy): domain Eukaryota; kingdom Metazoa; phylum Chordata; class Aves; order Passeriformes; family Nectariniidae; genus Leptocoma; species Leptocoma aspasia. Next base: position 871,683 of record VXAX01004748.1, read on the forward strand.
ATGAATGCCTGATGTAATGAGCATTTCCATGCAGTGAACTGCCCAGGGCCAGGGCAGGTCTTGCCAGCTGCCTGTGGTTGTCCATGGTGCCAGTCTGTTTACAGAGCTGCTGGCACAGCTTTCCTCTGTTGGTGCCCTCAGAAGTGTTTGGGCACAGCTCCAGCCACAGCAGAGGCTAAAGAACATTCCCAGTGGGCTGCCAACATATGCTCCCTGTTTTGGAGGAGCAAGGGACTGCAGCTGGATGGCTGGATGGCTCTACTGGATGGCTCTACTGCTTGGCCTCTGGACAGAAGATGCCCAGTGGGTTGTTTTATCTTTTTGCATAGACATAACTGTGCAAACTTGTAGCAAAACAAGCTGTTCTGAGCCATGTTTTTTGTGTATCACACTGGGTTGGAGAAGACAATGTTTGAGCAATGATGCACAAACTGGATGCTGGGAAGTTGAGTGCCCCAGGAAAGGCTGGCAGGATTGCCATTGATTGGAAGGTCTGAAGAGGTGCAGAAGGAAATGGGAATGAGTTTTGATGTCCTGTCTTTCAGTCTTTGTCCCTAGGCTGGCCTATAGCTGGCCTAGGGACTTATAGCTCAGGAGGCATGAAGTGTCCTGGGCTGAGATCATGATGGGGTCATTCTCCAAATTATCTGTGCAGGATGTTCAGTGGTGTTTTTAAAACTGGTTTTAAAACTGGTGTTTTTAAAACTTTTTAAAACTGGTCACCTTTTTGGTTAGTTGGACATTATGTGTAGACAACTGGCTGCAAGAAAGATTATATCCTTTACATGTATCCTTTAAGGATATACCTATTCCACCTCTTTCACAATTTAACTGGAAATACTGAAGTTTACTCTAGAGTGGTTCACATGAATAAAAACCCCACAACCTGAAAAACCCCCATTATTTAAAAACTTCGAACTGAAAACACAACATTGCAGCCAGTTTTCAATTGTACAATTTCACTTTGCAAACCCCAGAGTACCAGGGTGACATTTAGAAAATATACGATCCTTGCCCCAGAATAACCTTGTTTATTAAGTGCAATTTTCTTTTGCCCCTATACACCACATTTGCTGATATTTTTGGTAGTACCTTAACTCACAAAAGATGAATTTTCAATTCTCTCTAAAAGGGATTTACCTTAAAAAAAAAAAAAACAAACCAAAAAACTAAGAAATCCCAAATAAAACAAAAGCCAACTAAAACCAAAACAAAACCACAAAAAAAAAAAAAACCCAAAAAGCCCAAAACAAAAATCCAACCCCCCCAAAAATCCCCCAACCTTCTCCCCTCAAACCCAGAAAACAGTGAGAGGCTGCACCCTGAGGGAAGGAATGTGCTGGGCATTTAAGAGCACACAAAAGACCATCATCCTCCACTTCAAGATTTCTCATCAAACCTGCCTACATCATAAAATTCTTTGCTTTGAAATGTGGTTTGGGAAATGAGAAATTTCTGTTCACCAGAATCGTGTTTTGGTAAAATAGTCATTCAAGTAACCAAAGTGTGTTTCCATTCCTTAAACTAAAAATTAAAAAACCCCAAATACTGAACACAAAAAAACCAAACCAAAAGCCCCAAATAATTAAAAGAAACTCTATTAGTGTGTAGGATGAGAAGTTAATGGAATAGGTGTAGCTGTATTCTTCTCTGTACATCTTCACAAAGACATCAGCACTTATCAAGGCAAGGGCTGGTACAGCCAGGGGGTTTGACAGGGTACCAAGGAAAAAATGTCACCAAATGAGAGGCAGGAGGAAACCTGACGTCTCAGGTAGCTGGAAATGATGAACAGCCAGAAATGAGTAATCAAGAACAGCCCCTGTCCTCCAGAGGGCCACTTATCTCCGTCTCCTTCACTCAGAAATTTATGAACCACCTTAGTTCACAACTTTGTTTAAATCTGATCGAAACACTCAATGCTTGGTGTATAAAAGATGAAGCAAGATGGAAATGTTAAGATTAAGAGTTGTAGGTCATGGTTTGCTTCCCTCAAAAGGATTTTTACAAGGATGTTGCTCTTGCCTTGGCTTACCTTTGTCTACCACCTCCACCCCTTGTGCCCTAAACCTCTGAACACTACTTTGCTTGTGCTTAAGGTGGTGCATGTCTGAAAAAAAACCAAACAAACCAGAATCCCTGCAAGCAGGGTGAGTTTTTTGGTGGAAGGTAATGGGCACATCAGTGGCATGGCATAATGGAATCAGTCAGTAAAACCAATAAATTTGGATTTAGAAACTGTCATGAGATGCCATTTAATAAGGAACTGGATTAATACCTTAAATTACTTAGAAATGTGGGGCTGTAAAGGGCATCTGGGGCTGAGGCCAGCCCCTTGCCATAGTCAGCCTCTTTGAGATAAACCCTTTCATAAACTAATTAGCTGATCCATCTTAGAACAAATTGGGTCATTTACTACCACTACTCCCACGGGGAAATTGTTCAAGAGCCTCACTTCTCTGTTGCTTTGAAACGTTGTTCTAATTTTCAGCCTCAATTTATTCATGGCCAGCTTACATCCATTTGTTCTTGTGCCAATGTTGTCCTTTAGCTTAAATAGTTCTGCTTCCTCTTTTATTGTATTCCTTGATGTATTTATAGACAACATTCACATCTCCTCTGGGCTTTTGTTTCACTAGGCTGAACAAGACAAGCTTCTCTTTTCTCCTAGCACAGGCTCAGTGTTGGTGTGATCATCATTCTCCTCAGAACCTGATCTTACTTGGATGTTTCACCTCTATGTGTATAGTGACAAATACAAATAATTGAAAATAACAGCAATCTTTATTCAAGATCCAATAGAGAAGAAATAATTTTCATTAAAAATGAAGTAGAAGCAGTAGCAGTAGAAGAGGTAGCAGCATTCCCTCTTTTTGGTATCATTTATATAATTCTGAGCTTATTTCAAAAGCAAAAGAAAACCCATTTCATGCTCTAGAAAGTGCATATGTTGTTTTCCTCCACTATCCATATCTAGAAGTATAGGGTTATTTGACACTTGTGGTTGATATTTTCTCCTCCCAAGCAGATTTTTAGGCCACTGTTCTCTTCTTAGGGTCTGAGGTAAATTCAGAGGGAGATGTAGGGGAACTTTTGCATCCATGTAGCCACATCACTACAGTAGATTTTGAAAGGATGTTTCCCCTTTCTGCCCCTACTCCACATGCAGTTGTGTGCCAGGGAAGGAGCTGTTCCATAGTTCTGCATTGCACTGGGTCACTGCACCTGAGGCTCCCCCTGTCCCTGTGCAGAGGTTGGTGGCCAGAGCAGTGCCCTGGCTCAGACAGGCTTGGGAAGCTGTGGAAAGGACGTGCCACGTGCCTTGGGACATGTGGCATGCCAGCAACGGGGCATGGAGGTCACTTTGGACCCTTGAGGAAATCCAAGCCTGGAGACTGGCTTCATCTTTTGTCAAACAAAAGATACAGTTCTCTTTCATGCTTTCACACGCTCCCAAAAGCACGTCCTGAAAACTTCATTATTTATTATTGTAGCTCTCACGGTGTGTTTGATTTAGAGCAAGAACCAAAGATGCTGACAGCAGTGTGTGAAATACATATGAAGATAGTTTCAGGGAGTTTATATTCTGATGCTTCAGTCCTGCAGAGATTTGGGTATCTATTTCACTTCAAAAAATATACACCTTTTAAAAATGAATGTAACATTTAGAAATATTCATCTGCTTGAGGTTAAGCAACTGTGAAAGCCTTTGAAAAGCCAGAGCCTAAAAGAAGCACATAGCTGAGGTTTTTTGGGAGATGCAGAAAAGTTGTTAACACAGATTTATTAATTCAGTTACACACACTCTCCACATGCTCATCTCTTTATACTAAGAAATGTGACATTTATGGGCCTCACTGGTAAAGTAAGAATCAAGCAGAGGCCTAAAACCTGGTGCTTCAGGTGTGGGAAATCATTCAATGTGTAGGAGTTAATGAGAAGGAATGTAAAATATTTTACAAACATTTCTGAAAACATGTATTATTCCTTTCTTTCTTCATATTCCTGGCACAGGATGTCATCAAATGGCCATTTGACATACCTACAGACATCTAGCCCACCTTTCTCATCTAAAATACTCTGTTTTGTGCAGTTTCTAGACTTTTAGAGATCTTTCAATTAGAAATGATCAAAAACATTTTAAATTTAACAATCATCAGGAAACACAGCTTAATCAAAGTAGGCACATTTTGCAGAACAAATTGGTTTCAGTTTTGATTCAAATATAAATGGAGAATCAATGTAAATCTGTTGTGTCAGGTTTCTTTCATTTAAATATAGAAAATATTTTGGTTTTACTTTACCATTTTGATTAATTTTGTTTCAGCTGTCATAGTCAAAACATTTTATATTTCTGTTCATCAGGTATCTATTTATAATTCATATTTAATTAAAATGCTTTAGACTTGAAACTTTCCTGTACCTTGATGGACATTTTATTTCCCTTTAGAGTTTTGTGTTAGTGAGAAATTAAATGGTAATTTTTTTTTTTCAAATTCAGAATTCCCTATTTCCATCAGTAAAATTGGAGTGAACCCCTTCTCTGTATTTCTTATGCTGTGGGGAGAATTAGCTTCGCCAGATTTTGATTCTTTTTACCAAATGATCCACATCAGTTCTGCTCAGACAGCCTTTGGCACCAGAGGATCCATCCAGATGTCACTGAGTACCAAAAACTGGCTTGGCAGTTAGAGATGTGCCTTTCTTGAGACGATTCCCTGTGTGGAGAACTGCAGAGGGATTTGGAAAGGGCAGTTCAAAAGCTGTCTCTAAGTCAGGGTACAAAGCCTGGGGGAAGACAGGCTGGCAGAGCCCAGATCAGTCACAGGCTATCAGACAGCTCATTTAATGATAAAAAGTGAATTATTGTGGTACACAAGTTTTGTAGTTGAGAACACAGCACAGAAGGCTGAAACAGCATTACCCAGGTCTGGCTGCTTATAGTATGGATTTAACTGTCTTTGACATCCAGTGCCCTGTGAGCAGTTTATTATCTGGAAAGTTTTAGAGCCCCGTGTTTCACTGATGGTTATTCATCAAGTGTTGTCTTCCTTCCCAGGCTGTGCTCAGACGTCTTTCAAAATTATGGTAAATATTGATTTAGTGCCCTGCTTAAACATGCATCTCTGGCACAGACTGTTCAGCAAGTGTGCCTGTGTCAAACAGTAGAATTAAATTCACAGCCAGAGTTCACTGTAATAGCTGTCTTATTCATCTAGTGCTTGCCTTCTTGGAAAGCATCATCCTGTCATGTGTGTCTCTGAAGTACATAAATGAAATAAATCTATTAAAATGTTAAGGTCTTTGATAGTGAAATGTACTCAGACCCTTAATGCTGGAAAAGCCAATTTTGAGAAGTCACTGCAACAATGTTGTGTTTGGGCTGCGTGTCTCAGCTCCTGCAGGAGAAACTCCCATCATTCCCTCTTCCATTCTCAAATTGTATTTAGTTTCTAGTGCAGCATTCCTCCTTTGCAAGTTGTGCTGTGATGACCAGTTCATCTCACCCAGCGTCAGAATTAAAACAGACATCCCTTGAAGAAACTGGTTTGGGGTTCAGCAATGAACCAGGTGACCAGAATGGGCAGATGGATGTTCTTTTGTGCGTGGTGCCTGGTGGGGCCTCTTCACCAGAGGTGGGCCAAGTTGGTATCTGTGGGTAGAGATTGACAGAGAATTCTGCAGGGATTTAATTGTCTGGTGATCCTTGTGGAGAGCTTCCATGTGATCCACTTAGAAGTGCTCCAAATTGGGACTTTTGCCAACTCACTCTAACATCAAAATGAGACTCTAATTCCACAGTACCAGTTTCCTTGATCATAGTGTTTACAACAACAAAAATTGCTAATGGATGTAAAATTAACACAGCAAAATAGAAAAGGGTTGAGATGGTTGTCAGATGCACAGGAAAGATTAAGTACACTCAAATTTAAAAAAAAAATAGTGAATTTCTGCTTTATAAGAAGCTATGTGAAGTTGTGCAAACCCCATCTAAGTTGTTTTTTTTTCTCTTTAGTGGATACATGAAACTACAAATATTATTCTTTTTGATGTTGCATAAAGCTCAGCCACCAGCAGTATCTAATCCTTAGTGTCTCTAACAATTCATGTTACAAGAGGAATTCAATTTTCTTCATGAGAAATGTACTGCTGGCTGTACTGGATGTGGCCCAGTTTCTGGCTAGGAGGACTTTTGCTCATTGTGACCAATGCTGCCTCTGTTATTACCTGATCCAGTTCAGCCCTGTGGTGCAGGAATGGCACAGCTCTCAGCAGAGCCATGAGGGTGTTTACCTCAAGGTGTCTGCTGCTCTGCTTGCACAAGACCTTTCCTTGGTACTTTCCTTTTTTTGATGCCACCTGTGACCTGCATTTACCTGTGCCTTGTTGCTCTTTTCTAGAGCCACATCTTTTGTAATCTACCTACACACAGTGAAATAAGACTCAAGCCTTACTTCTTTTTATTTTTAGATGCAAAATGTAAAAATATGAGGTTTTGAGGTCCTTCATTCTGCAGAAAACTCACTCATGAGGAAGGGATTGTGTGGCTCCTGCTCTGGTGCAGCATTTTTTCTGAGATGAAGAGTTTTGATTCCATTATATGCATTTTCCTGGACAGCAGATGGGTAGATATTAGTCCATTTCTGTGTCTAGGAGGTTAGCCTTCTTATTAGTCATTTCTTCTCAGTTAGACTTCACACTGAAAGGGCAGAAAAGAAAACTGAGCTGATTCTGAGCCCTGCAGCAGCCTTTTTCTCCTATGGAAAAAGATTTAGATATTTGTGCTGATTACATTTCTTTCTCTCTTTTTTTCTTTCCTTTGTGTTCCCTTTCTGCTTTTTGATGTCTTTGTTAGCCATCTTCAGAGGAAAGCATCTGTTTTGTGGGAGGCATGAGGCAAGGCAGCTGCTGCTAACTCTGGAGAAGGGAGAGGACATAACTCTCAGTGGTGTCAGTTTAAGGTGCTGATGGATTGGATGGCAGATTCAGACAGGCAGGTTGGTGTCCCCAACAAGATCAGTGATGTGAAAGGTTAATTAATGACACATGGCTCATTTAGATTAGGAAGGGCAGCAGCTGGGCAGACCATGAGATGGATTTGCTGAAAGCATCACAGCTGAAATGGGTTGTGTTGGGTTTGTTCTTGTGGGAATGAGCTGGTTTCAGGTGGACATTCCTGGATTTGCTTGAGTGTAAATGGTGTGTTTGTGCATGTTTGTATGTGAGCTTTACGTACATGTGTGCATCCCCTCATTAGCTCCCTAAAGGTCCCAGAGAAGATCAGAGATTCCCAAGAGAGGAAATCATTGATGGTGTCTGAAGAGCCAACAGAAATCTGGGTCCTACTGAGCATGCTGGCACCAGGCCAGGAGGGTGCTTAATAATGTGCTGAAATTTTAGTGTGGGGTTAGTCACTGAAGTTCAAAGTAAAAGCATAAATGCTTGGCTGGTCTGAGCCAGGTTGCTCAGCTTTCTGCAAGAGGGAGACTGTAATGGGTGAGACTACTCATAGTAATAATGGCATTTCCCAAAATTCAGGCATGAATTCAGTGCTTTTCATCTCAGCACTTTATATAAGCTGCCGGTTTGCCTTATTGCAGTAACAGGAAGATCTTTTATTCAAGATTTGCCCATCAGGCCAGTGGCAGTAAAACTCAAGTGTCTTGAGCTGTGAGACACTTGGAGTAAGCTCACCTGAGCCTCCCAGAAGAGTCCCTCTCACTATGGATGGTACCTACAGTACTGCAGTTCTGGTTCCTTTGGCTCTACCACCAAAAAAAGGTCACCATTAACAAAAAAAGTCACTTGGTCCCCAAATCTCACTTGTGTGAGCAGGACCCCTCCTCCCCTCAGTCACTGTGAGTGATGATGTCCCCACACCTTTTCCTCTGAGGCTGAGCTTGTTGTGGCAGTCTCTGAGGGCTTCCAACAGGAACAAGCAATAGCTTTGCTGTTCATCCTGTAGAGCTGAGGAGCTGAGTTTGGGCTCCCTGCCCCTCCAGCTGCTGGCTGTGAGCCATGATTTCTGTGAGAGGAACAGGAAACAGGCACACATGTGAAACAGACTTTGAGAAACAAAAATGGACTGTTCAACTCATCTGGCCAGGACCAGGTAAGGTGATGCTGGGAAGGCTATGAACACAGGGCATGGCCAATAACAGCAGCGTGATTTTGTACTAGGGGCAAGAGGTTCTTCAAGAAAATGTTCTCCAAAAATGCTTGTGTTCCTTCACATAGCCCACAACCCCAGGTTTAAAGAAGATGTTACTCTTTTAGACAGCAGCTAGCTCAAAACAAATCTGCCTGAAGCAGGTGTTCTGATATGTATTATTAAGGGCAGGGAGGTGAGTTCTTCATTTATCTGTTATGTATGTGGGCAAGCTCCAGAAAATAGGTGTGTAAGTACTGATTAATCAAATATTGGAATTAATGGGATAAAGCAGCACGTTAATGGAAAATATTCAAAGTGTATGTTGTTCCTTATCAGTTTGTTGATTTTGTAATAAACATTGACTTGTCTGAAGAGCCACTGAGTTATAGGGATGATTGAAGCAGCTTCATCTTATAAATTCTGGTGCTGCAGGTTGCTACATATCTTTGTAGGTTATCAGATGAAAGATAAACATGTCTGAACATCAGCCATGCACTGTCTTAGGAGAACTTTGAGAATATATAGGCTAAGTTTGCCCTCTACTGGATTGCAAAATTACATCACTGGTTTTATTACTGGCCAGATATGTTCTCGTTATTCCCAAGGAAGTTTCCCATTACATGATACAACACATACACACCTCATCCTCAAGACTTGTGTCATCTTTCCAATCAGTCATCTTTGCTGTGTGAACTGCTCCCTGAATTATTTTGTTAAGAGTTGTTCTTTTTACAAATGTCTCTACCCAGGGCTACTTTCAAACAGGGCTGTTTTGGTGCTTTTTTCTTTGGATGAAAAAGTTTCTGCAGCGGGAGTAATTCTGAACATCAGGAATAAACCAAAAACTGATTGACAGGAACCAGCTGCACAAACAGATCTGCTCTTTTCCCTCTGACAGCTTGTTTCCAGCAAGGCCTGGGGTCTCTAGCAAGCTGCATTCACAGCCAGGAAACAGCCCCTGAGGGGCTGCAGCTCCTGCTCTTTCCCTGCCAGTCAGGCTCCTTGCCACATATTTACTGAGCACTTTTAGTGTGGATGCAGCTACTTGCAGTCAAGGCATGAAGCAATGCTGCATCTTAATTCTAAGTATGTACTGAGATTTCAAGGCTCATTTGGTGTGTGCTTGAAATAATAGTTACAAACATACACATCTGTGACAGACTTCATTTGACATCAGCTCTACGAGAGTGATCCCAGAGTTAGGAGGTCACACCCATCAAAGTTAAATCTGCTGTGATGAACCATAAAGTATATGAGGCCAGGTGCTCATCTAATGTAAATCAGGATAAGTTCTCTGACCTGAACAGAATTGTGTTGACTTGTGCTGGCTGAAGCACAAAACAATGTAATTGTTTTTGTTTTAATGTAATTTCTCATTTTTTGTTTTCCTCTGTTGGGTGTGCTGATAAAGAAGGTTTATTGGCCTCACCAAACCACTTCAAATTTCTGTCCTTGCTCCTAATTTTTACATCTGCCAGGCTCTGTCTATAACCAGAAATGCTGTGTCAAAAATGTGTTAGTTCCAAAAAGTAAATCAACGTCTGACTGGACACTGCTCAGCTGTTCTTTGTTCTGTCTCTGTGTTCAGATTTTATCTGTACTGAAAGAAGACCAGACAGCACAGTGGGGCACTATTGTCTGTCCCTCTGGCAGTGCCAAAAGCATGTTAAGGATGGGCTGATGGCATTTGTAAGGCTTCTGTTACAGGTCTCCTTTAGCTTTCCCTGGATCCCCTGGCAGCAGTGTGAACCAGAAAGCTGCTGAGAGCTCTTGTGCTGACAAGGTTCAGGTTTTTTTGCTATGAAGTTGTATATCTGCACCCTGGTGTGCTAGAAGGTTGTGGTGAAAACCCCTGAAACTCAAAAAGCTCTTTTCAATAACACTATAGTTTTCCAGAGCCAGCGGGTTGCTGTTTTCATGCTGGTTTTATATACAGATAACCTGAAAGAGGCATGGAGATTGAATATTATCTGAGCTGCTCCACAGTCAAAACTAAATTTGGAGGCGAGAAGGAAACCATCATATCTTAGAGCATGAGGTAATAGAAGGGGAGATATTTCTGGCTGGCTGATTTATTTGTCTATTTATTTCACCATCAATTTTGGAGTTAAAGTAAGTCCCTGGGAAAAATGGGGTAGGCAACAAATGATCAGTGGTGAAAAGTGTATGATGAATTACTGTGCCCATGGCTCTACAGTTCATTTCAGGGGCAGCACCTCCAAAGGAGCCAGAGGCAAGTCAGATACTTGAGATTGGGAAGAAATTATTAAAAAAAAAATGGATATTTGAATGATGTGTAGGCAGAAAAGGAGGACTACTGTACTAGTGGAGAACTTGCTCTGACCATGGAGATTGCTCTTGAAGTCTAGGGAAGTCTACCTCATCAGCCTTTGATTTCAGAATGTCCTTAGGAAAAGTCAAACCCTGGAATTTGTCCCAGTAATTGATGTCTTGTAGAGTCCCAGCCACTCTCTCTATCTCTGTGGGAACTTTGTGCTGTGGTGTCTTAGGCTGGACACAATCTGGTGGCACTGGGAAACGTTTGAAGGCAGAAACTGGTGCAAACTCCTTGAGTCAGGAGGTATAACTGCACAGAGAACAGCTCTGCTCAGTAAGGAGTTCCTGTGATTGTGGGGTTGAGGGCTTTTTAGTCATTCCCAACCAGCCCCTCTGTGCTGAACTGCTGGGAGGTCCCATCCTTAATCTTATGTATCCTGAAATTGGAGATTTCAGGATTTTTTGGGTGGCACAGAACTCCTCCACAGAGAAGATGCTACGGCTGTGGTTTGGGAGGGTGAGCAAGGCTGGGTGTGGGAGGCAGCTCCCTGGACCCTGCCCAGTGCCTGGAGGAGCTGGATGGGGGTTGCTGGGTGCAAGCAGACCTGCAAATTCTGTTATTTGATTGATGTAATTTTTTTCCCATTTCATTAGTGAATATTTAAGAACAGAGTGTTCAGGTTAAGACCTGAACAGTTGTAATATTGCTGGCAAAGCTCTTTCCTTGACTGTAACGACTTTTGGCTTCTAAGTGATATTCTTAGGACAAATCCTGAACATCATAACCTGTTTCCTAACGATAAGCCTGGAATAGAGCTAGAAGTGTCCTAATTTTTCCACGGACTGGTGCACAGAGAAGCTAAGATCTGGGTCCTCATAGGTTATAGGCACTTAACTTCAGTATTGTGAGTGGAGCCTGACCAGCCTCATCTTGGACCTGTGTCCACACTCTCTGGCCATGTCCAGGAGCTCTGTTTAAGCTTGTGCTCAGGTGTCCAATCCTGAATTATATTGCAGGTGTCCTTGAGCTCAGCCCAGTGTCCTGCTGTCCTGGCACTGGCTGGACAGGCACTGCCCTCCCTGGATGCACCCCCAAACCTTCCTTGATGGCAGCTTGTCTCAGGCTGCTCTCCTGCTGGAGCTTGCTGAGTAGACCTGCATCTGACACCCCGTTGCACCTGGATGGAGCTCTTATCACCACAGCCCTGCTCAGGTCTGTGGGGTGGTGCCCTGTGTCTCCCAACTCCTTCTCCCTTGAGGAGCAGCCCTGCTTTTGCTGCTCACTGGTGCTCAGACCTGTGGAAGACAGTGAGTCCTTTATAGACATTTCAAGAACTAGCCCATGTATTGCCTGAGGTCACAGAAGAATATCAGCAGACATGACAAATCTTCATTGAACCATCTTTCTTTTGTGCTGCATCAATCCTCTGCAATTAATACGATTTACAAATTTACATCCATTACTTAATTGCTTCTGTATTCATAAAAATGTCACAGCATATTAGTTCCTTTTACCTCTACAGGCTGGAGCTGTGCAATCTGTGGGGCAACACGCAGATTTCCACTTCATTATAACACAAATGGTAAACAATTGCACAAATGGCCTTGCTGTTAGCCCTAGACCACTGTAGAGCACAGGCTACTTTAATAAAAAGATACATGGAATGTATCATGGAGAATGATAGAAAACATGGAGACAAGCCATGGAAATCAGTTTGGGAAAACGAAAGCAAATGTGAAGGGTGAGTTGATTGTCTTTGAAGACAGGCCATTTAAAAGGGTTTGGAAGTAGATGGGGAGAGAAAGAAGAGAAGGGGGCCTGGATCATGAGCACATTGCACAAAAACAGCCAGGAGGTTGTGGAGCATCTCTCACAGAGGACTCAGACCAAGCCATTTTTCTGTAATGCACATGAGAGAAGAAACACCCACATCCATTTTACCTGTGCAGGAGCCAGGCTCTGAATTCCATTCTCTAAGTATTATAGAGGTATTGTGTTAACCCAACTGGTAGTCTTCCATTTTTAATTTTAAAAACAATAGCTATGGCACTGGAACTTGTCTGTGGGAGTTATAAGTGAAAGAAAATAATTTCTCTTACGTTCCTTCATCTCAGCTCACATCTAATTTATTCACTTCATAGACGCATAAATTCACACAGAAGTCAGACTCAGCTGAAACCAGAATAGATGGAGTATTTATTGCACCAGCAAGAGCAGCCTGAGGAGCATCAGCAAAAAAAGAGAGCACCACAAGACATATTCCTAGCTCCTGTCTCATAAGCACCTTTGATTTCAAATTCTCTTACAAAGGGGTAAATAGTATCAGAGCAACTGCTTTAACAGACTGCATGTTACAGCTGGTTAGGGAGAAGTTGTATCTCTTGTACCAAAAAATGCCTACTTTTTATTTAATTTAAAAAAAAAAGGCAATTATTTCAAAAGGAAGTAAGGCATAAAAACTGTAATGGCCAATCTCATGCAGCATTTGGAGTTACATCAAATTGCTCCACTCTGACTTTGGCCCAGATTTGTAAGACCTGTTTTGAGTTCAGAAGTTATGTTCTTTGTGTTCTATAAAAACACAGTGTCACACTAACGTGCAACACAAAACGCAGAGACAGAGTGCAGTCACACCTGAGAGAAGGCAAGGAAGAAGAAAGCTTTATTTTGGTTTTTACATTATATAAAGTTTTGGAAATGACCATCGATTGGAAGGCGCAGTTATATCTTCTTTAACCACACTGGTCAATGACAAAGTTTATCAAACCTTTATCCTTCCAGGAGAAAGAATGAAAAACAAAAAGACAGTTAGAAAAACATGTGCATGCTTACAAAAACAGTGTGAGAAACTCCATCACAAGAATGAAAACATCAGAAGGCTGAAAAATGAGAGTGACAACACAGAACACTCGAATTTCAAGAAGTTAGCAAGGATTTGTCTGTAACTGAATGGGAGACAAAAGAGAGTGAGTGGCTGCCTGGGGTCAGGATCTCAATCCGCTTCTAACTACAGCAGCAGACACAGGAATATAAATTTTGTCTCTCAGTAAAGTTTTGAAAAAATAATGTAATTTTTCTCCATAAAAACTGCTTTCAAGCTCTCCTCCTCAACTTCTAAGGTTGCCCCAAAGCTGTGGAGTGGGTGCTGGATGTTGGTTTGCAGGCAGCCCAAGCACACAGAGGAGCTGTGGAGCACCGTGGCTACTCAGACTCAGGGCACTTGCTTGGGGTAGCCCAGGTCTGTGTGAACCCAGGACAACTGTGCAGGTCACAAACCTCAGTGCCAAGGGAGCTGAAAAGGTACCAGAGTGAGGTGTGGGCTGAGCTGAAATTATTCTGATTTCATCTGCAGACCCAAATGTTTAAGTTCCACTCACATCTTGCTTTATTGCTCCAAGTCTTCCACTGGCTTCAATTCCTTTTGCTCCACATATTTCCATTTCAGGGCCACTGTGGCAATGTTATTCTGATTCTTCCCATTTTGCTCTGTGCTTGATCTCTGTATCCTTTTACAGCATGGATTGGTCAAAACATGTTGTTTACATTTTTAATTTGCCACTAATTCATCTCTGGAATCAGTGATTCCACTTGTTTTTTTTTTTAACTATATAAATGACAATTGAGATGGGTTCAGTTTGTAAAGCATCTTGCAGATAGGTATTACAGAAGTCAATAACTTTTCTTATAAATATGCAAATTTTGGTTACAAAAAATATTTTCTAAAATATATTTTAGCTTAGTTTGTGAGAAATGGTAGACTGATTTTTTTTTTCAGCAGTCTGTAAAACTTCACTTGGTACACCAGCTGTCGAGGGCTTACAAGACTCAGCTTCAATGGAAATGAGTGACAGTAAATTCTGAATCATCTATTTTAAAACTAAACTGTTTTTAGACACAATTTTCAGGTTTTGATCAATAAAAGTTTTCATGGCCAGAATTCCCACAGAAACTTCCACATTTTCTCCTTGCTTGTGTAGGGAGAAGGTTTTGCTGTCTTATAACCAGGCTTTGCCTTTTTATGCCCTTGTTGTTTCTGGTTAACATTCCTTGTGCAAGGCACATTGTCCATATCCATGATGTGCATAAGACACCTGGTAAAAAAATCCAGTAGTTGAAAACCAACATCAGTTAACCAAGGATCAGTCCTATAGAAAGACTTAATGTCTTATGAATTCCCATAATGTAAAACGGCTGCATTTCAAAACAAAATCACTCATGAAGAATAGTTTTTCCTTTAAAAATGTCAGCATAAAAATATATTCTTATCTGTAAGAGAAGTTTGTAATCCTCAAAATGTTTCCTCTTGTTGTATTCCAAACACTGAACTTCATAGCTTCATTTGTATTGGTGTTTAATAAATTGGTTTTGTTTTTCAGCTGCAACAAGGCAAGATGAATTTTGTGGAAAAGGGCAGTCTAATGGAGATGTGATGTGTAATTTGGATGATGAATTATCAGAGTGCCAGAGTAGCCTGTGTTGTGGTCATTTTGTTGTTCAGTGCAGTAATAGAGTTAAGTTATATTTACATTTTCTAATTATATTTTGTTATGCAAAAGATTATACGTACGTAACCTCTTGCCAAACCAGTCACTGAAGTCTACTTCTCTCTCAGGAAAAAAAAAAAAAAAAAGAGAACAACTGAGACTGAAATAGAAAACAAAATAGATAATGAAAGCCCACAGAAATCACAGAGAGGCTCCACACTGAATTCCAGACAAGCATCCTGCATTTCATCATGGCCATGGCCTTGGCCTGTCCCCAAGGCTGCAGCTCAAAGGCTCCTCCTGCCAGCAGCCTTGGCCAGGATCCCTCACTCACTGCTGCTCTGGAAAACACATCTCTGAAATCCCTTGGTGTTGGGATCAGCTGGGGAATGTGCTTGCTGGAGGTGGTGGCACCCAAAAGGCTGAGACGATTCTCCCCTGTGGAGGAGCTCCCCATCAAAGGAGCTGTGATGGGAACCCAGTGATCAGCACACAAAATGCAGATGGCATCTTCCCCCAGACTCCAGGCACAAGGAGTTTTTGTTCAAAGGGATGGCTCAGGTTTTGGTTCCCCCTCCATGGTGGTCACTCAGGAGCCAGGTGAGTTGCCTGGACAGTCACTTCACTTAGAGAGAGAGGGAGGGACCCCAATGTTTTGAGCCAGGTTTTTTTATTCTCATACCTTTCTGCAGAATATCCCAGTAAGCTGCTCTCTGCATCCCTGTATTGAACCAAAACAATGTTTTTATTCACCTGCCTGAACACACTGGGTCTAAGTTAACTGAGAGTCTCCAGAGGTTCCTGCCCATAATGAGCAACAACAGCTGAATTTCCTGAAATCCCATTTATGTGTCTTCATAAGTGAAGGATGGCATAATCCTTATTTTTTTATATGACTTCTAGAGCTTTTTGTTTGTTGCTTTCCATGCATTTGTTGCAATGAACCGCATTTTCTTTACTTAGCTGTTTCCCCACCTTTAAATGGCTGTGTCTAAATTAGACACAATAGGGTGCACTAGAAAGATATTGAGAGGATATATTAATTTATGATTCCAGGTAAAAGAGAACTTACCCAAAATGAAGCCCAAGGCAGGTTTAAACTCTGGTTCTTCTTCCCCAAGGCTGGCAACCTGAACTAATACCTAGAAAAATAATAATAACTTTTCCAAAGTTCCTTTTGATTCCATTAGGAAAAGTTCTACCTCCATATTAGGCTGCACTGTCTTTAACTGAAGGCAAAATGTTGATGTAAATTATTGTTTGCATTCCTTATACCTTGATTTGGAGCTGAAAACTAACAAAAATAATTAGATACTTGACTTGATATTCTTCCTAAATATTTTAGACATTCAGAGATAACTCTTGGTCACTACCCATCTTACTAACACTGGAAAAAAACAATTTTATGGTAATATTTTATATTATTGGATATATGTCAGGGCCCTGTTTGCTCCAATATTTTATAAATGTGATAAAGTGAAGTCCCTAATCTAGAAAGTTCACACTTTCATAAACTCAAATAATTAAAATTGAGTGATTGTCACAACAAATTAACTAAATCCTTGACTTTGGAGAGCTCCAAAACACCATCCTAGCAATTGATTCACATCAATGGACAACAAGATTACTTGTAGGCATGATATCAAGCTCTTCAAAAGGAAGGAAACTTAGGTACCTTGCCTCAAAAAAATAAGAAATTAGCTTACTAAATACACCTAAGAAGAATAAACTGTCTGTTAAAATTCTTATACAGCAATATTTGGTCACCTAATGTACTAAAATTCCGCTACAAAGTAGAGAAAAAAATATTTGCTGATATTGTAGGAGCATCATCCAACAGCAAGAAACATTATCTTTCCCCTCAAGGTGGAGAAGAACTCAAAATGAATTGACAGGCTTAGATCAAGCTCTCATCATTAAGAAAAGGAGTAATGCAATTAAATGTAGTCTTATTTTGTTGAAATACTTTATGTCAGGCACAGGGTGTTCTGAGGTGATACAGATAATTAGCAGAGAAATTTAATCATCCATATCACAATGAAAGAAAAAAAATTAGCTCTTTAATCAAAAGATAGACCCACCTGATCTGAAATGAGAAAGTTTCAGTATGTCTGCCAGGCTAGAAAGCCTAGTTAAAAATTAATGGAAGTTGGCAAGCATTAAATTATCTACCTAAAAATCCTATACAGCTTCACAAATTAAATAGAAATTCATTGATATTCACAAAATAAGTTATCTGCAAGACTAATGCATTGGAGTAGTGAAATACCATATACCAAAGGCAGAATGCCTCTGAGCAACCATCACTAGGGCTTGTGCTCAACAGAAGGTTCATTTGTGGGTCCAGGTTTTCTGCTTGGCTTAAGTGGGACTGTGCTGTTTTATACCAGTAGAGCTTGACTCATGGTGGTGTTGAAGGAAAATTTATGGCTGGGCCCTGGCTGCAGCTGTGGCTTCAGTGGCAGGACTTGTGTTGATTTCAATGGGATGAGCATCCTTGGCTCTCCGTGCTTGGCATTTTCTTGGCAATATGTGACATTCTCCTTGGTTCTGGGACCTGTGGTTTTGGTATCTTTCCAACTTGGCTGGAATCACTGTCAGGAGTGAACACTTGAGTGAAGGAGATTTTGATGCTTTTTGCATTCTCAACATAATTGTGATTAAAAAATGTAGACTGTCAGAATGGTATTGAAATAAAATTAAACTTGTTTCAGAGGATAAAATCTGTTGCATAACAAACTTTCAAATGTTTACCACAAGTCTGTCTGTATTTTCACTTCAGTGGTAATGAGAAAACCTTAGCACAAATGTTGCTTTCAGCATACTATATTCTAGTTAGGCTTTTGTGTGGATTTATGCATTTGTTTTTAAAGCTCTGCAGTCTCCACTTGTACTTGTACTGGGAAAAGCAAACACAATGGGATCCATTTCCTAGGCACTGGAATTGGTGAAGTCCAGATGGAGATCCAAAGTACATTTAAGGATGAGGATACTTGTTAGAAGAGATTAATAAGGAGTATATCATTCTACAGCAGGACTTGTAGTTTTTGAAGTATGAAAAACTTTAGCTCTGATTAACCAGAAGTGGTACTTGCCTGAAAAACAAAGTCCCATAATGCTTCTTATTAACATTTTCCTGTTACTACAAGTGATTCTAATGATGTTGCCCAGATTTTCCAGCATCCCCGTGCATTTAAATTTCATATGCCCAGACATGATGCAGAAATCATATTCTGAATGATTTTCCTCCTACTCCAAATCCCTTAGCAACTTCAATTTCATTCATGGAAAAGTAATTATTTGAACTCTGTGTATTTTTACCTTTCATTAATGGAGATTAAAAGCTGGAAATGTCAAAAAGCAAGAAGCCTTAAGGCAGAATCTATACTTCTAGTATAAATCCTCCAGATTTTGCCCTCCTGCAGCTGTCAACATCATTCATGCTCTGTACTACAGAGTTTATCTGCTGCTTGTCTTAGGAGGAAACCTGGTGCTCAGTATGGACTGGGACTCATGTATGAGATACATTAGGTACTTCTACCTAAGGCAGTAAAAATACAGCACATTCATTATTGTTGTGGATATGAGTCTGAGACCTCCCCATCCAATCTGCTCCTGTGAGAGCACAGAAGGTTCTGCCTGGGCCAGGTGAGGTATCAGCATAACAAAATGAAAGGCACTGCCCCACGTGAGCCTGTAGGTTCTTGGGTTTCTCATGGGCTACATGAAGGCAAGCTGGGGATCTCTGTACTGGCCCCATGCTCTGTTTGCAGGTGAATGATTCACTCAGGGATAATGGGGAGTTAACTGAGTTCCAGGTAGCTGTCCAGAGGTGATGTGTCTCAAGCCAAATCCCTGGTGAATCTAACAAATTACCATGTTTTCTAAGAACTAGATGTCAAAGCACATATGTGAGTATTCAGTGCCTCAATAGTGTCAGGAGACATTGGATGTGTTGAGCTCCCCACTGTTTCCCCTGGGAAATTGGTACACAAGGAATAAACTGTCCAATNAAAGGTTTCTATCATATTCACTTTTCCTCAGGAAACAGAGGATGCTGTCTGAGATAATATAATCTTTTTTTCAGACTCTCCCATTTGTGTTAACAAAGATGGCTTAAGCACCCTCATGCAGTAAGAGCTAGCAAATATTAACTTTTTAACAGCAGCTGCTCTGTTATTATTCTAATCTCTTGAAGAATTAGTGATCCTCAGAAGTAAATTTTAAATTTATTTAACAAGGTATTTACTTTATCTTTCTCTCCAATTTCTTCTCTGGAAGACAAGTCAAGACTTCCTTAGAAGACTAGACTAGAAGTTGTAAATACTTGGGCAAAGTTTTAGGACATTAGGAGTGAAGATTTTTCAGAAGAGACATGCAGCTTGGCTTGAGCAATGAAATTCTCAAAATGTATGCACTTGGGAAGAAAAAATTGTTCCTTGCTGTAATTATCTGAGATTTTTATCAGTGTTGCATTACTAAATACTCTTATGGAATATATTTACTATTACTAAAGCTGTTTCTGACTTATTTAGGATTACACAGTGTAACACTCAACCATTTCATTTGGTTGAATCCTGTTCATTTTCATTTGGAACCAATCCTGTTCCTCTTGAATATTAGAAGTTAATAACACAGCAAGCACTAGAGATGATCTTTGCCTCAGCTGTTGTCTCCTTTTCTTGGCACTCATTAGAACCCCATCTGTGGTTCAGTTTTGGGGCCTCACTACATGACTGATATGAACTGGAGCAAGTTCAGCAGAAAGCCCCCAGGATGGTCAGGGACTGGAACACTTAAATCCTGCAGAGAGGCTCAGGGAGATGGATTGGTTCAGCCTGGAGAAGAGATTGGTTTGGGGGGACCTGGCAGCAGCTTTACAACTTTTTGGGTAAGTTTTTGAGAAGGTGGAACCAAGCTCTTCACAGTGAGGTGTGTCAGGAGGATGAGTTCAGATTGAATATAGGGAAAATCTTTATCCCTGTGAGAACAGTCAGCCACTAGAACAGGCTGACTAGTGAGGCTGTGCAATCCCAATTCCTGCAGGGTTTCAAGACATGGCAAAGCTCTGAGCAACCAGATCTGACCTCAGAGCTGACACTGCTTCAGTAGGAGGTTGGGGTGGAGACTTCCTGAGGTCCTTCCATTCTGAGTGATGTCTGATCTCGAGCACTTGGGGTGGGTTCCCCCTCAGCATTTCTACTGGAAGTCACCAGCTTTCATGGATGCTTGACAGAAAGTACAAATCAGCCTCTCCCCTGCTCAGTTCAGACTGTGGGCCCAGTGAAGGGAAGATTATGTGAGACACATGACAAAACAATGTGCTGGGGACCTGGGTCTGGTGGGGTGCAGAGGATGGGGAGAACTCAGAGCAGAAGAGTAATAGGGCTTAGCCCAGTCTTAGAGAACACTATCTTGAAATCAGGTTGGACAGAAGCCTGGGCATAGGCTTGTGGCATCAAGCTGACAGGTAGAAGACAAGATCCTCACAAAAGGGTCTGACTGAGAAGAAAAAGCCATTTGTTGTATTTTGAAAACACAAATACTTTTATTGGAGACAGTAAAAAGTTAAATTAAGGAGAGGAAGTGAAATCCTGATGCTCTTAGAACTGACTCTTAGTACAACAGCTGTTGTATTTGTCTGTGGTCTTACATCCTTAAAAGATTTTTCTTTCAAAATATTGAAAAAATGAATGCCTGTGCTCTGCAGCCAGCTAATACTTTGTGAAATTAATTCTTTCCTTCTATTCAGAAGGACTGTTCCTAGGCTGGTTTGGAGAGTCAGGAGAGCCAGCATCAAATGCATTGAATGGGTTTTATTTGATAAAATAAATTCTCCCAGTCTCTTATCAATGTGGCTTTAAATAAAGTATTGTGAATAGGATGTAAGCATTGTAGCCTGTGTTCCTTCTCAGATAAAGAAAGTAAGCCTCAGAGTACTGAAACCCACAAAGAATAGAATATCTATGAGATTTTATTTTTTTTCCTAGATCTCATTCTGTGAGAGATACATGAAAAGCACATTTTCTCAAAATGGCCTATAAAAATGTTGGTGGATGAAGATGCCATGTTGGTTTTGTCATAGTACCTGAGGTATGGAGGGTATCTCTAGATCAAATTTAAAATGAAAACTTTCTGATTTCCCAGGGTTTTTCTCCTCTTATACACCTTGGATACAAATGGACAGATTGCAAAAAAACCCTTCTTATACAGGGGTTTCACTTCAGACCTTGCTGTTAAGATGCTGCTGAGTCTGGGTCATACCATCCCACATTCATATCAAAAGTAAATCTACTGGCAAAGGAGATGCACTGAGACTAAACCAAGGAATGCAAAAGTAATGAATTTTCACATTTTTCCTCTGAGAAAAAGCTTGATATGATGAAGGAATTTTCTCATGTTTTATTGAAGTTTCCTGGGCTAGATCTCTGGTCTTAAATATGGAGACTTTTTAGCTACTTAAATCATACTACTTTATTGGGTCCCAGGGTAATTGTCTGTCCTTCCACATCATTCAAAGGAAGCAAAAAATATGTTCCCTACGAAAATGCAGAAGAAATATCAGATCATCTTTCTGCATTCAACATGTCACTTCCTAATCATAAAAAACTTGATTCCTTGTTCAGTGAGAGTATTTGTTGCAGCTCCAGCGAATTTCCATTAAAATGACATGGAGAACATCCACCAAGAAGAAAAGCTCAAAAGATGTCTGAATGGTGGATGACAGGGAGTCCAGTCAGATTAATGCACTTGAGGGAGTAATGTGGTGGTACCACTTGTAGCTGCCCTAAAAGTCCCAAATCTGAAGGACAGTGTCATTCACTGTTTGCAACAGAATCACCTGGCCACGGCCTGAGGTAGAAATCAGCAGCACAGCTTAGTCTCACACTTCTAGATCTGAGACCAAGTCTTAGCTGTTCCATCAACCAAGCAAAAGTGGTTCAGGAGTGAAAATTAGGAATGAAAATTATCAGCCAAGGTCATGATCAGCATAACCTGAACTCTCTGGAAACATGAGGCATGCAGCTTTGGAATCATCTTAGAAAGCAACAGACAAATCATTTGTGAAAGAGGCATTTTCACCTGTAACTAACAGGGTCACTCTGTCCGGGGTGCAGTGATCCTTCAGGCTGGAAGGCAGTCAGGAAGTCTCCAGCCCTTGTTCAGTCACCAGAACAAGGTGACCTCTCACATCAAACCAGGATGACCAGGGCTTTATTTACTCAGCTTTGGAAACTTCCAAGGGTGGACTCTGGTCATAAAACTTGTCAGAGTTTTCACTATGTCTTCTCTCAGAGTGTCAAATGATTCAGAAAATAAGCATTAAAAGCTGTAAACAAGAATTCTCTCTTGTAATGTGTTTGGCATTTTTGCCACAACATCATCAGTGTCATTTTGCACAACACCTAAAATCACTTTTTTTTCTTGTTTCTGGAAGTCTCTGGATTATAGTGTCAGCCTTCAATGGCAGAAGTGGAAACACAGTAATGTATAAATTCCAGCCAAATGGACCCTGGTTGATGTTTAATAAAAGAAAAAGCCCTGGATATCATCAGTGGTAAACTAAGCATTTTGCCAGTAATCTCAACTTTAAACAAAGCTGTTTTAATCAAGATAATTGCTACTTTTATGCCAATAGTGCATAAATTAAATATGAAATCAAAATAAGAGATAAACACTGCAACTGCATTATGACAAATCTGAAGTAAAAATATCCAAAACCCCACTACTGCCAGAGTTCAATGTATGGTAAGTATTTCTAATGGTGTTTGAAGTAATGCAGGAGGAAAATGGAGCTATTAACAGTGAGGTACAGGTATATTTTGCATTCATACCTAACTAAAATACCTAAGGGTAAAAAACTGAGATGGAACAGGAACTGCTTGATAAAACACCAAAATCAAAGTAAAGAAATTGAGACCAGAGTTTGAGGAACATAATGAAGAACTTCCTGCTCAAAATGGACCTTGTACCAGCTATTCCCAAATAAAGACAAGGGAGAGAGTGGTCAAGATCTTCAGGTGAGGGATGGCATTTTTGTAAAACAAAAGCTCCCATGGGTAATCCTCAAAGGTACCAGCATCACCTGCCATTGGCACTTCCCACAAGTGTCTTGGAGTCTCACTTCTCCCATTACCATCATTTCTGAGATACCTGCCTAATGTCTTGGGTGAGATTTTGTATTTAAATATCTTTCAACAGCTGGGTGGCTTAAAGAAAACTAGAGTGTGAACAATAGTATGAGATTGCACAGGTTGTGTCCTATTTCTAGGGAGCACCCATTGCCTATGAAGTGAAGATGCTGCAAACTGTGAAGGAGCAGAGTTCAAAGAGCTACAGATGGGCAAAAAATAAGGATGCAGGGACACATCTGCAATTCTCTCGCTGGAAAAAAAGGAGAAAGAAAGAGAGCTTTTGGTTTAGCCATTGGCTTGGTCAAACCTTGGATTATAAGAAGAGTTCTTGCTTTTTCTTCTTGGTTTCCCTTCTCAGATATTAAGCAAATCACTTCTCAGTTTCTTCACTCCTTTTGCGTGAGCAACACGCAAAGCAGCCCTGTTCTTGTGAAATTGATGGGCACCTAATTCTCCTGAAATGTAATTACTTCTGGTGCATCAGGGAGAGAGACAAAAGAGACCACACTCCACAAGGATTATTTTTCTGTGTCCAAGCTGAGGTGTAAACCTCTGGGATGTGTGGCAAGGCTCTGTCCCTGGAAAGCTGCACCAAGGTGAGGAGGGACCACGTTCTCACAAGGGCTGGAGGATAGCATCTTCTTCCAGCGGCTGCTCCGGCCACCTGTGGGGCTGCGCAGCTGAGGGACTGCAGTGACAGCCATGGGAAACCTCTCACAAGTGTGGGCACCGCTGGAAAGGCACAGAGGCCACGGCCGGGTTCAGCCGCAGCCCGGCGCGGGCAATGCCCTTGGCTTTGCATTTTCCCGTGTGGGAGCCCAGCTCCGGCATCCCCCTGCCCGTTCCTGCGGCGTGCGGAGGGGCTCGCCTCGGATCCCAAACCTTGGCGTTGGGACAAGTGCCGGGAAGCGCCCCATCCCCCGGCAGCGCCCGGCGCGTCCTGCGGGCCGGCAGCGGGAGGCTCG